>JAVXUP010000801.1:0-346105 GCA_033070095.1 Escallonia herrerae | reverse complement strand
AAGAATTGTCGCTGAAAGTGTTAATAGTCACTAGAAACATTTAGTGACTATTAAATGTCAGTATACACAGATTAGCGGAAGATGTCTACGATCCGAATATGAGCCAAAGTTTGTTCATGAATGTATCGCTATCATGGAGTTAATCATAGAAGAGAGTACAGAGGCATTTGCTTGATATTTGAGTGGAACATCATTTTCCTTTTATAGTGAGTCACAATGAGTCATGGAAAGTTCCTTTATCAACATTTTTGTGTTGGGAAATTTTTTTGTTCTGGACCTTCGGCAGGCGATGGCCTTATTGCCCTGGTATATAGCCCTATGCTAGGTTGGAATACGCTTTAAGTTGTTTCCATTTTTTGTTTAAAAAGGATGAAAAAGATTTGCTTTTAGAGGAACGGGTAGTAACTTGTTTTATCACTATACTCAAAAGGTACCAAGATTTGATTAAATATTTATTATTACTTGGAATGGTATTAGAAGCACCTTCAAAAGGGGGTAAAATCTAACGAGAGCCAATAATAGCCCTGTAAGTATTTAGCAAATGGTGTGTCCAAAAACATAAATGTGGGTTTCAAGTGAATTTCATGAACAATAAACAAATATAAATTGGCAAAAAATAAACAGAAAATGTACTAGCAACAGAAAATCGAATGTTAGTTAGAAGCTCATCTTATTTTTGGATAGACAAGGAGGGTCAAGAGTTATCAAGAAGATTGCCATGTACATAACAAAGTCTAGCCGTCAAAAAACCATGAAATAATTGGGCCTTGTATTTCGTAATAGCCGGTTGTAAGCAAGTACTATTATGCTTGTTAAATCATGATATGTCATGATTAGTAGAACTGTTACTATAAACACCATAAGGTGTCTGGGTACCTCTTTTAATTTTAATGCTATTCTCCTAAGTACCTGAATAATAGGCCTGAATGTCAACTGATGACGGTTGGTGATAACTATGAATATGTGTGTGTGTGATGAATATGGTTTATCCTGGACTCCTGCGTACCTGAATAATAGGCCTGAATGAGCAGAGCAGAAGTGTAGAAGAGACTGACCTCTGGCTCTGCTGGAATCCGAATCCAGCCATGCTTTCCTGGGCCTCCCTCATCACCATATCTTAAACCCTCAAAAGCACCGGACTTCAAGAAAAATCCCCACCGTCGGGGGAGTGAGGGGACCGCAGTCACCCCCCATATTTGTCACTATTTTTTTTTTTTGTTACCAACATTATATTGTTTAGCTCAAACATTAAAGTCAAAAAATTGAAAATTTCTAATATTTATTCTGGAATTTAAACTCTTCGACTTTATTTTTATCTTTAAATGTTAAACTTGTGTCCTCAAGAAGTATCGCTAAATTCGTTTGGAGTTCGGAAGAGTTAAAGCTTTGAGTGAGTTTATCTGTTTTTTACTATGCTTTATTGTTTACTTTCAATTCACGAAGATATTCTAATTATATCAACGTTTGACCAAAAAAATTCTATTCACAAAAAAATTCTTGCTACTCAATCTCAAATATACATTATTTATATACGTGTCACTGATATACTCACGAATGCTACATGTGGATAGCATTCAATGAAATTATTTCTAAATTTTTGTGTATGTATATATACAAATAAAAAGCCAATAAACTAAAAATGTGTAAATGTATGCAGATTATATAAACTCAATATAGATGAGATACTAGTCCTATTACATTTATCTTTTTGCACATCTCGTAAGGTTAAAAGCTGCAAATGTTCCAAACTTATTCGATATCGGTTGGCTCACTGCAAAATTATATATTAGATTAATTTTATAGTACTAAAAACTAAAAATTTTACGTGTAATTTTTGACCCGGATGTCACATTCTGCCCACACCCCCACACAACCCCCAGCTACACCCATTCCGAACCGTAGCCACAAGCCCGCCTCTTACAGGGCAGGACCCTACTTTCATTTTGTCCACAGGATGGGAAAGAAAGAGGATGTCAGCCACGAAATTCGTGTAGTAGAATCAATGTTTGTACTTCTGTTTTCATTCTCGTCCTCAGATTATCTCGTGGCTCCAGTTTTAGTAATCATGTACTTGCTCGGAAGCATGTTAGTGTGTTCCCAAGTTGGCAGATTATCTAACAGGGAGAACGTGTTGGAGCTGCTTCCTCGAAGACATGTTAGTCCTCCAATTCAAACAATCATTGTGCTTCCTCTAAAGCCTGATAGTGTTCCCAAGTTGGCAGATTATTTGCCAAAAGCTGCCTGTTAGAGCTTTGTTTCTTCCATCCAAGGAGGACATAATAGGGTTACATTTCGAGAAAAGATCAGACAAGCTCTATATGGAACGAGAGCCACTTCTTTTATATCTGATATAATCCTAAATATGAACACTTGGAAAAATGTGTAACAATGTCAAGTGTTCATAGAGCTGCAACATATAACGTACGAGCTCCAAACAATATAGATTTGTTTCCTTATTTCAAACTGCATATGATATGATAACATTTTGTTTCAAATTTTTTGGATGACAACAAAAGATTTTAGTTATTACCGGCTTTTTTCTTTCAACGGGATACCAAAACTTTTGAGAGTGTTAATAGCATCAACATTTGCACTCCGTTCTTTGGTTAGTATTTTGTCTATTTTTGTTGTTTTACTTTTGTGTTTCTGAAAATAAGAAGAAGATGCATCAACATTTACACTCCACCTGATTAGCGTTTTCTCTTGGCGAAAAGAAAAAGATGCATTTTCAGAAGAAAATTGAAAAAATGTATTAACTTGTTTGAATGTCATTTTCAAGTTTACAAAGAGAATAGAATTCTCATTTTTGTTCGGACACCATCTTAATTTGCACACATCTATAAGTCAAACTGACTGAAATTTCGCACAAAGAGTCGATAAAACTGCTTAAATTTGATATTTTAGAAAAAAAATTCATGACTCAACAATACGAAAGTAAAAAACAAAAAAAAAAATGGTAACCAAATCGAGCGTCATGCTTACTTGTACTATTGCAAGAGATGGACAATGATCATATTATTAAGAAATCATCCTCATAAATAGAATCGGTGAATCTGTCTTGTACACCAAGCTTTTGCACCACTGCCTTGTGGAATTTGGGTAGAAGACAGTGAGGAAGTGAAAAATGAGATGGAGCCTACGCATGGTAGTGTCACTGGTCATTATTGATAGTGATTTAAAACTCAATAATGTTACGTATCATTTTCAGTTGTCAGTCCAAGTTCCTCTTTATCAAACAATTCCTTATCCTAAGTAGGATCATAGTTTTAATATACATATATATATATATATATATATATATATATATATATATATATATATTGAGTAGAAGAATGCATATAATTTACTTCAAGTTCCTACTACTTTCATTCACCTTTGAGCTTTTATACCCAAACAATTTCTCCCGGCAGGACATGCATGTGATTTAATATTTTAAGAAGGAAATCTCTCTCTCTCTGTCTCTCTCTCACACACACACAGGTCTAATTAGACCAATCGGAGCTTGAACATCGGCACAAACATTAGTTTCCCTCCAATTAAAAGTAAATTGGCAAACAAGGTCTTAATATTTTGATTTGAATTTTCCTATATTTGGATCGATGTAGACAAACTCTGTAGTGCATTGCTCTGATAACTTCTAATGCATTAGACTCGAGTTTTGAGTGCTCCACGAGGGAACTTCGTTCCCAAGTAATTTGCAAACCATGCTAAACGGAACGAAGGGTCGCACAATGACGTCGTGTATGATCCATGATATTGTGTTAGAAACCCAAAAGCGAAGTTTCGCTAATTGCAAGACATAGAAACGCTTTTGCACTTAAGTAGACGAACTCTCTTCATATATTACTGCTGAAAAGTTTAACCTACACTATAATCAGTGAAGGTCATGATTAATTAATACAGCATATAAGATGGTCAAAATAAGTATTACTGTAATTTTTTTCAAAACAAGGTGACCGATGTCTTTTAAAAAGTATTAAAACGTGTCCTTTCCACTTTATTGCATCATAAAATCTCATACCTGGTTCTATGTTCATATATGTTGATTATCCTCTACATAAATAGAAAAAAATATATCCATTTCACATTTCAAAACGTTTATTTGTATTTGAAATGTTATACTAATACTAATAATCAGGCACAAGGGCCAAACGGGGTGGGGACCGCGGAGAGAGAGAGAGACTGGCAGTTGAGGACTTGGCGATAATTCAGGAAACGAAACGGGGCCCAGCCGAAGAAATGTGGGGCTGGGCCCCACAGTGTGATATATGGACCTCATGAAAATGCTGACGCGGCTTTCAACGACCTCCTCCGGCCGCCACATCACCACTTTCGTACAGAGCGCATCTCTTGCTGTTCGGTCATCATAAAAAGGCCCAAAACACTGGACTTTATTACATATTGCCCCTCAACCCCATTACCGTATGTAAGTCGTATCTGAGGGGCATATCCGTAAACCGCCCTCCACTCTGATTCCCCTCCTCTTGGCTATAAACACATTGTTACAGTGCCCCTCGTTTCCATTCAAACCACTCGAAGAAACCAATATACCAGAGACAAAACACGGAGAAATACTTGTAAAATAATAATTCGTTAATGGTATTCGACAAAGATTTAGCATAAGAATTGGGTTTGTGAACATGAAACGAAGCTAAAAAAATTGGCCATAATGGCGACATGGACCAAGATCGGAAGAATTCTGAGCTCTGTGACACACAAAAAGCCTGATTTCCTTTCTGGGTCTTGCTGTAATGGGGTTGTGAGCAAGATTCGGGCCGACCCATTTGCAGGTATCGGTTCATTCTCCTCCTCGGCCTCGGCGGCTTCTTTGGATTCGGAGGTGTTGGGCTCGAGGTGGGTGGGCTTGAAGGATTATGAGGAGTATAGGAAAGCTCTGTATGGTGGGATCACGCATAAGGCGCTGTTTGTTGATGCTGTTGGCACCCTTGTTGTTCCTTCTCAGCCCATGGCTCAGGTTGGTTTTTGTCTTGTTCTATCTATATATGCTTTCTCTCTCTCTCCAACGGGGTGTTTTTTTTTTGGATTTACCAATCTTTCCCTTTGTCGATCACTTTTGGAAAGAAACATGGTTTGATCTTGAACAAATTTTTGCTTTGGAACTGAACTCCTAAACTTTCTCCAGCGCTCTGTTTAGTGAGAAAAAATCATCGCTAAACCTCATCAGTGACGCGTCTGGCAACACTTTCAGCGAGAATGTGCTGCCACTAATTTGGCAAATGTAGCCCTGAATTTTGTAGCGCAGTTCGGAGCAAAATTCTTTCCACTCTGTCTCTCTCATTTTAGTTGCCCTTGATACTTTCTCGTTCTTTCTTTAGTTTTATTGGATTTGCATTCCCAATTAAGCGTTCCCGTTCTGGGGGTTTGCTGAGACGATGTTTTGTTTGTGTTGTAGATTTATAGAGAAATTGGGGAGAAGTATGGGGTGCGGTATTCTGAAGGTGAGATACTGAACAGATACAGGAGAGCTTATGAGCAGCCCTGGGGAAAATCTCGGCTAAGGTGACCTTTTGTTCTAAGCCATTCATTCTGTTTCCTCTCGTTATTTTGATGGATATTTGCCCAATAATTGCATTGACACGACTATTTTTTTCTTTTCCTATTTCCCTTTCGTGTTGATTTGTTTCGATATATATAATATGGAAAAGCGACTTCATCTTCTTGCAAAGTGGTGTATTTATTAGCTAACAAACCATAACTGTCCTTTGATATGATAATCAGTTTTGCCGATTCGGCAATTAGTTCACATCTTTAATTTATAACTCCGTTCGTACCTAAATAAGTGTCCTCTTGAGACCCAGTGTGTGGAGAACTACTTGAGTACGATAAATGACTGTCTTCAGTGCTACCCCTATTAATGATGTTTCTTACGATATTGTTTGTGTAGTTACCAACAATTAATGCATAAACATGTTGGAAAGAGTCTCATTTGACCCCTAGTTCTTAATAAGTGCCTAACTTTTCAAAGTGTTTCATTTATTTTGGGGCAACTAGAAATAGATAGGAGGACATTTATTTAAGGACGGGGGTATTGGTCCCGTAGAATTTTCCTTTATCACCTGGATTTGATTTGCATCGATACTGTGAAAAACTACCATAAATCAGAGGCTTGACGAGTTACTTCTTGAAGGGACTCGTATATGATACCAGAGTCCTATGACTCCTCCATACAAAGGTTATGAATCTTTGGGTCCTTCTGCTCACTCGTAAGTCTGAACAAATTTCCTCACTAAATATAGTCACGGCTATGGAAGTAGTCTCTGAACTGTCAGCATCTTTCTTGTTGTTCTTTTTGTGTGTCTTTTTGGTGCTGGAGGGGAAGGGGTTGGGGATTACAAATCAACTGAGACCAACTGTCACTTGTGTCAATCTCTTTTAGTTAGCTGACTCTATCCCAAAATTTGCAACCGTCATTGCTTAACTACTTCTTTCGTATAATCGGAAGAGCTACCCAGTGGTTAAGCGATGATACTTGGGGTCTGTACCTTCTTTCTTCACCTTTCTTATCCTATGACAAAAAGATAGGTGATCTCTCTGTATAGGTTGATAATGGTTAACCGAGGATACTTCAGGTCTTACCTTTATAACATTCTCAATTACCTGGACAAAATGAATCTATCAAAGACCCGTGAAGAACAGCCACACGAGGATAAAGCCAGGGCATGTGTCTGGCACCTCTCATCAGATGTGCTACTAGCATGTATGTCTAGTAACTTGAGTTCATGAAACAATTGCAAGGAACAAGACCTTTGTGTGCTAATTATGCTGTGTAGTAGTTTTAAGATAAGCCCAGTCGACAGATTCTCTGTGTAATAGAGACATCAAACGTTCAATCAGCCGAGAAGTTTTAGCATTAAAATAGATCCTCCGGTAATTTATGTGACAACTTCCATTCTGAAATGGCGACCTTGTACGGGTCTATTTGAAATCACTTACAGTTTTGATTTTCAATTTCCAAAAAAAAAAACAAAAGCCAAAACCAGTTTAGTTTTTATTTTTTACAAAAACAAATGGGTGTTTGATTACCCAATTTTTATTTTGAATTTTTTCTTTAATGGTGGCATTTTGAGTTTTTTCCTTTGGCCGCGGTGGGGGTGGCGTGGCGGCAGTGGTGGGGCGGTGGTGGTGGTCTCAAAACAAAAATCAAAACTGGAAACCCAAAATTTCAAAATGGGAGTTTTAAAAAACAGCCATGTTTTCAAAACTGGTTTTCAAAATTAAAGAAAAAAGCGAAAACTGTGTGTCAAACACGTTGTAAACTGGAGAAAAAAACTGGAAACTTAAATGTTGTCAAACGCTACCGAAGTGTAAAAGTTTGCCCCTTTATTTCCCAAAAGCTCCATTAACCACTACTGCACTGATTGCTTTATTCAACTCTTTTTATGCTAAATCTGTTTGTGAAACTCACCATAGTTGTTCAGATTGCTAGATTGGGGCTTTCTGATGTTGTTTTAATCAAGTTCATGAAACTTGAATAATTTATGGACCACAGTATGAATTGATAAGTTTTACTTTTAGTGTCGTCTAAGCATACCACTTATTTATTCGTGTGAAATTATTTTTCCCGCTAGTATTTTTTATGCTATTCTCTTTCATCTGATATTAGTGCGGTCAATTTTTGAAGATAAGTACTTGTGTATCTACAGATATGTGGATGATGGGAGACCTTTCTGGCAATATATAGTCAGTTCGTCAACTGGCTGTTCGGACTCTCAGTACTTTGAGGAACTGTACAACTATTATACCACTGAAAAGGTAGGCTTGCTCTAGTTTTTCTTTACTTGCCATTTGCTAGGACATTATCCTGCTTCCGTTTTTCGATTGTTTGCTTGTATTTTATGTTAGGTTTGATAAGCAAGACATTTTCTTCCAACCTGCCATGTCTCTATGTTACTCTTCTGTTCAGCCTTAATTTCAGCTTTCAGTTGCAATAATATTTTACTCCAAAACTTATCTTTTTTGTTGTTTATATTAAAAGGCTTGGCATCTCTGCGATCCAAATGCTGAGGAAGTATTTAAAGCCCTTCGAAAAGCAGGCGTGAAATTGGCTGTTGTGTCAAACTTTGACACGAGATTAAGGCCTCTGTTGAGAGCTCTGAATTGTGACAACTGGTTTGATGCTGTGGCAGTGTCAGCCGAAGTAAGTGACAGCGACACTACAATTAACTTTTGCCTTTGGGTTGCCCAGTTTCTAGATTTTCAAGTTTGTCTCCATCTCTCAGGTTGCAGCAGAGAAGCCAAACCCTACGATTTTTCTTAAAGCTTGTGAGCTGTTAGGAGTAGAACCTGAGGATGCTGTTCATGTTGGGGATGATCGTCGGAATGATATATGGGGTGCCAGAGATGCAGGTTGCGACGCTTGGCTTTGGGGAAGTGATGTTTACTCCTTCAAGCAGGTATCTAACGAATTCACATTTATCTGCATGTTTTGTACTCTCTCCTTCTGTGGGAACTGCATGTTCTTTTTAATTGCAATATAAACCGCATGTTACAATTCTACTTAAATGCAATGCGCTTTCTGGCAAATCCTAGAGAAAAAGGATGAGGAGAAAAAAAGGGAAAAGGGGAGGGAGAGAGAAAGGACACCTAATAATGAGACCCTTATAATGGAAGAGTGGGAATGCAGAAAAGAATCCACTAATCTGATGATCTTGCCCTATTGAAACCGATCCTAAACAGTTGGGACATGTTACACTGTATAATCGCGTGCGCGCAAAGGGTATTCAACTCGATAGTACTAGGAATAGAGACTTTGAAGGCTTAAATACTATAATAACATGATATGATTACCCCATCCTCCCAATCATTCAAGACGCTTGTAATATCACAAACCATGAACACGCTTGTACAACTGCTAATATCTGTTGGTGATCTGTATGTAGCAAATGTGGGGAACTCTCTCTCTCCCCCCACCCCCCGCCCCGCCCAAGACCGCCTCCCCTCCGTACTTGTTGATACTTGACCAGAATCAGTTAACGTTTCCTTTTCCCTGCCCTTCTTTTGGTTCAAGTGTTCTCGCACAGTGGCGATACTTTTTTATGTTTGTTATTTTCTACATCATCTGTGACTCGGGGATTAGAGTACGCTTGTTGCTTAATTTTGAGACCTGGCAAGTTTATCTAGTTTGTTCGTTGCCCCAATTCTGGTCAGTCAAGTTGTAAAAGGAGCCACGCGCATTCCCAACTGTTAAGACGTGTAACAGCGTTATCTAGTCAAAAATCCTATAAGAATGAGAGCCATTGCATTTCTTGCTGCAGGTTGCACAAAGGATAGGAGTCCAAGTCTAAGCAAAGAAAGTCTTCATCAACAGCGTGTAGGGTGCAAAAGTTCTTCATCCCGCATCTCCTCATGCCAGTTGTGTATATATTCGGCGCTTGTGTAATCTGTTTGCGGGGGATCAGAGATGCATACTAGTGTAAGGATAAATAAAGCAGCAGTAAGTAGGATCCTGTTAGCGAGCCCTTTTACTATTTTTCTCTGTTGGACTTTTCAAGTTGATGATCTAAGGCTGTAGTCCCAAATGGCTTTAAGAATGCCCAAGAAATGTACTAGTCATTTGTGCTGTTTTACTTGAATCTGGCCGTGGTCATATATATAAGATTAACAGAGAAGATCTTCTGTTTTACCTCTGTAAACACTGTCTCGGTAATTTTCTTTCATCATAGCCCATGATTTTGAAACATCTTAGGTATGCTCCTTAAACCAATTACATGCCAATACAGCAACGGATTAAGGCTGTTCGAAAAAATGAAATACTGTATAATGAAGGCCGACTGGTACACCAGAGACCTGAAAACCGAGGCAAAGACCCAAAACTGAATGGTGTGAGGAATCAATGGCGCCGTCTCAAGGAAGTCCTCTGTATCTGGCTAGGTCTAAAATGGGAATGTTTGAAGCCGTTGAAATGGGTTGTTACACGTACCCTCTCTTAAAAAAAAAATTTTTTGAAGGCAACAGTATTATTGATTGAAAAAGTCACAATCCTTGAGGATGGAGGGCATTACAACTGGTGGTACCTCTCCCGTCCAAACAACTGCCTCAATTAAATTACAAGCAAATTTAGCCAGTCCATGAGCGGCTTCATTACCTGACCGTTTGATGTGTTGAAAAATACATGAGTCGAAACAGTGGGCAATCCACTTCACATCATCAATTATTCCCCCTATTGTGGACAAATTTTCCTCCAATGAGTTTAGAGCATTAATGATCAAAATTGCATCCCCTTCCATTTGCACGAAGTTGAATCCACAGTCGTAGCCAAACTTGGCAGCCTCGCCTGCTGCAATAGCTTCAGCATATTCAGGGTCTGTTATTCCGTAAATCTTTTTGGATAGCACGACTAGGGTGTTCCCTGCTGAATCCCGCACAATGTCACCACAGCCCATACTTCCTTCCTTCCTAAAAATCGCAGCATCAAAATTTATCTTAACCCAATTATCACATGGAGGAGACCAAATTGCCCCGTTTATATTTGGAGGAGGCTTGGTTCGAATGTTTTCCTGGGCATTGCAAAAGTTATCCAAGTAATGGGAAGCTACACTAAACAATTCAAGTGCATCCATTTGAGCTCCTTGGAAGACAGTCATATTTCTATTCTTCCAAATGAACCAGCATGTTATCACAAAAAATTCCATCTCCTTAATCTTTACACGAGAGTTTACCTCTTGCCACCACGAGAATACATTATTTGAGCAGTAGGTGTCTTCATACAGTGCCTACGTTTGAAGTCCCCAAACTTGCCTTGCAAAAGAGCAACTTCTTAAGATATGGAAAGTGGTTTCCCCTTGAATCCCACAAACAGGGCATGTTATGTCATTAACAACCTTTCTCTTGAAAAGGTTATCTTGTGTTGGGAGAATATTCGAACATGCACGCCATCCAAAAATCTTGATCTTGTTCGGAATGTTTAACTGCCATAGAAACTTCCAAGATGTAGAGGCTTGCTCACTTGTTTCTGTAAGCGACGTTCCACACTTAAGTAGCATCCTGCGCTCCATAATTAGGCGGTATGCACTTCTAACTGAAAAATAACCATTCTTTCCAAAATGCCATATTCGTTTATCCCTATTTGAGTTGGAGCCAATGGGGATGCTCTTGATTAGCTGTGCTTCTTCTGGCCAGAAAATTCTATCAATAAGACTTGTTTTCCATCACTTACTTTGGTGATTTATGAGAGCTGCCACCTTTGTGTCATTTGGCATCGTATTCACAGGTGTTTGGATCAAAAAAGTATAGAGGCGTGGGAGCCATTTCTCGTTCCAGATTTGAATTTGCGTACCGTTTCTAACTCTGTCCAAAAAAGTTATATCCCCACCATGCATTTTATGTTTTGCTTGATACTATCTCTGTCCAAAATATTTGATCGTGCTTGACTTGCACGTTTATTTAAGATATGAATCATATATTTATTAGTTTTTCGTTCTATCGTGAGAGACAGAAAGAAGAAAGTCTTGATGGAGGATTAAATGCAGAGAGAGAAAATAGAAATTAAACAAAACAAGTTTAAAAAAGGTAAACATGATAAAATACCTACAAAATTTTTCTTAATTTGAAAAGTAATTAATTTTTCTATGCTAGCAAAAAGAAAATATAATTAATTTTTTGGGACGGACGAAGTATAAAATAAAAGAAAATTTTTATCCCTTGTCTTGCCGATAAAAAGTGTCATTTGTTTCTTTTGTTTGTTTCTAACAAAAAAGAACTATCTTTGATAACTTTTCGACGATCCAAAAAGTAAGGTTGATGTTAAAGAAATGGGCTTGCAGTACACGTGGTGATGTTATAAGGAATGTAGTCTGAGTCAGCTTCGCAATATGATAGTGTAGGATAGAGCAAGGACAGAAAATGGGGCAACCTAGGCAGAGCCTCAGCAGTGGAAGCGTTTGCGAGGGCAAATGCACAGAATGAGTAAGGAAGTGACAGCCACCACAAGTCCAATGCTCATGTTCCTTCTGTATCTAGAATTCTTTACATATGAAGTTCTAGATTGAGAAAGTAAAGTGTGCAAATGAACTGCGTTGTCATTCCAAGCCTACAGTGTACATACAACTGAAAGTGTCTTGCATCAAGTGACATGGTGCTCCATCGGAATGCATACACCAAGTGTGCACCGTGTGTCGGTGTTTCATCGTGCTGACATCGGATCCTCATACTTGGTTTGCCTTGCAAACTTCACTTTGTATGTCTAGAAAGGTTATGCCATCGTGGCTAGAGAATGTCTTCGGTTTAGCCACTACTCCAATACTTTTTATTAAGTCTAACGGTGGCATTAAGAGACACGAAGAATTCGACAGTGCTGGGAAAGTCTGTGTCGCAATGCTAGGCAAACTAGGGGCGATGGCCTCTAGAGACCTACTCATGTCTCATAAGTGACTTGAATGCCATGATATTACCGGTATCTATGATCACAGGTGATGTGAATGATGGATCAAAGCTTAAACATGCTTAATGTCATCCAAGTCGCCCAAGCAAAGATAGTATATCGAAGAATGAACCCGTCCTAGAAAAAGGTCTTTATGCCAGAGTAGTATATATGATCAAGCCCCTCAAAATGTCACTACCATTAAAGAGTGGATTGAAGTATGTTTCAGTTCCAAGGGCAAGAGATTAGGGTGCATTGAAGATAGGGACTAATGCCAAAGGCATGTTAATAACACGTGGTAGCAGTGACACGTCACATAAGCACGACGGGAGTTTGCAAAAAAGTTGTGATGTTGCGAGGATTGAATATACATGGCAACAAGTGGATGTTGTGTCGGCAGCAGGGGCACCACAATGGATTAGTGCTAGATACAACTTTAGTATCAAAGAAGTACCCTAATCCATCGTGATGGCCAGTACAGCTTTAGTATCCAAGTTTAAAGGTGTGCCAAAGAAGTACCCAACTTTAAAAAAACGTACCAAATCAGTACCTCGGCTGAGGGACGACGGATACCATTAAAAAGTCTGAGGGACAGGACCATCAAAAACAGAAAAATAGATCTAAAAATCACGTCAATTTTCAAAGAAGTACCTAACTTTGAAAAAGCGTACCAAATCAATACCTTGATTTTTTGTCTTTCTTAATTTAATCAAAACAGAAACATAAAAATACATTAAAAATTATTGAAAATTTTTTAACAAATTTTCTCTTCCTTAATTTAATCCCTAAAAAAAACTCTCTCTAAATAAATTTATATGTGGAAAAAAACTATTCTCTCCCAAAAAAATCTTCTCTGTAAAAGAACTCACCTAACTTTGAAAAAGCGTACCAAAACTTCAATTTTTTATCTTTCTTAATTTAATCAAAACAGAAACAGAAAATACATAAAAAAATTATTGAGAATTTTTCAACAATTTTCTCTTCCTTAATTTAATCCTTAAAAAAACTCTCTCTAAAAAAACTTTCTATGCGGAAAAAAACTATTCACTCCCAAAAAAATCTTCTCTCTCTAAAAAAAACTCTTCTCTAGCAGTTGGGTTGCAGCGATGGCGGTAGTTGGGTTGAGGGACGGTGGTAAATTGGCAATGATCAGGCGATTGGTAGTTGTTCGCGGCCGTGGGTTTGCCGGCCACCAAGCGACCTACTTTTGTGGTGCGGGGTTGGTTGCGGGTATGGTGGCTTGCGGCGACGATCAGTGGGTGGCCGTCAGCGGTAGCGGGGTGGCCCAATTTCAAGATCGGTGAGAAATCTGGTGTGGGATTGGTTGCTGCGTATGGTGCGTTGCTTTGACGGGCGGTGGGTGGCTTTTGGCAGCGGTGTTCTGTCCGTTAGTTGTTCAGCCGGTAATGGTGGCCGACGGTGGTGTTGACCGGTTATGGTGGGTTGCAGAGGGCGGTTGGTCGGCTAGTATGGGTGGACGGCGGTGGTGTTGACCAACCAACCCGAATGAGACGGCGGCCGTGGGGAAATCGGGATCGGGGAAGTCAAGATTAGTGCGAATTCCGGTGCAGACAGTCTCCCATAGGTTGGTGGTGAGGCAAGTGGAGCGGATTAGGTCGAAGGAGAGCTTCTTGGACACGGCAGAGGCAGGGGAGGTGACGATCTCCTCGACGACAGATTAGGCAATGACAGAGATGTCGCGGCCGGCGGTGGATAAGTGGAGGTTCTGGAAGAGCGCATCATTGGAGCGGAGCGGTGGCGTCGACCAACTAATCGAATGATCGGTTGACGTTGGTGGTGTCCGGTTATGGTGGGTTGCGGCGGGCAGTTGTGGCTGTTGGAAGAGCCGCCGAGGAAGAGCCTGAGAGTTTGTTGGGCTGAGTGGTCGGTTGGTGGCTGTTGGAAGAGCCTAAGAGTTTGTTGTCGACATTGTCGTCGGTGTTGCCAGATGGTGTCGCTGGAGTGTGTTGCTGGCGGTGGTGAATGGTAACGTGTGACGTGAGAGCAGCCTAGCTGCCACATTTATTTGTGCTTTAATGGTTGTCCAATGTGAACTATTTTTTGTTCCATATGCTTTATAGCCAGAGAGAGAGAGAGTTGGGACCAGTGGGGTGTAGAGAGAGAGAGAGTTTTTTTTTAGAGAGAGAAGATTTTTTGGGAGAGAAGAGTTTTTTTTCTACGGAGAAGAGGTTTTTTTTTTAAGGATTAAATTAAGGAAGAGAAAAATTGTTGAAAAATTCTCAATAATTTTAATGTATTTTTCTGTTGTTGTTTTGATTAAATTAAGGAAGACAAAAAATTGAGGTGTTGATTTGGTATGCTTTTTAAAAGTTAGGTACTTCTTTAAGATCTATTTTTCTGTTATTGATGGTCCTGTCCCTCGGACTTTTTAACAGTATCTATCGTCCGTCAGCTGAGGTATTGATTTGGTACGTTTTTTCAAAGTTGGGTACTTCTTTGGTACACCTTCAAACTTGGCTATTAAAACTGTACTGGAGGTAAACTTGAAGGTACAATTTTGGGATTATGCCTACTTTTTATGACATAATTATCGGTTTTTATTCACTAGAAAGAGGAAATACAGTAAATCATGTTTTCAATACTTTGAAATGCATCACTTAATTTGGTCACCCAATTCTTCTAATTACAAAGTGATTTAACTTTAGGGTGAACGAAAATTTTTGATAGTTTATCCAATTTCAATTAGTTTTTACAATCTATTCCTTATACCCAAAATTCTAACATTAACCTTACAATTCCTCTCTCACAACTACCATACTCTTGTTTCTCTCTTATGCTTTTAATAAGATAGTTGGTCGATATTACTTTTAATATAAGAATCGTAGCTAGCTACTTTTCAATTGATGACTATCCGTTCATTTTACAAATGTGCTCTTACAGTTTTATAACCGCATTTCTAGTTTATTTTTCACAAAAAATAGGGTTAATTACACCATATCATGAGGTTAGGATGAAATCACACCCCTCTGCATTAGTTTGTACAAATAGCAGTTCTATCTGTTGAGCAAACAAAGTCATGAAATACATTACGATTTTTACAAAGTATCCATATTACCCATGACTTGGAAAATAAATTCTTGAAATGTCATTTCTTATCTCCCCCACTTCATCTTCATGAACATTGCCGCCGCAACACCACTTCCACCGCATTGCCATCATCAACCTCCAAACTTTGGCACCACGTGGCCATCATAAACATCCGAAGTCTACCACCGCAAGCCCACAACCACATCATGACAGCCCATCACCACAAACTCCCAAACATAATCTGCCAATTTTCAGCCATAACTCAGCTGGTGGTGGGCGAAGATAGTGGTGAGCCATCTCCAATAATTACGACAACACCACCATTGACAGTTAGCCCAGCACCTCAACACCATCCCATCACCAAGGCAGCACCACGATCCCTCATCAACCACCACTAAACACCATAAACTCCACCTCATCACACACACATAACCTCACATCAACTTCTCTACTCCCACCAAAAGCATAGATTCAATCGCCTACCCCAACCTGCCATCGCTCCCACCCAACTGTCAAATTGATTTTCAAAACCCAATGATCGTTGAACCCATCATATCCAGTAACAGATCAATGTAATGATGGTGATAAATCTGATACCATGATTGTGACTATGGTATAGATCAAGCTGGTAAGCTGTATGCTGGGATGAGGGATGTGGCAGCGACGGGATAAGGTTAGGGAAGGGGCACGCTGTGCGGTGGGTCATGGAAGGGTAGCGGTGTAGGGTGGGATGAGGGATGTAATGGCAACGTGGTGAGGGGAGGAAGGGGGCAGCGGCAGGGTGGGGGGGGGGGAGGAAGGGGCGACAGCGGGGTTGGGAGAAAAGATTTGGAGAACTAGAAGAGTTGGAAAGATGGAGACCCTAATTCGAATAGTATATAGTATAATGTATATATAGAATAAGGGTAGTGTTAACATTTTAAAAATAAGGGTAGTGTTAACATTTCAAATTTGCTAACCAAATAATAAAATTGAGTTATTATATAATTTTAAAATAAAATCTTAAGGCAACTACCTGGGTGGTCCCTCAACTATAAGCGTTTTTCCATATTAGTCTTTAAACAAATTTTTTTGCCATATTAGTCCATAAACACTATGTCATTTGTCATCGTGGTCTTTTTCTCCATTATCGTCCTGTTTGTGGACCCCACATGAGGGACACAAACGACACTTCCCCTCTACCCTACCCATCTGTTTCCTTTCCATCTAAAACAACACACCCTCTCTTCCGCTCAAATGTAAACCTGCCAGCCCTAACTTCTTGCATTCCGATTAATGTATTTTCTGTCTAAAACATCAAGACCCAACATTGTTATGTTGGCAAGGAAAAGTATCCATAGAGGTCTACTGTTGATGTGGGCTAAAGGCTGTACAACGAACGTCATGGACCAATCGCATATCCTGAAGGAGGTTCTACACTTGCGAAGTTGTTGGTCTAAGTCAAAGTTTTTTCTTGTGTGGTAGCTTGTTCCCCCGCCCCTCCCCTCCCTATGCACTTCAATCTTTATTATAATAACTTTTTTGCACACAAATTTTTTTACAGAATGCCTTATGTCGATTCTTTGAATGGCGTTACCCCCAATGTCTGCTAGATCAGTTCAATTGATCCCTGGACTCTTGTGAAGTATTAGTGAACTGGAAACTAGTAAGGCGAGGGCAAGAATTAAAGAGAGGGCATTGTGGATTACTATGAGTGGTATCGGTGCAATTGCCACTATGGATTGCTATATGGTGACAACTAATGCTAAGTGATGATGTGTGTAGGTGTTGTAAAATATATGGCTAGGTTTTGAGAAGTAATGCTAAGTTGGGACTTTTTGTGTCAATGTAACTCTAACTATTCTGTCAATGTAAGTACTAATTAAAAGCAAATGAAAAAAATCTAGCATTTTATAATGTTTAATGCCCAATTTATCTAGCATTACCAATTACCAAGCTACCTTACAAAGTTGGTCTCCAAATTTCAAAAGTTGCCAAGTTTGATACAAGCCATAATTACAACCATTTCTAGTACCCAAACATCCGAAATATATGTTGTTTAATGGTCCTAACAGTATCCAAGCAACTACCAGCCATACACAAAAGGTTACAAGCCATAATTACAGCCACTACTAGTACCCCAACAAACCATTAAAGACCTAAACCTCTTTTTCTTAGGTCTTGAATCCTTTTTAGCTCCAACAACAACAACTTTTTTGTACTGCCAACCTCTTTCTTCAGTTGTAACAACTCTTCCTGCATTAATTTTTGCAGGTTTCTTTGTTATGGCACTTTGATCTTTACTTCACGGGCTTCTCTTGAGTCTTGCTTGTATTTGTAGGCTTCCGTATTGTTGCAGCCTTCCTTGGAGTTGCAGGTTTCTTTAGAGTTATAACAACCTGTGCAGCCTCTGGTGGTGTAGCCTCGAGCAACGCAACCTTTCCTGATGCAGCTTCACTCATGACATCTTTATTTGTGCTTTTGTTACTCTTTTGAATTTACCTCTTTTGTGAAAGGGTAGTCCTCCTTGATGTACAGAGTCAACTCGGTTGAACCTACCCACAATGTCTTCATCAGCCTTAGCACTTGAAACCTGTTTACCTTTTTCTTTGCTCCCAGCCTTGTTTTTTGTAGTTTTTTTTTTGCAATCAAAGCTTTCCTCTTTGACAAATGATCCTTAATGTAACATTCCGGAATTTTTTCGAAATGTTAACACTCAATCGATCGATAACACTAAGACAATAATGTCCTTAACCTCAATAAATAATGCAACAAACTGTCAGAGCAATTATCCGTCAATCAAGCTATACTCTAAATCAACTGTCATAATTGAAATACCAAATCTAAGTCTAAGAAAATTTAAACAATAATATTTACCCACGCAGGGGTTCTAATGATGAATACCAAAATTCTAATTCCTTCGCCTTCGCTAGCTCGGCTCTAATCCCTATTCAGGTAATCTACTATTGGCTGTCACCTGCAGAAAGGAAGTCAAAGGGGAGTGAGCTTTTAAGAGCCCAGTAAGGTCGCACAAAGATTTAAAATCACAAAACGATTCAGACGATTTTTCATATAAAACTTTTAAAGAATATTTTCAATAAAATATAACACTTAGACAAAGATGAACAAAACGAACGATTTTACATTCAAGTCCAATAACAATTTCTTGAGGGATTTTGCTTTCGATGAAATCACTACAATAAGATATAAACATAGGGATGTGTATTCAACTCAATCCCTTAAATAATAGTCATTTGAAACACTTCGGATATAATAAAGTATGAATGAATAATAATTCAAAACAGTTCAAGTGTAATAAAACATAGACAGGAAATATTGAACATGAGTAGTACAGAAGCAAAGCTACCTCGGCAGTGCTCGATACGCTTTACATATGCATATGTACACTGACTAGTCCATCTAGGTACTAGTTAATCCATCCAACAGCCCATCCTTATAACGCCAACAATACAGACCATTCTTATGGCTCCCAAGTTACTAACTCGTGTCAACATTGAGAAACAATAAATAAAATTCAAAACGTTTTATGATAATTGAATCGATAAAACAGATGAGAATAAACAAATTAAGAATTCCAAACGATCGCTTAAGATTCAAGTTAGGCTTTCATGAACAGTTTCAAAACATCTTTTATATCAGCATAAAATCAAATCAATTTATTTTGTAAAAATGTTCTATAGGCATTTGAAAACAGAATGTCGAAATAGGGTTCGAATAAAATTCCTTACCTCGGTCCAAGCTAAGTGATGCTACCAATCTCGATCAGTTTTTCTGAATAAACCTAGATTGGCAAATTCATAAGTTAGCACACAATCTATGCTACATTACTATTTACCTAATTTCAACTACCCACCATATGCTCACTTCTAACTCCGAAATCGCTCAACTCAAAGCGTGCCTCGCTCGCGCCCAACCTAACCGAGAATCCGATACACTCTTTAATGCGTAACAGTATCCTAAATTTATTATAAATTAAAATAAAACACTTATATAGCTTAAAACATTTTAATAAGTCAAAATATGAATTTTCTGAATTTTTGAATATTTTTGAATTAAAATAATTTCTTTAAATACAATAAAAAAACCCAATAATAGCCATAATTACTTCCAGCAGTAAAACAAGTCCCGTAATTTTTATAAGAACTTTAAAAAATATATAAAAATTATAGAAATTGAAATCAGAATTTAAAAGACATAAAAATTATTTCTTTATTTTCCGTTTTACTAAATTCAATGCGATACTGAAAATGATAACAAATCGATTCCAAAAATCATCAAATTTATACTGAGTCTTTATTATACTATATAAACACTACTCTAATTTTCCCCAGAACATTTTCAGGGTTTAAAGACTCCAAAAGAATTTTTCAAATCTGAAATTATAGAAAATACTATAAATTCATACGATCTCAGAAAATTATAAAATTTTGCCAAAAATTCTAATAGTATGTTGTACTATACTGTAAAGTTTAACGTGCTACTAATAACTGTACGTTAGTTTACGCACGTGTCGAACTTAATGCTAACCCAATTTTCCGCTCCAAACTTCTCTTCATCTTGTCCTTCCTTTTGATCTTTACTTGCTGGCCAAAACTCACTCTCTCACACACAGGTGTACCCACGACAGGCTCCTTCCAATTCCTTCTTCTTGTCCCACTCACCCAACACACCAATTACACATTGCCTCACACACCACACACACTCACATGTTGCTACCCTTCCTTTCTCTTCTCTTGCAAAAACCCATTTCATCTCTTACACACCCACATGTACACATTCTCACACTAAACACACCTAATGATTTACACACATATATACTCACACACATCAAAACCCATTACACACACGCGCACACACTACACATGATATGGCAGCTGTGTAGCACCCTTGCTCCCTCGTTACTCACAAATGCAAACCACACAGGCTACACACTAAAGACACGCACACTCTGTGCCTACACACACTGATACACCATATTTCCGCACACACTTCACATGGCTATTTCCACCTACAGCCCATTTCATTTTCCTCTCATGCATTACCTGTATACCCACACTTGCTGGCACATATCATTCACCATATATATAAACAATTCACCCTTCACACACTCACTAACACATAATAACACTCACATACATTGACCTATATATACACTTACATTTACAGCTACTCTTCTTTGCCGGGTACACACACACCGCAGTTAACTCACACACACAATAACCCACAAACTCGTGACCCAGCTGCACCCTTACACCCACTGATAACCCACAAACTCACGGCCATGGTGGCCATTGAACCCACTGCCTCATGCGGTGGTGTTCCTCTTATTTGTTCAACCGTCCTCACTAACGGCACACATACAAAATTCATCATCCACTCCCTCATCTCTTTTCTTCACAACCCATATCACACAACTCTAATCCACGCACAAATGTTTCCTCCATACAGCATTTACGGCAGCCACTTGTTTCCCTCTCTTATAACACCTACGAATAGACTCTAAGGCACACAACTTCCACACCCATGCATCAACAATCCCACATACTAAACTCATGGCAGACCCATTAAACCAATTCTCACAGTTTACACGATCACACGTACATCCAACATAACGCACCACGGCGACATCGACTGCCCCACCGCAATGACCCTTTTATTTTCTTCTCCCACACAAAAGTCTCACAAACCCAAACCATGTCAACACAGATCCAACCCATACGTAGATATAAATATACGTAATAGCCATAACTTACAATATATACTCTACACAATTGTTTCGAATTTGCGGACTACGGCAGTTTTCAATATACGAAAGGAAAACTCTTCTGGGTTCTCTCACACCTCCCCCCCTTAAGATGTAGTTATGTTAAATATTAGAGAAGAAATGTTAAATATAAAAGCTTACCGAGAAATCAAGGCCGTTCGCCTGGAAAAATCTTCTTGATCTCATCCCTTGTCTCTCTGTCAGAATCTCTGTATGACTTCTCTCTAATTGTGTGTGGCGGCCTAAAGGGTGGCTGCCCATCAATGCTTTATCTATAAATATATACATGTTAACAGAAACCCTAATTGGACAATTACTAAAACCCCCCTCCAAGTTTCGTTAGTTATTCAAAGTTTACCCAAAATATTTTATTGTTTTAAAAGGTTCCAACGTAATTAGTTACAATTTTAATATGTTAAGAAGTTTTTAATGGGTTGTTATATAACGTCGCTTCATTAACTGCCGCTGAAAGTGGCTACATAAAAATATCAACGCTAACTATAAAAATATATTCGCCACTAAAATTTTTAATTAAATCCAAAAATATCGGGGTGTTACACTTAACATGGTTTGTTATCCTCATCCTAGCCTATTTATACATAACCAACTCTAAACCAATCAAAACAGTTAATATAAACTTAAATAAGATATGCATATAGCATCAGCAAATGCAGTTATAGTAAAATTTTGGCTCTGCTCAACAGTCTCAAGCAGCACATTTTCCTTTGTTTTTCATGCCTTGCTCTGCCCCTTTGCATGTCCTCATATTATGCGCATAATTACCGCACTTAGCACAAGTTATTTTCACTATCTTTCTCCCTAGGTTGGTAAGACCCTTTAGCTCTTATGTTTCTCTTCTTCTTACCTTTTTAGGCCTCCTTGGTTGAGCATGATATACTTGGGGATAGAAACTTAGGCTTGTTAACAGATTCCTAGAGTAGAGGACCATTAATTAGGTGGATAAGATTTGAATATATCTTTAGATGTGTCTCTCTAATATAACAATCATCCACCCAATCATCTGGCTTCATCCTTCTATTTTCTGCCATTTGCCTCATCAAAATAAATGGCAAAGACAGCAGGAGCACATGGAAATGCCACTCAAGTCCCTATCTTCTACAGGTGCAAGTCTTCTTCTCTAAGTTCACAACATATTGAACCCCATGTGAAACATTAAGCTGGTACCACTCCCTCCATTCCAACTACGTATACAAATGTTGCTTCTGTTCTTGTTCCTTTTCCAAGATTTCTTGAATGCGACGGGTAACACTATCATGTTGTTTCTTCATCTCATCTCTGTTTTTATACACTCTCTTTATTAGTAGTGCCTTATCCCGTAAAACATGGTTAATTTAGGCTTATCCATAGTTTCTACGATAAAGCTATTGAATTGTTCAGAATAGTTGTTTAATAGCTTATCACAGTTGGGAAATATGGAGAAATGAGACCTACTCCAATGTCAAGGATGCACATTCATTAACTAGTCATGTGCCTTAGGGTCTGCCTCTTTTTTTAGTTCCATAATTCTGGTAAAATACTTGACACAAGATACTTTGCTTGCATTTTGCATAAACTCTTTCATCTTCTAACCTTGAACAGTTTTTTGAAGTTCTTATACATGTGTAAAATGCAGCATCTGTACTCTACATTTGGCAACAAATCATGCAGTGCTGGAACCAAATCCTAACATACAAGTTATTGTTCATTGTTAACAAATAACTTGGATTAATAAATTCAATAAATTATAAATAATTTGGTTACCTTCTGTTGATCTGATATGAATGCCCACATAAATTGATTATCACAATTTATTCCAACATCTGTGCAAAATAGTTGTATGAACTATGTCCAAGAACATTTGTTTTCAGCTTTCACCACATCATAGGCAACTAGGAACATGGAATTATCTGCATCTATACCAACTGTAACCAATAATTAACAAGGGAGGGGCCCTTAAAAAAACAGCCATCTAATCTCACAAATACCCTACAATGCTTAAAACCTGCCTTACAAGCTCCCAAACAAACATACAGTCTCTAGAATTTGTTCTCATTCTCCTCACTGTTAGCTACCTTTTTTACAACCATTGTTGTGTTGGGATTAGTTCTGCAAACCTCACTACAATAATCCCATACCCTTTGTGTTGTTTTCTTTGGCTTCCATTAATCTGATCTAGGGCCTTTCTTTTGGCTTTATAGGCCTGGGTCCTGTTAATACCAAGTGTGAACTCCTCCCTTATAGCATCTCTGAAAGTTAGCATTGACATTTCAGGATTTGACCTAATTCTGTATAGATCTTAGACAACCACTTTGCAGTTGCCCTCCTATGGTAATAAAAAGAAGGATAGTTATGTTCCTTAAAGTATATCTTTATCTGCCAGGTTATGATCCCCTGCATGATTGACCCTCAAATGCACCACTAAGATGGCATACTCCCAATGCATATGGTCCTCACTATGTACTTGTCATTTTTAACAAACTCTATCTCCTTCCTATTCCTAATAGCATATTCTTTAATTTCATCTTCAACTATTTCTTTACTAGAAAATGTCATGCCCAAAGCAAATTCAGGATTTTTCATGTCTCTTTTTAGGCTTAAACTGTGTATACCTCACTCTGCCACCTTTTTCTTCAGAATCTTCTTCAAAAGCTAAACTCCTTAACTCATCTAATAATTCATAAATTTCATCTCTTCCCCTGTCCACAACCTTATTGACCTCCAAATCATAAATGCTCTCATCAATCATCTTTTCTTTCCTTTTGTTAACCTCTATATCATCCTTCTAGAAGTCATAGTCACTATCCTTAAATGTTTCATATTTTACTTCTGAGTCACTATTAACTTCACCTTTATTTTCATATTCCTGCTCCACAATCATTCCCCTTATCTTAGTCACTGTCTGCCTTTTTTCATTGTCACCATGGTCTAACTGGATATTAAGCTCAGTTAGATTTTTGCTGTCAACTATCATTCCCTCTATTTGAGTGTAGTTGACATCAACTACATCTTGAAATAACACAAATTGATCGAGTTTTTACCCTAATTAATATATTTTTAAAACTTAATTACCAATATATTCAATTTTGAAACTTATTTACCCGCATACCACACTTTTAGAAATCGCTGTTTGAAATCACGATTTCAGAGTAGAAATCGCTGCTTATTTATTTCTGCTGTAAAGTAGAAATATTTCAAGGCAGAAATCGCTGTTTGAAAGAGCGATTTCTACCTTAAAATTGTGGTTTCAAACAACGATTTTCAAAAGTGTGGTATGCAGGTAAATAAGTTTCAAAATTGAGTATATTGGTAATTAAGTTTTAAAAATGTATTAATTAGGGAAAAAACTCCAAATTGATCACCACCATTTTCTCCGGTTACTATTATGAATCGGGTGCCATTGTCACCCACTGTTGTAAGCCCAAATTCTATGTAAACCTCTATTATCTTATTGTTATCAACAAAATCCAACATATTCCTAACATCTGAATCATTTCTTAAACTTCTATCAATCCCTCATATAGATTTTTTCCAGGCACTTTATAATAGAAAAAACATTTTCCCTTATACCCTTCTTCCACTACCATTGAAACTATCTCACACGTAGAAAAAAAATTACTATGACACACGCCATAGTGATCAACCACCCCATCAACATAGTGAACAATGGGAGTGCCCACAAACTTTTTCCCATGGTGGAATTCAATTGTGAAATATTATGAGCCATCAATTACAAATAAATTAAGGCTAACATTATAGTACAAGAAGACCATGAAAAATGGTTATCTATGTTATCTAATGTCGAGAGAAGGGGAATTAAGAGACCACAAACGCACAAGTATAATATATGACAAAATCTATACAAGACCACTACTAATTTTAAATCAAGCCCTAACATTGTTTAACCAACCTAACTATAAAATAATGATAATCAATCTAACAGAGTTGATGGAACAACTATCTTATATCACGTGTATTACAAAATGGTGGAATCTGTAAGGAAAATTTCACATAAAGTAAGTAGACATGCCACAAAGCTTTGAGTTGTCCACCGTCACGTCCATTGCTTCCCTTGGCATCTTCTCCCAACTCATTGACCTCGATTGCAACCCTAATATCGATTTTGGTACTAATCGAAACTCTAATTGTCAATTAAGGTTTGAAAACCCTAATCGCAACTATTTTACAGTTTTCATTACTGTGCACTCAGATTTTGTAACCCTAGTGTATCTGCTCCAAATTCTAATCTAATCCCAATTTAATTGACTTTCACATCTATATTTTTCTCTCTCTTTGGAATAAATGTAAAGGTTTTCTTACTCAAAAGATGCGAAAGTGTCTTGCTTTGGAGGGAAACAAAACAGACGAGTAGGAGAGAGGGGAAGTGTCATTTGTGTCCACATGTGGTGTCCACAAACATATATTCTTGGATGTAAATGGAGGAAAGGACCATGACGACAAATGGCGTAGTGTTTAAGGACTCATACGGTAAACATTTTGGTTTAAGGACATTTATGAGAAAACGCTTATAGTCGAGGGATCATCTAATTGCCTCTAAAATCTTTTTAACAAACTCAGAAATTTCAAAACGAATGCAATGAATTTGCAAATCAAACAAAGCGTGTACTACTCAAAGACCGTGTAATAAGATCAATTAAGAATTGCTTTCCTTTTCGTTGTTACCCTTGTTAATGATGTTTTTGCAATATTTGTATATACATATCAACGGTACTATAGTTCTGAATTCTGATGCCTATGGGAGCCGCACATTCCGAAGAAACAGGAGGCCACTTTTAGGCGGGAAAATTAGGAAAATTCGAAAACCCTCCTCGCACTGACCTTTGAACTTACACCCCCTCCAATTCTACCGAAATCCGCGAAACGATGGAGCAAATCCACGTGTCCGTTCGTTCACGGCCGCTCTCGCCGGAGGACGGCGAGACCAGCCCCTGGCGAATCTCCGGCAACTCCATCTTCATCCCTAACCAGCCTTCCAAGTTCGAATTTGGTAAGGTTTATCCCCTAATCCGTCCAATTTACTATTTTAAACTCAAATTTGAGCTTTCTTTTTGAAATCTCCCTCTCATCTCTTGCCCTATTAGATCGTATTTTCGGGGAGGAGTGCAAGACCATAGAAGTTTACAAAGCTCGCACTAAACAACTTGTGGACGCCGCTGTTCGCGGATTTAATGGTATCGCCTCACATTTTATTGCTCTATCGCTCGATATTCTGGTAGTTACTGGTTAATTTTGTACTAATTTCTTGCTCCTAGGTTTCCAAATTAGATTAATAAGGTTGTGTGTTGGGAATGACGCCAAAATTTGCCTTAATCTGTTGATGTCAATTGAATCAAAGATATAACCAGTCGACATGGATACCTCTCCACGTGAATCAAATATTATCTTTAGTTAAATGTTGGTTGATGTGACTAGGTTTTGTTTTGTGGACTTGCTGTTTGTTAAACTTTTTTGGGCATGATGCAAATTATATTGTGCACTGGAGCTCGTAGCGGGGTATTGAAGGACTTATTATTCTGTTCGTATCAATTTAAGAATTAATGATAACTTTTGTTTCTTAGCAAGTGCTTATCGTCGTTTTTGGATCAAAGCACCAAAAGAAGAAGGAAAATAAACATTCTCAATGCCGAAAAAAGTAGTTGTACTTATCGTTGATAGTTATTTGATGGATATTTGTTGAATTTAATTAAGATAGTAATATGTCACCTACTAATCTCTTTGCATAATGAAACATACATTTACCATCTTGATAGTTGACACTCAATGTCTGTTTCCTCCCTTCAAGAAATCAACATCGCAGACTCTGGGCTTCTTCGCATGTTGCCATGGTTGTTTTAGAAGGCCAGTTGGTTTGGCGGACAGGCTGATGATGTTCTTAAAATGATCTGATTATAGTTGGGTTGGGTCTCTCCTAATGTCTGGAATTTTGGTGACCTCAATGAACTTGAGTCTCTTCCTATTGTTCTAAGCTTTGACTCCTTTTTTTTAGTAGGATTTATTCTTTTGGTGTGCATTTTCCTTAGGCTCTTAAGTCAACGACTATAAGATTTTAAGGGCAATGATGCAAGACATGTCTTGATGTTATAGGAAATCTCTATTTGAGTATTTGCTTCTTGTCGTATATCTTGTTGAAGGAACCCTAGTAAACAGTAACAAGCAGTAGGCCGATGTCTATAAAAGGTCTCTTGAAAGTCTAGCAAGAGCTCTTCTCAAAACTTCTCTTGGTCATCTATCTTGTTCAACCAACCTTGCGAGTCCGTAATATAGAGTGATTATATAGTTCCTTTACTTATCGTGGCTCTATCACTTGGTGATTTGACTCTTAATGTTGAATTTTTTGTCTAACGTCTTTAGCATTGTCCTTAATCACTCAAGTTGCAAGTAAACTTGTTTGACATAAAATTTACGATTTTTAATAATCTTAAGGTTTTTTCTGTGTTGGGAGTGTACAAGACGTTGAGTACGAACTTGCTTTTTAAGACCAAAAAAAGTAATAGTCACTGCATTCGTTTTGGTAAAATTATTCTTATGCTGTCCGAGCCATTCCTTAAGAAGGTCAAAGTGCTGTTAAGCATAGCAAGCCTTTGCATTTTGCCCTAGATAAGAGTTCTTAGCTTGCTGATTATGTGCTGTTATTCTTCTTGCTTCTTTTTTACCATCAATTTTGAGGAAGTGTTGAGCACAATCTTAGAGATTTTCTTTCTGAACTAGTGGTGTGACTGTCACCTCAGTTTTCGTTTAAGGCTAGGTCCTGGAGGTTTTTGATAATTTCTTCGATGTATAACATATATTTGATGCTGTGGATGGTTAAGGTGGCAGCTTTATTCAAAGGTTGTTGATATAGTCTTTTCATTGGATTTTCGTGGTTCCTTTACATGGAAAACTACTGAGATGCCTCTAAGGCTCACATGTTGTGTGGTGTACTTTTCTGGAAGTGGGGTTTAGCAGCATGTACAAGAACCGCGGGGTGGGGGTGGGGTATCTAGTAGTTGTTGTTTCTTTATACTTGGTTTTGTGATGTCTTGGTTCTTGCATTATGCTTTTTGGGTCTTTTACTGGATATGTCTAGTGTTATAGTTATGCATTTGGATAGTGCAACAATACGCACCTTGAAGTGTTGGATGATTCTTCTATGGATTTAAGCCCCTCCTTTGAGGCTTCGTTCATTTAACAAGAATGTCATGTTAGACACAGTTTCTTAGGAGAAATGAGAGAAAGTGAAGTAAAAGAAGAAGAAACTTTTTTTGTCGTGTTCATTTGACAAACTAAGTTAGAAATTGACAGGTTTTTTTTTTCCTCCAGTTTTTTCTCCAGTTCTGTGCACTGTAGAAAAAAAAAACTGTTTGACAGACAGTTTCCATTTTTTTCCTTTAGTTTTGAAAACAAGTTTTTAACACGGGGTTGTTTTTGGAAACTCTATTTTGGAGTTTTGGGTTTCCAGTTTTGGTTTTTGTTTTGAGATCCAATCGTCAAACTTTGTTAAAAGCAAAAAAATGAACAACATTTTAACAAAACACCCATCACACACAGAGCATCACCATGACCGCCAGACCTGTTGCCATTACCATGACCCACCACCACTGCCATTTTCACCATCACCACACATCACTGCTGGCCACTGCCCTTGACAACCATAACCACCGCCAACGTCCCACCATTACTGCCAACACCACGACCCAACACTGCTGACTGCACACACCCATGGCCACCATCGATACCAGTGCCGCCACCCTACCACTGGTCGTCACTCACATTCCTACCCCGCCGCCGCTGTCGCAGGTCTTCCCACCGTCGCAGATCTGCTCCACCCGACAATCATCCTTGCAGATCTGCGACGACTAATCGTCGTCACTCAAATCAGACATTGTAGCCATGCCTGCAAGCTTTGCCAATTACACCATCGTCATTGTAGTTTTGTGATTTCATAAAGGGGGTGGTGGTGGTGACTGGCCGTGGACGTGGCTGGAGGGTTTTATTGGAGAAGAAGAGAACATTTTAAGGAAAAATGAGAAAAAAGAATGAGGAAAGAAAACTCAAAACAAAAACTGCTTTACCGAACATCCACCTATTTTTCTCTAAAAAAAAAAAAACCGCAACTAGTTTTGGTTTTCATTTTCTCGAAAACCAAAACTATAAACCTCAGCTTTGTCAAACATGTTCTAAGTTTTTCAGGAAATATAAATTTGGTTGTTACTTTATTTTGGAAATTAAAGATTTGGTTGATCAGCTATTAGGGAAGTTAGTAGTAACTCTAGTCTATGTCACTTTTTGTATGCTAAAAAATATGGGAGCAATGATGTTTATCATGTATGAAATGATGAAGAAAAGATTACTTGTGTTTTTATGATACAAAAATAAGAAAAATTGACTTATGTTATTCCACATGCTGTGAAGAAAGTAAATTAGAAGGTTTAAGTTGATTAGGGCTGTATTATCACTTTGTTATGATACTTCTTTCCAAAATCTTATGAATTTCGCATGACAACATTTTTGGGAAAGTTGATCTTTTTGGGGAACTTAAGAAAAGTGCTTCCGCCACTTTCTTGCTAAATGAACACTTAAAAAATGCAATAAAGATAACTTTCTTTTTCTTTTCATTCTTTTACCGTCAACTGGACTATAGTGAACCGCTATGGCCTTTTGAGTA
Source organism: Escallonia herrerae (assembly GCA_033070095.1). Classification (NCBI taxonomy): domain Eukaryota; kingdom Viridiplantae; phylum Streptophyta; class Magnoliopsida; order Escalloniales; family Escalloniaceae; genus Escallonia; species Escallonia herrerae. The sequence continues at coordinate 316,252 of JAVXUP010000801.1, read as the reverse complement.
ATTCTTTTTTTTTGGGCTTGCATATAGGTTTTGCCCCCAGCCGGCCTTATATCTTGTATTGGACAAATGCTTTGCTAATTTATGTCCTTTCTAATGGTCCTAATGGCTAAACTATTATGCATGGGTTAGAATTTGAAGCTTTAGAGTTCTTCTGACGCTAGGTACAAATTGGCTGCATTCTCATATTATCTTGCTCAATTTCTTATGCTCTCTTTGTCTCTCTTGCTCAACACTTGCTCTTTTTAGGCACTGTCTTTGCTTATGGACAAACTAATAGCGGGAAGACACATACGATGCGAGGAGTAGCTGTAGAGCCTGGAGTCATCCCTCTCGCTGTGCATGATCTGTTTAACATCATACAAGAGGTATCTCTTCAGTCTCTTAGATTTGCTTTGGCTGCTTCCCTACCAAGTGATTTACGTAGCAATGTGATAAGATGGTTCGCTTGATCAAGATAGAAGGTCAATATATGAAAAAGCATAATTATCTGGAAGAGCGGTAGAAGATAAAATAGGTTGAGTGTCCTTCACATTGTGTCGCGGTCCTTTTTATCAATTAACTAAAAGTTGTAAGACCCATTGGCTCAACTGAAGTCCACTATGCAGGGTCCATGAAGTAACTGGACAAGGTGTGGAAATACTTGGAACCCTCGAACTCGTCCTTAGTCAGTGCTTTCTATGGTTTTGATCATTAGGCTTGTTATGTAACACTCCAGAATTTTCGGAGCGTTAAACAATCATTCAATCGATACTTAATCATTCAGTACGTCAATTCGATAAAAAGCCCCGACGAATATCAAAGCTTCTACAACAACTCAAACTCTGAATTAATTGTTCTTAAATGAAAATACCAAATTAATGTGCTCGATTAAGTAAATTTTACACAATGATTCCCTCGCAGGGGCTTAACTCAATGAAATAAAGACTTCGCGCCAACTTCTTACTTAGGCTCTAATCATTCCCAAGTATCCTATTGATGATTATTACTTGCAGAAAGGGAAAAAGTGAGGGTGAGCTTTTAAGAACTCAGTAAGGTCGCCGAAAGGACCAAAAGAAGTGAGTACAACGATTCACAAATAATTCCATAACAATGTGGGAAACTTTTTAGCTCTGTCTTATTCGATCAGATATCAGTATTACTTTCAGATACGATGCAAACAATTTCAAATGGTATTGAACATGCCACACAGGCAATGCGGGTACGGTTTATTAAAGCAACATAGGTAGTGCTCACTAACACAAACTACATATGCATATATACACTAAGTAGTCCATTAAGGTACTAGCTCCGGCCATTACACACCAACTCCGGCCAATACACACCGTTGCAAAGATCTCATGTCAATATACCGAGTATAGTAATCGTTAATTCAATGAATAAACCGATGCTCGATGAGTTATGAATAATGAGCATCGACTATAATTTTTAACGAACGCCTAAGGCTCAAAGCAGGGTTTTAAAGGCAAAAATACATGCTCATCTCAAACATAATAGAGTTTAAAGAATTTTGATAACAATCCACAATAAAATTTCACGAAATCAAATTCGAGAAAATTGGTTTCGAATAGAAATCCTTTACATCAATTCAAGCTATGCGCTCGCTGCTATTTAACCTGGTTAAAATACCTCGAATTAACATAAATTGGCTTATTGGAATACAATCTTGCCTCGTAAACTGTGCACTTAATGCTAATTTCTTAAACGTTGCTCACTCCGCCACTCTCAACACAGCTAGATCGAAACGGGTCCTACGTACGGCCAAACTTAACCGATAACTCCGCACACTCTGTAAGGCACTATGAGACCCAAAATTCATAACGATCTCTCATAACATACTTTTGTGGCTTAAAACAGCATAAAATGTTAAAATATGACTTTTACGAATTTTCAAATATTTTCGAATTAAAGTAATTTTCTTAAATACTAGAAAAGCTAAAAAAAATAGCCATTAATACTTCTAGCTCAAATCAAAGTCCCATATTTTTTTTATAATAGCTTTACAATATATAAGAAAAATACAGAAACTGAAATTAGAACTTTAAAAGAATTGAAAACAATTTAAAATCATCTATTTTGCTAAATCAAATGCAATGTGGATAAGGGTACCAATTCAACTCTAAAATTCATGAAACTTAAATTGACACTTCTTTGTATCATAAAGATATTACTATAATTTTCTCAGAATTTAATAAGAATTTTAAAGTCTCAAAACAAATTTTAGAAATATTGAACTTGCGACAATTATTAAAAATACAAAGAAATTCTAGAAAAATCTGAAATTTTACCAGTGATTCTAATATTGCCCTAAGAACTTTTCTGTAAAGTTTCAGCAATTTACAACGACCGTAACCTATCCAACAGTCACATGGTACAACTGTGCAAACACAGTGTACCATCCCACTGCATAAACCCATTACACTTCAACCCATCTGCTTCCTTTCTCCTTCTGCGCACAAACTTCTTCCCCTTAAATAAACTCGCACGCACACCCCCATTCACTCATTCCTTACACACATGACACATACATACACTTACAAACAGACACCACTTCCACACACTTTAAACACATTAACACACACACATACACACACGCACTCACACACACTCTACACACACAACTGCTCATATCACACACACATACACAAACACACACAATCTCACGGTACACAGTAATACACGCACACATCTTCAGTGCACACCCACCATTTCACTCCGTACACACACATATACATACTATCTACACACGACACACACATAAACACATAGCCCACTCACATTACAGCTACTGCCGTGAGTAGTTTCTTTCCTTATCCAAGACACACCCAGGCACACACTCTCACATGCACTCACCTCATGGCTGCTGTGCAGCCTTCCCCCCTTTCCATTTCTCACATACAACACATCTACACTCACGGACACACACAGAAACACACACTCATGCACCCATTTCACCCACTGTTCCACCCTTTCCTTCTCATTGTATCCACTCAAACCTATACAAACACACAACATATACATAACATACCCCAAGCACACACTACACGAACTCTCACAACACTCCCTCGCTGCATCCCCTTTTCTTGCTCCTTACGCACATACGCACACACACAAGACACATACTATAAAACCCATACAAAACCACACTGTAAACCCAGAATTCTTCCACCTGCGCACGCATTAAACACACGGGCATAACACAGGGCACATAACACACACACTTGCAACACTCTCTCTCTCTTCACACACGCGTCCGCGCACACACACAGGCTGTTTTGCAGCCCCCCTCGCTGGAACCATGACTGCGCCGGAGCACATACCCACGACAGTCCTACGCGGTTGTTTTCTCTCTTTAAACAGCAGCCCTCAATGCCGTCTCTCTCTCTAAAGCAGCCTCTCACGGCTGCCCTCTTCACTCACGATCATAATCACACTTTTACGTCTCATTGCACAATGAATTTTTCAAGAAAAAGAAGGGTGAAGGCCCATACCGGAGATGGGTTCTCTTTGCCGGATTCTGTCAACGAGCATCTTCTCTTTCTTTCCTTTTCTTTCTCTTTTCTCTCTCTCTCTCTCGCTCTTATCTCTCTCTCTTCTTCTCTATTTCTCTGTAACCAAAGATCAATCTTCTCTCCCTTTCTCTATAGCCGAAAATGGATTTATGGTAATGTTTAATTTTCTCCTTAATTCCCTTTATTTGTTCCTCTTGGATTTGTTTCCATAATTAGCGAGTTGACATTATTACTTTTTTTTTTCAAATCAATCAGATTTTATTGTAATCTTTTATTTGTTTATTTACTAATTTATTAACCCAGCTTCACTAATCGTCGCTAATTGTTGCCGATTGAACATTGCTTATGCCAATTGACCCTAATATTGCGTACAAAAAATTGTCGCTAAAGAAATAAAATAACCGGCAAGAAAATACCAAGGTTCGGGCTTTTATATTCTCCCCAACTTAAAAAAATTCCGTCCTTAAAATTTCGTTTCCTCAATTTGCTGCTCTTGATCACTCTTGATCTCACATATCCACCAACATACACCTCGAGTTCTTATATAACTGAATCCATTTAAAAGGTTGGCAAACATCTCAAATACAATTTCGAGCGAATTACAAAGTATATGTGCTAAAAAGCCTCAACATACACGGCTGCTATACAATGAAGTCTCCCCAAATGAATAATGGTCATAAATAGTTTAAGCAAACTTATACTCCCTCCGTCTCTAAAAAACTGATCATATTTCCTTTTTGGGCCGTCCCACAAAAATTGATCACTTCCAAATTAGGAAAGATTCTGTAAGTATTTTTACATATTTACCCTTTTTATACTTTTTTTTTATTTTATTTCTCTCATCACATTTAATTTTCTACCAACTCATTTTCTCTCTCTTGGTCCACCACTTTACACTTTTTTATTCTATTTCTCTCTCCACATTTAACACTCTACCAACCAATTTTCTCTTTTATGGCCCACTCTCTTCCCCCCTCTCTAAAGGGTAAAATGGGAAAGATACACAATATATAACCTAAATCCTTAATATACGTGCAAAGTCAAATGGATCACTCTTTTAGGGACGAAAGGAGTAATAACTAACAAAAATCTTAATTTGAGATCGGAACATTACATTCTATTAAAAGAAGTTCGGCCTCGAATTTCACGATGCCTATAATATCCAAGCACCCCGCTTTCACTACATAACTCCCAAATGAAGGTGTCATCAAATGTTACATATAACCTCCAAAATAGTTGTCATGAACATCAATAGCAGCCTCGGCAATTTCACAACTTCAAATATTCCACCATTGTATAAGATTCAGATTATAACTTAGGATATGATGCCTCATAATCAAACAATATATGAGCATCTAAATGAATTAATTGGAAGTGTACCTGACACCACATCATTAGATGTCGCAGTATCCAGAGCAGACATAGCAAAAGTCTGGCTGATGTCCTAGGCCTCTACCCCCTGTTGAGTCTGGGCCTGCTGAGTCTAGCCCTTTTGACTCTGACCACCTCCTGGACGAGGTGTACTACTCGTTGCTTAACTAACTGTAGGTGCGGAGCTGGGAGCTTATTAGTCCTCCCAAATTGAAGGACAATTTCGAATCCTGATGCTCCATACTGCCACACTTGAAACATCCTCTGGTAATTTAGTAGCATGCTTACCACATTGGCTCCTCCCACAATTAGGACACAGAACTGCCATAAAAGTTAAACCAGTACTTTGAACTGGTCTAGCTTTTGCGCTCTCTGTGATCCAATGAATTCGGCACTTTGCCCTGACCTAATTTCCTGAGCCTGCCCCATCCTCTGACTCTGAGCACCCTGTTGTGCTGAATAAGAAAACTGCTGACGCTTATCAGCCTTTGAAGCTCTACTCTCCTCTCTATCCCTCTTCTGGCCACCTTGTCATTGTTCAAACCTCTTCTTGTTGTCCAACCTAGACTGTTCCAATGCATGTGCCAGATCTACGCACTCTACATAGCTTGATAACCGAGTAGAGATCACTCCATCTTTCAAACCAGGCCTGAGTTCCCACTCAAATTTTTGGCATCTGTCGGTAGCATCTTATTTGCAAATCTCGTCAGCAGCGAGAACCTCATCTTGTACTCATCTATTGTCTCCTGATCCGCCTGAGTTACATTGGCGAACTCTCTTAGCATCTGCTCACGGTAAGTCGCAGATAAAACAGTTCCTTGAACTGTTCCCAAGCCATATTAGCCTTATGCTGAGGAGTCATACCAACCTTCACCATCTTCCACCACTGGTCGGCCTCACCCCTCAGCTTGTACACCGCAAATTCCACCCGCTGCTTCTCACTACATTGGATAGCCCGTAAGATCTTCTCCATCTCAACTATCCAACCCTCTGCCTCTGTAGGGTCCACTGATCCACTAAAATTCGAAGCATTTTGCTTATTAAACTCACTATGGGTACTAACCTCCTGAGGTTGTGGTTGTGGTTGTGGCTGAATAGGGTTTTGTATACCCCGTTGTTGATTAACCAAATTCTGGGCCATGAATGCCAGAATCTGATTGATGGTATTCAGAGCTGCAGCTATGGGTTCTGGGTTTTGTTGCTGCCGCTCTGTATGGGGTATTGGGATCTCCTGATCTCCAGTACAACCCCCAGTGCGACCTCCCCGCCCTTGGCTTGGCCTCCGCGACCCCTGGTGCCAACTTTACGAGTGCGGGCTATGCTGAAACAAGTAAACTGCTATCAAAGTCGTGCAAACACATCTCGATAGGAGGATGCAATTTAAAGTGAAACACAGACTCCCTAACTCTACCATCATCTTACCCCACTTTCATTAGCCTAGGTACTAGTCTACAGAATCGTAAACAATCATTCAATTGATAATTAATCATTCGATACCTCAATTAAAAAAGAAAGTCCCGATGTATATTAGAGCTTCTACAACAACTCAAACTCTCAATTGTTCTTAAATGGAAATACTAAATTAAGGTGCTTGATTAAGTAAATTTACACAATGATCCCTCGCAGGGACTTAACTCAATGAAATAAAGACTTCATGCCAACTTCTTATTTAGGCTCTAATCACTCTCAAGTATCCAACTGATGATTATTACCTACAGAAAGTAAACAAACGAGGGTAAGCTTTTGAGAACTCAGTAAGGTCGTTTAAGGACCAAAAGAAGTGAGTACAATAATTCGCTAATAATTTGATAACAATATGGGAAGATTTTCAGCTCAATCCTATTCGATAACAATAGGGTTTTGTATACCCTGCTGTTGATTAACCATATATTTTGGGCCATGAATGCCAAAATCTGATTCGTGGTATTCAGAGCTGCTGCCATGGGTTCTGGGTTTTGTTGATGCTGCTCTGTATGGGGTACTTCCCCAGCTGGGATCTCCTGATCTCTAGTACAACCCCCAGTGTGACCTCCCCGGCCACTGGCTTGGCCTCCTCGACCCCTGGTGCCAGCTCTACTAGTGCAGGCCATACTATAACACGTAAACTATTGTCAAAGTCGCAAGCACATTTCGAAAGAACAATGTATAGATGTCAAAACAGCGGGCCAGAAGAGAAAACGGCCGAGGTTTGGCTTCGGGGGTGGGGAATCGGATCGGGCTCGAGCCGGGCCCACTTTGAGGATACCAAGGCCCGGTCTAAGCCCAAACCCTAGGCCCTAACTTTAGGGCCGGGCTAGGGCCAGGCTCGGGCTTGAAAAAATTTATTTTTTTTAAATTCTTTTTATTCATCTTTTATGTCATGAAAAAATTAAATTTTGGATTAATTTGTTCATAGGCCCTCCTCCCTTTCTTTAATTATCAAGTTCATTTAAAAATTCCTTGCCTTTGTTCTTGTAAAATGCATGTTCCTTGTAACTAACTGGCCCTCTTAGATTCATCTCTGTCATGGTTTTCATGTTGTAGTTTGCTGTGGTGGACTCCAGAGTTAAGAAACTTGAGATAACACTGACAAAAAATTGTCAGAGTAAGATGGATACACACATAATAGCCTGTTTCTAGAGCTTTATAAGGACGATAGAAGTTTATTTAAGAACAACTTACGGTTGGGTTTGACCAATTAAACTACCATATTATCCTAATTAATTACACAGACATTTAACATATGTTATTCAAATGCTAAATTATTGGTCATTTTGTCACATTAAAATTGCTTTTAGTACTTAAACGAGAGCATGAACATATAAAAACGTTCAAAGAGGCTCGCGAATGACTCGTTAAGCATGAGATTGTTATATAGAGTTTTTATGTTAAAGTTGGACTATTTGCATAATTGTCAAGAAAATTAGAAGGCCTAAACTTAGATAACTTCAAAAGCCAACAAGATATTAATAAAAAAAAGCCAAGCCCAAAAAAATCAAATTTTTGGGCCAAAAAAGGGCCGGGCCCAGGGAAACGAGCCAGACTTGGGCCAAAAAAGGGGAAAAACGAGTTGGGCCATTTTGGGCTTGGGTAGGGCCTAACCCGGGCCTTTTTGGGGCCGGGCCGGGCTTTTTCCTCCAATTCTTCGGCTTGGCTCTTGCCCTTGGCCCTATGGACCAGGGCTGTCAATATTCATGTTTAGGGCAGGCTGGCCTGGGCCATTTTAGGGCCGGGTCGGGCTGGCCCGCGGCGAAGGTGCGGCCTTTTGACATCTCTAGGACAATGCAATTTAAAGTGAAACACAGACTCCCTAACTCTACCATTATCCTACCCTACTTTCATTAGCCTAGGTACTAGTTTACAGAATCAAAAATCTATGCTCTGATACTAATTGTAACACTTCGGAATTTCTGCAGGGTTAAACAATCATTCAATCAATAGTTAATTATTTGATACCTCAATTAGATAAGAAAGCGCCGCTATATATCAGAGCTTCTACTACAACTAAAACTCTCAATTTATTGTTCTTAAATGGAAATACGAAATTAACGTGCTTGATTAAGTAAATTTACACAATGATTCCCTTGCATGGGCTTAACGAAATAAAGACTTCAAGCCGACTTCTTATTTAGGCTTTAATCACTCCCGAATATCCTACTGATGATTATTACCTGCAGAAAGGGAACAAATGAGGGTGAGCTTTTGAGAGGTCAATAAGGTCGCTCAAGGACCAAAGAAGTAAGTACAACGATTCACAATATGAAAAAATTTTCAGCTCAATCCTATTCGATCAGATATCAGTATTACTTTGAGATACGATGCAAAAAGTTTCAAATTGTATTGAACATGAGCACTAGCAAAGCCACACAGGTAGTGCAGGGGAACAGTTTAGCAAAGCCACAGAGGCAGTGCTTATTAACACAAACTACATTTGCATATGGACACTGGCTAGTCTATCAAGGTATTAGCCACACCAATACACACCAATTCCTCTAATACACACCAACTCCCGCCAAACACACGAATGCAGAATCTCATCTTAATAAGCAAAAGAACAATAATTGCTAATTCAACATATTATTCAAAACTTGACGGGCAAAAAATGATGAGTATCGATGAGAATTTCAAAGGTCGTTTAAGGTTCAAAGTAAGGTTTTATAGGCAAATAATGCATTCTCTTGTCAAAACGTAAATAGAGCTCAATGATATTCGATAAAAGATCAGAATAAAGATACGAGGTAAAATATGACGAATTGGGTTTTGGATAGAAATCTCTTACCTAAATCCAAGCTATGCACTCGCTGCTATTCAACCTCGTTCAAAATCTCGAATTAACCTAAATTGACAAATTAATTATTAGAATACAATCTAGCATCATAAACTATGCACTCAATGCTAATTTCTTAAACGTTGCTCACTCCGTCACTCTCAATATAGCTAAATTGAAACGGGTCCCACGTACGGCCAAACTTATTTGATAACTCGTAAGACATTATGAGAGCCAAAATTCATAACAATATCTCATAAAAAATAATTTTGTGGCTTAAAACAACCTAACAGGTTAAAATATTAATTTTTTGAATTTTCAAATACTTTCGAATCAAATTGATTTTCTTAAATACCAGAAAAGACCAAAAAATAGCCATTAATACTTTAGCTCAAATCAAAGTCCCATTATTTTTTACAATAGCTTTACGATATATAAAAAAAACACAGAAACCTAAATCAGAACTGTAAAAGCACTGAAACCATTTTAACATCATCCGTTCCGCTAAATCAAATGCGATACGGATAAATGTACTAATTCAACTCTAAAATTCATGAAACTTAAACTGAGACTTCTTTATATCATAACAGTGTTATTGTAATTTTCTCGTACATGTCATCACACAATGATTTTTTTTGGGAAAAAGAAGGGTGAAGGCCCTTACCAGAGATGGGTTCTCTTCGCCGGATTCTGTCAACGAGCAGCTTTTCTTTCTCTCCTTTTCTTTCTCTTCTCTCTCTCTCTCTCTCTCTCTCTTTTCCCCCCCTCTCTCCCCTTCTCTGTTTCTCTGTAACCAAAGGGCAGTCTGCTCTCTCTCTCTCTAGCCGAAAATGGATTTATGGTAATGTTTAATTTCTCTTCCTAATGGCTTCCATTTGTTCCTGTCTGATATCCTTTCCACAATTAGAGTGTTGGCATTATTATTTTTTTTTAAAGTAAATCAGATTTTGTTGTAATCTTTTATTTATTTACTACCTCCGCTTCACTTATTGTTGCTAATTATTGCCGATAAAACATTGCTTATGCCAATCAACACTAATATTGCGTACAAAAATTGTCGCTAAAGAAATAAAATAACCCGCTAGAAAATATCAAAGTTCGGGTTATTACAGGTTATACAGGAATTTGTTCTTTAATCACTTAGCTAATGACCCATTCTTTAAGTTTGTGCATCTCAATTCCACGCGCCACTGTGTTTTCTTTGTTAACTTTGTTGAGGTCTTCACATACACGACTATCTTGGTTAATTTTCTTTTAAGCGTCTTGTTCACTGGGGTTCTTTTCGTTTCAGCAAAGGGATCGGGAGTTTCTTCTGAGGATGTCCTATATGGAGATCTATAATGAGGAAATTAATGATCTCTTGGCTCCAGAACACCGAAAGCTACAGATTCATGAAAGTATTGAGGTATATTGTCACCCGTTTGAACCTTCTTAATTTGTATGTGTTTGCAGTACTTAATGATTCGCTGCAATTAACTTCAATTAACTTTCCATGTGAAGCGGGGAATATATGTTGCTGGTTTAAGAGAAGAAATTGTTGCCTCTCCTGAGCAAGTCCTTGACTTTATGGCATTTGGGGAATGTAAGTTTTAGAAATCCACCACACCCCCCTCTCGCCAGTGCTCTCTACACCATTTTCACTTTTTAATTTTCTTTCTCCGTCTTTGGATGGCTCATATGTGGCATACTTGTCTACCTTATTCCTATGACGGCATCATTGACATGTCACCTATGGTTATGATACATGCCTTGCATGCTAAGGTTCAATACGAAGCTTCCACCTACAGTTTCTCTCTCTCTCTCTCCCCCCCCCCCCCCCCTCTCCCTCTTTTCTCTTCTGCTCTCACGGCTGATTGTTATATACATTACTGAAAGACAATGCCTTGATACATTCTCTTTCAAATTTCCTTTTACAGCTCATCGTCATATCGGGGAGACAAATATGAATGTTTACAGTAGTAGGTCTCATACAATTTTTCGCATGGTACAGATACTATTTCTAATAGTCAAATATTTTAAGGTGGGATTAGTTTATCTACCTGATATATCTAGTTTAGATAATTGAGAGCAGGGATAAAACTGAAGATGAAGATACAAACAGTTCATGTGATGCTGTTCGTGTATCGATCTTGGTATGCAATCATTAAATTCCTTCCTACTTCTTCCGTTTAACTTTTAATTAAAAGGGAATAATCACCCCCCCCCCCCCCCAACCTCACCCCCACAAAAAAAAAGAAAAAGAAAAAAAACCCCAATGCCCAAAGATGGGAGTCGGGAGCTTCGTGCACTTGGCAATAGCAAATAGGCATGCTACAGTTCTCTGTTTGTTCTCATGTAATTCACGTTGTGGATGTCTGTTTCAAGAATTTGGTAGACCTTGCTGGTTCAGAGCGAGCTGCAAAGACTGGTGCAGAAGGTGTTCGTTTGAAAGAGGGCTCACACATTAACAAAAGCCTGATGACACTAGGAACTGTGATAAAAAAGTTAAGTGAAGGTGCCGAGAGCCAAGGGTATGTATAGAGTTGCTCCAGAATGCATGCTTACTAGGATATGCTTCCTTGTTATGTATCATCGAGTATCTGCTGCAGGAGTCATGTTCCCTACCGAGACAGCAAACTCACGCGAATCCTGCAGCCTGCACTCGGTGGAAATGCAAATACAGCCATAATATGCAATATTACACTTGCACAGGTAACACTTCATGGTCTTACCTGCGTATACTTCTATAAAAAATTATCCTCCCCTAGACAGCGTACTTATATTAACTTGTACATGGTTGATTATTTCTCTTTTTTTCTATTTTCCAAAGGTTTCATTTGGTAAAATAATTTCTAGAGATAGAGTTGTTCACTTCAGGAAAAGAAAAAGGTTTCCAGTCTTTTATTATCTTGGTTACTACTTCCACAAATTTAAATACGTTCAAACTATCATTTGAGAACACGCTTTTAAGACTCCAAAATGTGAAAGACTCATTGACCAGTCATCTTCCTACTTTTCTGTTAGTTTTCCAAGTTTAAGAAAAATATGGGACGTGTCATAGCAAATGAAGAATTCATTATAAGCAAGAGTTCATCAGTTCAATGGTTTTCACCATTTTCTAGAGTACATCTGTTGAACTGTATGCAACTGATTTTTATTATTCATTTGCCTAGTTGAAGAAAAACCACTCTCATCATTGGGTTCTACCATCGTCTATGCCTGCCATATTATGCATTTTCAAATATTAGAGTCACAATTACAATTACGGGACATAATAATCTAATTTATTGGTTGGGTCCAAGTTGAGTTAGATTTATATCAGGACCATTCTCGAACAAACTTTTCCTTCCTCTGGAGCAGCAGAGTTTCCATTAGATGAGTTTCTCTTGATTTCTAGAATTTCAACTTTTTTTGCATCCACTTTCTCCATTATTTTATTTACTGATGGCAGATTCACGCTGATGAGACTAAAAGCAGTCTCCAGTTTGCAAGCAGAGCATTACGCGTCACAAACTGTGTCCACGTGAATGAGGTTTTCCTCTAGATTTTTTTGCAACTCCCACATATTGATGCTTTACCCTATTTTTCAACTATTCAAAGAAGTTTATGTTAAAGTATTTCATACCAATTGTGTTTCATGCCAGATACTGACAGATGCTGCTTTGTTAAAGCGTCAAAAAAAAGAAATTGAGGAGCTTCGAGCCAGATTGCAGGTTTGCATATGCTATGATTTGATACTAATAGTGGCTTTTCTTGGAATGAGTTTTTGTGAAGTATATATCTTGTCTGTTCAAGGGTTCTCATTCAGAACATTTTGAAGAGGAGATTCTTAATCTGCGGAATACGCTTCTACAGGTACTGACATGAGTTAGCATGGTTTAATGTACTAAGAAGTACGTGCATGAGTGACTCTTATAGTTGCAATTCTTGCCTGATAGACTGAATTGGAGAGGGAGAGAATAGCTTTGGAGCTGGAGGAGGAAAAGAAAGCTCAAGCTGCACGTGAGAAGAGGCTGCAGGAACAGGCCAAGAAAATTGAGAGTTTGAGTTCAATGGTGTTATGCTCAAATAGGGATGAGAATCGGGATCGCTACAAGAAGGTTTGTGCTAGATAGTCATGCTTTTTGTTGCATTTCTTTTGGGGATCTGTTTTTCTGTATTTGATCATATGTACTTGGTGGTCACTATTTCCTCCTGTTCTTATGCTTGTTTGATCCGTTTCAATTTTTAATGCACTTGGTGCAAATGGGGGACATTCCATAAACAATAAAAGTTGGACATATGCTTTTGTATAAAATGACGCTTGAGTGATTTTAAAAAGGATGTTGTTTCAGAGATAACAAATCCATAACCCCAAACCAAAACAAAAGTAGTAATATGGCGGAAAGTAAAGAACATATGTGCGTCAGCTCAAAGCTTACGTCCGTGGGGAAGTATAGCATGAGTTCGCTATCGTGACAAATGGAGTTCAAACATATGAAACCCTGCCCTCAAGGGCTATCTCCCTGAGTCTATCAGCCGTAGGCTTTTCATTGGGATCTGTGACCTGTTGCTGGATGTTAGGCATTGTAAGAAAGGATATGCTATTTACATATTCGTTGGAAGAAAGAGAATGTGAACAAGACAAAATGAGCAGACGGGGAAGTACCAGGGAAAATTTCTAAGTTCTTTATGAGACGTGATTTGAAGATAGAAGAGTATCTGTACATATACTTAAACACGTCGGTCTTGACATGCAGAACAATCAATGAGTGGGATAGAAACATGTTGTTTGGTTTCTAGAACACAGTAAATCACATAGAAAAGTTGGTGGGGGAAGGTGGGGTGGAGTTGAGGATGCTTGAAGCCTTCTAAAACAGTAGGAAAAAAAAAACTGGTTTAATTTTTAAAAGGGTATTGTGATGGGAGAGGTAGGAAGAGGGCCATTACCTGAAAATCTTGGAAGAACTAACGATCTTATGAAAAGATGTATGCTTAAAAACATATTTTAATGCAGTGACAGACTTTGACTTGGGATGCATGATTTACGGTGGGAAATGTATAGATTTCTATATAGTGATGATGAACATGTCAAACACTAGCTAGGGTCTTATCCTTCTGGTTCTTTCGCCAGTAACATTTAAATTGAATAACTTGGGACATGTATAGGATAATCCCATATATGGCTCACTTGCGTTGGAACATTTTTTTACAGATAACTTTTTTCGGCAAAACTAAGTCATTGATGTTATTTTTGAGTTCCAATAATTTTCTGGCAAGTTTTCTAATTTTAAATGCACATAAGGACGAGAGTGTTACCAAACTCAAAGTGAAGGGATGCAAGTTTACTTAACAATATGAGAGGGGTGGCAAGTGCATTGTTTTTTTAATGAGTGGGAGTGGGGGGCATATTCTACCCTTGTTTGTTTCAGTCCAAACTACCTCAACATGTTTTATTTTCTTGCAATATTTTTAGACTGTTACTTGTGCTGGAATATGTTTTTATGCTGGTTTCTGTATGTTATATTATGCTACGTGTTGTCTGGAGTCCTTTCTGGTTGGAACCTTTCAAGTTACTTGGTTTCAGATTGATTTGACTACTGGGAGGTCTGAATCTCGATTACTTTTACTTGGTTAGCTGTTCAGGAACTTTGTGGTTTCAAGTGAACAAGATTGATAGCATTAATAAATTGCGTCGGTGGACTTATTATCTGCCTACTAACAGATAATATTTATATGTTAGTCATGATTATTACATTTAATTAGATGATATTTATTTCTTAAGTGTTTGAGATAAATACAATCTTTATCTCCTAAGTTTTTGAGATAAAATGCTAGAGATATCCTAATGTCTCAAGACATAATTCTTCCCTACAAATAGAAAATCCTTCCCCTTGTTGCACTCTCTCTAGAGCATCACTAAATTCTAGGATTTGGTTCATAGATGAAGAACTCGACTCTAGTAATCGTTTTCGTACTTGCGAATAAAGATCAAGAGTGTTGGAGGCTCTTAACTATAAGGATCCTTCATTGGAATTTTGAGGTACTTCGTACGGTATGTTTCCGAACCCACTACATGTTATGTGGTAGATGTCTAGAATTTTAACATTAGTATCAGAGCGCGATTATTTGTTGATTCGCCTTCTAACATGCTAGTATAAATTATGTGCATGTTAAGCTTTTCTCCGGATGCATATATATATATATATATATATACATATATATGAGACCCATCAAGAAAAAATCAAAAATTTTGAGCACGTTATTCTGAAAAATAATTATATGGTTTTGCTCCCCTATGTTTGAGGATGAACATAAAATTTCGTGATTATTGGATGCATAATTTGTGAGAAATCACGATTTATTTTTCTAAAAATTGTGGTTTTTTTGAGTTTTCGGGCTCAAATTCAGAACATGATATTTGGTTTTTATCATGATCGGTTGATACAGAGTTAATCTATGTCGCATAAGCTTTCCAATGATATATGGTGCGCATTAGTTGGCTTGAAAACGAGACAGATATGGCCTCGGTAGTTGGCCTCGCTGCATGGCGGCCGCTGAAAAATTAGGGTTCTTATGAAGAAGGCGAACACGCGTTCGCACGCACCAGCCAAGGATGAGCCGCCACGCGCGCTCTGCGCTAAAGCCGAGCTGCACGTGCCATCCAAGCTTGCCACGAGCACCTATGCGCCAGCCAAGGCTGAGTTGCACACCCGCGCCAAGCCGAGCTACCTACATGCGCCCCACGCGCGCGTGTGCTCCACATGGTCCTGCTCCAGAGATGCCTAGACGCTGCCCCACTCGCACTGTGGCATGTGTGGCGCGTAAGGGCATTTTTTGGCTTTTTTTTTGTCACTACAGGTGAGTGGAGCTCCTCCTTAGCTTTTTGAGTTTTTCTGTGTGAAAATTACCTTTGTACCCTCTGTGTGTATTCTTTTTAATTTTTAAACGACTTTATCTAAAGAAATTAACTTTAAAATTTTTTTACACAATTTTTCCTTAATTTCAGAGGGTATATTAGGGTTGAATTTACTGTTTGTCATTTTTAAAAATTAATCTCTCATTTTTTTTTGGCTATTTGTAAGGATTTTTATGGTACTTTTGTGGTCCAAAAAAATACGACTAATGCGCATTTAATTTTTTCTCTTCGTGGGCAAAAATAAATATTTTGGAGAGATATGATATAGATAAATTCGGTTTTATTTGTTACATGCTTGCCTTGATTCACGTTATGATTTAATTTTGTTTTGTTGAGGTATAATCTATGTTACATGGACTCGGTACGAGTGTCTGAGTCGGATACGAGTCTAAGTGTCGGATTCGTCTATTTTTCCAAACTCAAGACACGGCAAAATATTTCTCTATGTTCTTGTTTTTTTATTGTTCCTTAGTTTACATGGTGTTTAAAGTTATACATTGTTTCAGTTTGGAATTGAGATCATCTTAAAACAATAACAAAGTAAAACAAACACTATAATATAGTGTTCTTAGCGGCATATCTTAAAGGATGTGTCAGACACATATCCGTACTCATGTCCAACGTCGAGTGTCCTACACGAGTACTTTATGCATTTCAAATAGTCCACATAACATAGGGTATAATTGTTGGGCTTTGCTAAGCCCACACATCTATTTTTAAACCAATCATTTCAAGGCCTTGTTGCCCGTTTCCTTGGAAGGAATAAGTGGCCCATTCATCCATGTAATTGACCTCTAACTTGTTATTTGAGCATGCTAGTTTTAGGTTAAATGGATGGATATTAGATTGGCATTCGAAATGAACTTATGTTTATGTGTTTACTTTTACTTTAAGAAAGTTCTTTTGAGAATAATGTGATGTGCAACATCTTCATTTGTTTTACTTGAATAGTTTGTTGTAGGATTCCCAGAGATGTTGCATTCCACGGACGGACCTCCCCCATGACCGGGGGGGGGGGGGGGCATGGCACCCCTCAACATTTTTGGAAATCCTTTTTTAGATTTTTTGGATAATGGATAAATATATTTAAAATATATAAAATATACATGAAAATGCCACCATATTGTAGTATTAATTTATTAAGATTTCATTTTGTTGTGCTTTTTACTCTTTGTACCTTGTCGTAGTCGTTGTCTGTCATTTTCTTGCTCTATCCTAAATCCTAAATCTCCATATTACAAAAGGACAATAATAAATTAAGGTTAATTATTTTTATTATTTTAAATTCTTATAATTTGTTAACTTATACGTGATTAACGTACTCTTATAATTGATAATCACATTAATAATATATATATAGAGTAAGAGTTAAATTTTTTCATGCAAAATTAGTAATTTATTGTTGACTAACCTTAACAAGTTAAATAAATCACTATGCATAGCAAAATATATTATTAATAGTCAAATTGAGCAATCAATTTTGTATTTAACGTATTCAATAGTGGCGTTATTATAATGTGTTTTTGATTATTCATATTTTAATGTGAACTTGAACCTTTTGAATTCTTTTATGTTAGCCATCAATTTTTTTAATTCTTTTTTGGCACCCCCCAATTAGACTTTCTGGATCTGCCGCTGTTGTATTCTATTATTTCCCTGTATATTTTTAGAAAGCCTTGTACGGGGATGTAATGTCGTACGCACATTATTCAGACTAGAATTTTCTTAGCATAAGTTATTAGAATGCCAATAAGGCTCAATAGAGTTCTTGCACACTTTATTGTATGGTGCAATTATGTTCTAAATTATCATGCGGATGATTTATTACATTGTAGATTTTATGATATGAAATGTATTGTGAAAAATTACATAGAAAGTATTATTGTAACTCACATATATGGGAGATGATTACGAGCTTAGCAAATTTTTGATTTCATGATGTGTGGAAGGATAATATTTGTCATTTGATTTTTTTGAAATAAATAGAAGGATGTATAATCGATGTCTATTTCTTTGCGCAAACTAATGTAGTGAAAAAATGACCATCAAGAATGTCATAGTTGATCTCGTTAAGGGTTAAAAACTTAACTGAGATAATTATAACGTTTGGCACAAAAAGATGAAATTCATGTTGAACAAACAAGAGTTCGAGGATCACTTGACCAAAGGGATGGTCCCGCCCACTAAGGGCAACCACTAAGAGACCACACTGCCTACCATAAATGGCATGAGGAAGATCGTAGCGCTACACCTTGTTGAGCAGCTTGCAAAATGATCTAATCGGCTGTTTGATGACTTTTAACTTGCAAAGCTTTATGGTTCAGCTTAAGTTCTCTTTTAGTGGAACCTCAACTACGGGCTTTGTAACCTTGTAATTCAGTTTGATGAATACACAAAAGACCCTTAGCATACCATGAATGAGCATCTAAGGGTGATGTCCAATATGATTGGAAAGCTAAGGGACGCTGCTAGGGATGAAGAATATTCAGTTGGATTTCTGCGAGGGTTGTTTATACGGGAAGCAAAAGCGGGTCAGTTTTTGGAGGGACGGTAAAGAGAAGAAGACTGAAAGGCTGGAGTTAGTTCACACGGATGTTTGCAGACCTACTGCATTAAAGTCTCTTGGACGTAATTTCTACTTTGTTTCTTTTATAGATTATGCTAGTAGAAAGACCTGGATATATGCCATCAGTTAGAAATATGATGTTTATCATACTTTTAAGAAGTGAAAAGTTCTTGTTGAGAATGAAATAGGGAACAAGATGAAATGCCTAAAATCTAATAATGGGGTGAATATCGTGATGGAAGGTTCCAAGAATACTGCTCCAACAACGGTATTAGGTTGATAAGGACTGTTGAGAGGACACCTCAGGAAAATGGCTTGGCAACGAGGATGAAAAAAACCATCATGGAATGAGCAAGGTGGATCAGGATACATGCTGA
The DNA here is from genome assembly GCA_033070095.1 of Escallonia herrerae. Taxonomy (NCBI): domain Eukaryota; kingdom Viridiplantae; phylum Streptophyta; class Magnoliopsida; order Escalloniales; family Escalloniaceae; genus Escallonia; species Escallonia herrerae. The sequence continues at coordinate 297,306 of JAVXUP010000801.1, read as the reverse complement.
TTTACCTCTAGAGTTCTGGGCAACAACTGTTGATACTACCGTATGTTTAATATATAGAAGTCCAGCGAGTGCTCTCAATGGTGGTATTCTTAAAGAAGAATGGTAAGGTAAACCAATAAATTATTCTTTTCTGAGAGTTTTTGGATGTATTGCTTGTGCTCATATTAATAAAGAGGAAAAGAAGAAACTTGACTCCAAATCTCAGAAGTGTGTATTTATTGGATATTGAGGAGATGAATATGGTTATCATTTGTGGGACTATGAACATAACAAAATCATCATGAGTAGGGATGTCATATTTGATAAATCATGGTTGTATAAACACAGGTTACAAGAACATGGAATTGAAAAGGAGAACAACTATGAAGCACAGGCAATCAGAGTGAAGCACCGGCATCGGGTGCGTGTTGGGATATGGTATTATTTATTTATTTTTCCTAAATACCGGGTGCGGATCCGGTGCATATGGGGTTTGAGATCTCAGATCTGAGAGGGGAGTGACAGAGAAAGAGAGAGAGAGAGCAGCGGCGGGAAGTAGCCACGAGGTGACCACCCCGACGACCACCAGAGACTTCGGCGAAGACCGGCAACTCCTATGGCGACGATGGCGACTCCGGCGACGACCCAAGAGATTGCGTATTAGGGTTTTTCGACAGAGCGGTGACCGGTGAGAAGAAGAAGAAGAAGGGGGAAGAAGAAGAAGTCACTGCGACCTTACCTGGGCTATGATTCCGGCAGTGAGAACCTGAGCAAAATTTCTTGAAGCTATCGATCATTTTGACAGCTTGATTAAATTTACTGTATAGTTTAAATAGCCACTTATTAACTGATTATAAAATTAGCCCCAGTACTTTTAAAAAATACAATAATACACTTACACGCTTTATTGTATTCAGCTATTCAATTTGAATATTTAAGGAGCCCATTTAACTTAAGTTACTTAACAAACTTGGTAAAAATATTTTTTTTGCTCATATGTACGTATACTTATACACACACACATGCACTCTCATATATATGTATGTATGTATATGATAATATATATTATAATATCTGCCGTATCCCCGCCGCAACTGTATCCTATTATTTTTAAAATTGACTTATCCGCATATCCGCCCCCGTATCGTATCCGCAACCCCACCCGTGTCTGTGCTTCCTAGAAAAACAGGGAATACATGAAACTTGATGAGTCAGAAGATGGATAGGTATTTAGGATCCAGAAGTCCTTGATGAGATAACTGATACTGAAATTAGAGCTGGTGATCAACAACAGGTAACTGAAACTCACAACCTCAGAATAAGCAGTTTGATAAGGGAAGCTCCTTATAGACTTTGTCTTCCAATTAATTATATTTTGTATACTGAATCTGGTGAGCCAGAATGTTAACTAGAAGCGATACAGGATGAATCCAGGTTACAGTGGGAGCAAGCCATAAATGATGAGATGACGTCACTTGAGTAAAACCAAACTTGGGATTTGGTAAAATTCCTTGTTGGTTAGAGTGTTTAGTACAATAAATGAGTATACATGATTAAGAATGAAGTTGGAGGAACAAAGAGATACAAGCCAAGACTAGTTGTGAAAGGGTATCGACAGAGAAAAGGTATTGATTTCCAAGAAATCTTCTCCTGTTGTGAAGATGACTTTAATTTGTACAGTGATGAGCATTGTGGCTATAGAGGACTTACATCTGGAGGAGCTGGATGTTATGACAACATTTCTCCATAGGGATTTGGAGGAAAATGCTTCAGCCGGAGGGTTTTGAAGTAAAGGGTAAGGAGGGAATGGTTTACAGGTTAAAGAGGAGCTTGTATGACCTAAAGCTACCTCCTACACAGTGGTGTTTGAAGTTTGACAGTTTCATGAAGCAGACAAACTTCACTAGATGCCACTCCGATCACTGTGTTTATTTCAGATGTTTAATAGTGAGGAGAATTTCATTACTTTAATTGTGTATGTAGATGATATGCTTGTAGCAAGTTCAAGCATGGGAAGGATTAATGAACTTAAGAAGAAGTTGGTTAGTACTTTCTCTATGAAGGGCGTGGGTGAGGCAAAACAACTTCTTGGCATGAGGATAACCAGGGACTGAAAACAGAGAAAGTTATGGTTGTCGCAGAAAGAGTACATTAAGAAGGTTTTGAGGAGATTTAACTTGCGCATCTCTAAACCTGTGACGACTCCTTTAGCAGCCCACTTCAAGCTTTCCAAGGAGTTGAGTCCCAAGACCAGTGAGATGAATAATACAGGGCACGGTACCATATTCCTTTGCTGTGGGGAGTCTCATGTATGCCATGGTCAGTACAAGGTCGTATATTGTACATGTAGTTGGAGTTGTGAGCAGATTCATGACAAACCCAGGAAAGGAACATTGGCAAGCAGTGAAGTGGATTCTCAGGTATTTAAGAGGAACATCTAGGTTCTGTTTATGTTTTAAGGGTGATAATATAGATGTGCAAGGCTATGTAGACTCAGATCATGCAGGTGATCGAGACAGTGGGAGAAGCACCATGGAATATGTTTTTCTGTAGGAGGGACCGCAGTGAGCTGGATCGCTAAGCTATAGAAGATTGTTGCATTGCCCATAACAAAAGAAGAATATGTTGCTCTGACAGAAGCAAGCAAGGAAGTAATTTGGATTCAACGATTGCTGACAGAGCTGGGATAGGCAAGTAGATTGCAAGTTATCGACTGATAGTCAGAGTGCAATACATCTTGCCAAGAACTCAGCGTTTCATTCGAGGACCAAGCACATTCAGTTGAGGTATCACTTTATACGGTCTCTGCTAGAGGATGGACAACTGAACTTGGAGAAGATCGAAGGCAACAAGAATCCCGTGAACATGTTAACGAAGGTGGTTGACAGGCATAACTTGAGCCTATGCTAAACTTTGATTAGTCTTCGTTGATGCTTCTTGGATTAGTATGACCATCATTTGTATGGAGTTTCAGCATTAGAGTTGTATCTATCTCCAAGTGGGAGATTGTTATATGCGGAGCCTGATTTCCGTCCAAAGACATTATTACAATGGAGGTAGTGACCCGTAAACTGGTTTTTTGTGTGGGTGTCTCACATTGGTTATTGAGCCCTAAGTATATATGTTGTCTTGTCTCACATTGGTTATTTAGAGAAGGTCGCGACTTAGCTTTAAATATATATAAGTGGTCTTGTATTGTTTTTTGGGGTTAAGAGAGAAAACGACAACAGAGATTGGGGCTGGGTTTCTGGTTGTAACACTGCTGAATAGTGAAATCAAAATCTGGGTCATACTCCGAGGAAGTAGCCACATTGGTGAACCTCGTGATTCTTGTGTTTTGCGTTTGGTTTTTTTAATTTCTCGTTTCCTCGTTCTTCGATATATTGCTTCGTTGTTGCTGCGTTTTGTAACAATTCATTCTATGTGTCTTCTTTATTTTGTCACGAGGTGCTAATTAGTGGAGGAAAATTAATGTTAACTGTGCTACACGTGTGAAGAGGATGGGGAGTCACCTTTTACATCAATGTCAGGTTGCTGCAGAGATGTGGAGTTTGATTTTCTGCCGGCCTGTGCCACGTGATGCCTCGATCAGTTTTGGCTGTTTTGAGGTGATATTGCTGGTGTTTGTGGAGGGAAAGAAGCCGTAGGCTTTGAGTTATCTTTTCCTAGGATCAAGGACATTTTTTCTCTTCTTTTTTGGGCACGAGTCCATTGCTACTTTTTGGGACAGCTTTTTGCTGTGTATAGTCATATGATTTGTACCGGGTTCCACTTCCACCCCTGTTTTTGCGGTGTTTATGAATATGACATCTCTTGTAAAAAAGGATATTTCCCTGAGAACGACAAAGGCTGAGCATACAATTATGTAACGTCTAGTTTGAGCAATCTTACAGCTTGTTTACTTCTGTGGTTCGGTCAAATGTATGTTTGTTCACCTTTTTCGTAATTTAATGACTGGACTTTACTGATTATTTAATGCAAATATTATTACAACACTTACGGTGTTAAGTAAATATAATAGACGCGTGGAAATGTAACATCTATTTAGTAAAAATGCCTGGTAGCATTTTAACTCTATCGACTACTAACTTGTCTTATACTAGAAAACTAAGTATGAGCACCGAAAGTTTAAGAGTGAAGAAGAGATTTTTCATTTAATATTCTTAACTGATTGTTCTACTTCTACTTCAGCATTGAGGCATGCCTGCTTTTATGATGGCTTTGTGATCTTGCTTTCCTCTGATCCTAGCTGCATAAGTTGCCACCCCACTCTTTCAGACGCTCCCGTGCACTCGCATTAAATTTGGACCTTTCGTTTTGCTTTCCAGCTGCAGGAGAAGAGGCGTGATACCTGGTGCCCAGGAAATCTATCAAAGGAGACTTTGAGGGAGGTAATAGTTACTTCCAGATGCGTATAGTTCATGTTGTATTTCGGAGGGTATTAGTTACTTGCTATTGCACAGAAACAGGCAGAAAAGATCTTGTGCTGTTACTAAACATATTGCAATTAAGAACCGGCGGGGCACTAGCAGCTTAGAAAAGCCGTCTAATAAAAGCCGGCTGATTGCTATGAAGAACCTTGTAACCTACAGTGCTTCTATCAGTTTAATATATCCAAGGTGTTGTGCTTGGTTTACCACCGAATCATGCTTGAAAGCGAGGTCAGCGGAGAAACTGTAAAATAAGCCAATATTGCATACAATTACATGTGACTAGTTTTGGATCATTATGTGGGGGCAAAATTGGAACGTGGACCAAAATGAACAGGTTTTGATTTCCGTTTCTGCCATTTCGTAACACCATAAAATTGGATACTCTCAGACAATGGTCATTCCGATCCCGCACGTTTGGCTTGACACAATGGGCAAAATCTGTAAGATTCCCTTTGATAATTGAATAGTTTTGGACTTTTTGACCATATTTTGGATTATCTTGAATGTTAACGAAGAAAAAAGATATAACCATGCTGAAATGGTAATTACACGTAATATTTCTATTTGACAAATCAACTTCAGTGACACATTAAGAGTAAGGATCTTTTTTATGCACTCAAATAATTCTCCAAAATATGGTTGGAAATCGAACGCTACTCGGGTGTGGAATGGAGGATAGTATGTTTATTCAAGGCAAGCATTTCACTTGATCTACATGACATGATTGCTGACATCCTTGTTAGGATTGCTGTTAATATCAATTTATCATGTCAGCTAGGGTGGTATTCATTATGCTTTGTGTATTCAAAATTCATGGTTTTGTTTGGAGCGACTCTAGAAAGTCTCCATGTTCAGGGATGTTGGATTATTTTGCCTGCTGGCTGTTGTGTTCACTTCTATATATTCTGCGGGCCACTTTATCTTGGTAGAGAACTTTTTGGTAGGCGCTCATGGATTAAAGGATTAGAGATAATTTAATTATGTTTTTGTGTCTTTGTACTTGGGACTGGGGAGGTTTTACTCTTAGTCCATTGAAGCGGGAGCCAGTCCAAGGTTTTGGGGCGGGGAGAAGCTGGAGCTGGTGCATGACTATGTATATGAGCCTACTATTAAACAATAACTAACTTTGAATAATACGAGTTTTCAGAATATATACTTGGAAGTTGTTTTCCAAAGAACTAGAGCATCATCCCATCCAGCCTAATCTCGGTTGACAATGTGGTACTTTTGCTAGATTGTGGTGAGAAGGGAAGGATGCGTCTTTTTCTACTGCAGGTCAAGCCAAGGTTATGGAATTCGCAGAATTAATTGGTTGATAGAAGGAACGTACCTATTGATTATTGCTCTCTGTCTCTCTCTCTCTCCCCCCCCCCCCCCCCCCCCCCCCGCTTTCTCGCAATATTTTTTCCACATCACATCCTGTGCCCTTGGGTTGGGGCAACCTTGACACTCCTTTTTCTTGTGCATGGTGTTTCCTTCCCTTTTCTTGCCAAAGATAAGTTGTAGGATGTTTCTTATTGGGACCTTTTTTGCTAACTGTTTTCCACCTAGCAGTATTAGTAGTCACTCATCTAAGTTTATGGGTCTGCTCTTGGTTAAGCTGTTTGTTTTTGTACGTTTTGACCTGACCTGCTTTACTGACCCATTTCCAATTTGTCCATCACTTTTTGGCAACGTACCACAGGAGGAACACTCGTAGTCTGTAGCTTCAGTATAGGACACGAGGAAAGCCGAGACAAGTGAGTCAAGCAGCAGTGGCTTCTCTATTAGTGTCAAGAGCTGAATGATTGAACCCAGATGTGTATCTTAACTTGATGACTTTGAGTTAGGACTTTGTTCAGTTCAACTAAACCATGTAATCAATACTTTGGGAGGGTAAGCTTCACTAGTAACTTCCAATAAGTAGATGGCGGAATTAGGTACTTGCACATTTAGAGAGTCTGATTCCAAAATTCTCCGCAGATATTTCCTTGCTCTGGTTATGTTCCCATGATCTTGTTGGTTAGGTATAAGATTATGTCCAGCTACCATGAACGTGTTGAAGTAAACAGGGTTTTATTGCTTTATTTCCTTTTCTGACTATTTTAGAAATTTCAGTAGCTTAGTTGTCACATAGACATATTAAACTTCTCGCTTTGCTATTTAGTTGCATTATGCAGTTCAAGAAAAGGCTTCTGCTATGAAACCCGCTAGAGATGAGCGTGACACCGGTCCACTTGTACCTTTTGAAGACTTACTAAATGTTGCGAATATAAATGCCTCTTCCGAGCAAAAAGAAGATTGTAAAACAAATGGATTGGAGAACTGTAGTCTTCCAGATCCACATGCTTTGCTGCATGTAACTAGCAGGAAAAAACCACCACTCAGAAAGAAAATCTCACCGAAGGTTTGTACTATGTTATTCTGCTCTTCATTTCATTAAAAAGTTTTGGCAGCCCATGTAATTGTTTTCTGGCAGGAAAACCATGAATTGGTAGCAATGCAAGCAGAATATGAGGATTTGCTTCAAAAGTTTGAAACTCAGGTAATTTCTGTTTCTTCTTTGCTATTCTTTTTGAGAAAACACAGTGGGATAACTGGTTTTCTTTCCTTTCTTGCAGAAAACTATCAGTGATATACAAATTGACTACTTAACAAAACAACTTGGCGAGGCTCATTTCCATATGGATGAGAAATGTCAAGATAATTCCTCATGTCTTATTAATGAGTGTACAATACCTGGGAAGTTAAATCTGCTTATGACCGAGTCGGAGGCTATTGTCGTGATCAAGCAACTTCAAGAAAAGGTTTCATCTTCTATTGGTTTTTTGTTACTTTGCTTTTTCTGGATTTTTCTTTGGTTCGGAATATTTCATTTTTCTTTCCATTCTTTACCATCAGATCAGAATCCTGGAGACAGAGAAGTCTTCAAGCCTGCAAAATTTGGATTCTGTTGTTGAGTTAGCAACAGAACAGAACATATATGCTAGGGAGAAGTATGAAAAGGTAATCATTTGTTGGATCACTTTATGCTGTAAATGGATTTTCTTGATAAGTATTCAATTAGATATTAGCTGATGGGGTGCTTCGTTAGTTTTATAACTCATTAGATGAACTAGGTCAATCATCAGGAACTTCAAATGTTGTTGCTTTATTTGAGCTTATACTTATCGGCTATGAAGCACGGGTGCTTCAAAAGGGGGGAAGTACCGGGGTCGGGTACGCGTCGGGTGCGGGTGCGGGACGGGTGCGGGTTGGGTGCGTGTCGGGTGGGGATCCCTTTTTTCCTTTTATTTCCTTTTATTTTCTGAATTTCGGGTGCGGATCGGGTGCGGATAGGGTGCGGATCGGGTGCGGATCCAACTCATGGGTAAAATATATAAACTAACCTAATCGGGCAGATCAAATTGGGAGATTCGAGAGAGAGAGAGAGAGAGAGAGACCAGCGGCGCCTCTTCGCAACCACCGTGACCACCGGCGACGCGACCACCTGCGACACCGACGACCACCCACGACACCGACGACCACCCGCGACTACCCTCGACCACCCGCAACCAGCCGCGACAACAAGCGACCAGCCGCGACCACAAGCGATCACCCACGACTCCGGCGACCTGCAGCGACCACCCGCGACCACCTGCGACCACCTGCGACACCGACGACCACCCACGACACCGACGACCACCCGCGACTACCCTCTACCACCCGCAACCAGCCGCGACAACAAGCGACCAGCCGCGACCACAAGCGACCACCCACGACTCCGGCAACCTGCAGCGACCACCCGCGACCTCCGACGACCTCCGGCGACCACCCGCGACCTCCGGCGACCACCGGCGACCACCCAAGAAGACGTCTAGTCACCTCCGGCAGCATTTCTCCAAAGATAAGTCTCCTCTTCCTCTCTTCTGTCTTCAAATCTCTCTTTGCTACCTTTTGTGACTTGGATGTGGATTGTCAATTGAAAGTTGGAACCAATTTATACAGTGTTTATTGTTTAACATGTGTTAAAGGCTTAAAGCAGTGGTTCAATGGTTAAAAATTGAGGGATGTTGAAACCAATTTTGCAAACTTTGATGCTTTATTACCACTTTTATTATATATATGATCTATTTGGTGGTGGTTTTTATGTATTTGATGGTATTGTGCTACTGTTGAATGGTTGAATTAAATTGCACTCCGTCTTTTTATGCACTTTTTAAGATCCAAATTGCTTAGAAATTTAATACTAATTGTACATAATAAAAAAAAATATATAAAATATTTGCCGTATCCCAGCCGCACCCGTATCCTAAAATTTTCAAAAATGCCGTATCCGCGTATCCGCACCCGTATCGTATCCGCACCCGCACCGGAATCCGTGCTTCTTAGCTTATCGGTGCAATTCATTATCATTTCGAGGTTTGATCTCTGTTTGACGAGGAAATTCTCTGTGAACATCATGAATGGTAAGAACAGTAAGATATTAACATGTAGACAGAGGATTTGGAGAAAGTTGAATTTGTTACGTTTTACTGCTGTTACTCTTATTTTGCCCCCCTTTTTCCTTTTCCCTTTCACTAAAAGACGATGTATACTATTGAGGCTTAACATTGGTGTCTGGTCTATTTAACTGTTTTAAGGAATTTCTCTAGTTCAATTTCATCAAGGAGAAACGTCTTACATGGCTGCAGATTTATAAGAGAAAAACACTTGCTAGTTCTTCTGGTAATTTTAGCTGAAAGAGATACAAAAAGTTAGCTCGTAGAAGCTTCTTTTGTAGTACACGTGCACTGTGCAGTGTATGCAGGTCTACTTTGTAATATGTTTGTTGGTAGCTTAATGTTTTTTTTTTTTGTTGTTGTCATACTTGTAATCACCTTTAAGGTTGTAAGAGCTCTCTCGCTCTCTCTCTGCCTCTGTCTGTCGTGTGCACACACACGCCCAGCTTCTGGGAGATGAGGTCAGGGGTTGTGGACATGTTCATTCCTCCTCCTTTGTTTCTTAAAACATACAGATCATCATTCTTCATACCTATTTGTGACCTAGAAATTTCTCCTCTGGGAAAACCTACACAAAGAAAGAGCCGCCATCCCATTATTTACTAAAGGGGCACAAGGAAAACCCTAAGCACGCTAGATGCTGGACTCAACGTTCAGCACCTCACCTAGCCCTAAGCACAGGGCGCAAGACTTGCTGATCTATTCCACCCACAGGTTCTTTTAAACCATGGTTCTGATGATTTTTCTTAGGTCGGTTGGTAAATAGGTTGCACTAACTGAAAAATAAACACGATCTTCATCAACCTAAAGTTGGTAAGAATTGCAGAGATGCGCCTCTGTTTGCCAAGCAGAAAAAATGAAGAAGAAGAAGTGATCAATCTACTATATTTTCCAAGTATTTGAACTTCTTTTCTAATCTGATTGACTCAACCCGCTATTTATCATATTTGATTCTAAAGTCTGAGTATAAAAGATTTAGATAACAAAATCTTCGCTTGGATGAGGATTGAGATTCGTTAATGTTGTCTTTGCTGGAGATGTTACTAGAAATGACTGAATATGGATAAATAAAGTGCTCACGTTTACTATAAAATGCTATGTTTGTGATTGTAAGCCTTTGTTGGTTTGATGCAATAGGAATTGTTTTTGTGATTTACATATGTTTTGCATTACTTTAAATAAGCGGTGTCTGAGTCACTTTACTTTCTGTTCTGAACGCTCAAGCTATTAGAGAATTGGCCCAACGCTATATAAAGGGGAATCAAGTGTAAGCGGGAACAATAGAACCCAAGACTTTGCCAATCCATAGCTTTGATCCCATTTAAGTTACCATTTGCTTTAAAAGCTTAAGGTGTTAGAGAATGGGCCAACGATGTATATCATGCTTAACAGCCTGCACTTTGTGCCTAGACTTGGAGAGCCATTCACGGGTGGCATACGCGTGCGCCTTAACTATGATGTTGCTAATGGTTTTCTGTGTGGGATAAATTGGGATTAGCTGCACTTTTTTTGATATTGTCTCCTTGACCTTTGTCCTAAGACCTATGAAGCATGTGTGCTTCAAAAGGGGGGGAGTATCGGGGTCGGGTGCGCATCGGACACGGGTGCGCCTCGGGTGCGTGTCGGGTGCGTACCCGTTAATTTCTATTATTTTTTTTTATTTGTCGAAATTTGGGTGCGGCTCGGGTGCGGATAGGATACGGTTCGGGTGCGGATCCGACACTTCGGGGGTTGAAACATAATTTCTAGAAGATATTTCGGGGGTTAAACATGAAATTTAAATTTTGTAGGGGTGAAAACATAAAATCAGTGTTACCAAATTAGGGCACACTCATCTGATAGAGAGAAAGAGAGATCGCAGCAGCCGCGACCTCCGTCGACACCGGCGACCTCCGTCGACACTGGCGACCTCCCGCAACACCCATCGAACAGCCGCGACCACCCACAACACCACCGAACAGCGGCGACCACCGTCGACACCATCGAACAGCCGCGACCACCGAAAACCATCGCGACCACCCGCGACACCGACGACCACCCGCAACTACCGGTGACTACCCTCGACCACTCGCAACCAGCCGCAACAACCCGCGACCACAAGCGACCACCCACGACCTCCAGCGACCTCCGGCGACCTCCAGCGATCACCCGGGACCTCCGACGACCTCAGGCAACCTCCGGCGATCACCCAAGAAGACTTCTAGTCACCTCCGGCAGCATTTCTCCAAAGATAAGTCTCCTCTTCCTTTCTTCTGTCTTCAAATCTCTCTTTGCTACCTTTTGTGACTTGGATGTGGATTGTGTATTGAAAGTTGGAACCAATTTATACAGTGTTTATTGTTTAACATGTGTCAAAGGCTTAAAGCAGCGGTTCAATAGTTAAAAATTGAGGGACGTTGAAACCAAATTTGCAAACTTTGATGCTATATTGCCACTTTTGTTATATACATATGATCTATTTGGTGGTGGTTTTTATGTATTTGATGGTATTGTACTACTGATGAATGGTTGAATTAAATTGCACTCCGTCTTTTTATACACTTTTTAAGATCCAAATTGCTTAGAAATTTAATAATAATTGTACATAATAAAAAAATATATATAAAATATTTGCCGTATCCCAGCCACACCCGTATCCTAAAATTTTCAAAAATGCCGTATCCGCGTATCCGCACCCTTATCGTATCCGCACCCACACCGGAATCCGTGCTTCTTAGCCTAAGACCTTTCCCCTTGACCTTTGTCCTAATAAATGCGTGGAGTGCCGATTAGCTGCACTTAAGATTTTTGATATTGTCCCTTTGACCTTTGTCCTAAGATCTTTGGAGGCGAGAGTACATGCAAAATCATCTATTCCCTAACTCTAGATACCCCTAGCAGAACATTCTGGAAATTGAGGGGCAGGCCTGATACGAAAGAGGTGCATGCCAATCGGCACTCCACCCATGTCTTTATTCTTTTCCTCTTCTTTTGTCTTGTAGAAAATTCCTTTCAAGTGGCCCTGCTATCATATCAAATGATCAAACATATTTGAGACTGTTTAAAAAAAACATTCTACATCAGTAATTAGTACGTATCTTAATTTAGGATAATGAAAGAAAAGAGGAAATTTGTTCTTGATAAAAAATACACTGGCTCAAAGTAATAGTCCTTTAGTGGCAATAGGAGAAAACGCAGCATGTCGGAACAGTTGATGCTTAAATGTCAGCTCTTTATTTAGCCTGCTTCTGGAACAGGCTAAAATATAGACGTTTCAAGTCTGCAAGCTTTAAGCAAAAGGATCCCAAGTTCTGAGTTCGACATGCTATATGTTGCTGTTTCTTTGGCATTGTGTTCTGGCTTCTTTGACACATAAAGTTGTGTATTTTATATATCTACTTAGCTCTATGAAGATGTTTTGAAAGCGCAAGAGGAGGCCAAGGTAGCTCGTGAGCAGCTCACATCTATGGAACTTGTCGGAAAAATTGATGTATGAATCTTTCGCATCTCCCTCCCCTCTCTCTCTCTCTCTCTCTCAAATGCTACTTTTCAGTGATCTTCTCTGATGACGTTTTAGTAAACTTAATGTAGTAATATTATCCTGTTAAGCATGTTAAACTCATATTTTGCTAGGTTCTTTTAGGTAGATAATCTCAAGTCCTTTACCAACTTATTAGCGGGAGTCCAAGAAGTTATGTTGGAAGTTCGAAGCTCAACAAATCTTTCTCAGGATCTGTCTTCTGTCGTTGATGAACTTTTCCAGACCGTCAAAGCCATATGGGCACAGTTGGCTGTGAGTACTCACTGGGTGACAATTCTAGTATTTAATTGTCAATTTGAGCCTTTACTCTCCTCCCCTGATTATAGTAACCGAAGTGTCTAGCAAGGTTGTATAGACTTGCGGAAGACACCATTTTAAATTTCTTTCTTATTTTCCTTTGGTTGTATGTTTCGGTTACCTTCTCTGCTTCGCACGCTGGTTTAGTTATTCACGTAAGAATGGTATAGTTGTCTGTCAATTTGAGGTTCTTATAACAGGACCGGACTGGCCGGTTCCAGTGGTGGAATCGTCAACTGATTTAAGTTCCGGCCCGGTTGTATATAAAACAGTTTATTTATGGTAAAAAATCTTTTGTACCTTCAGTAAACTGCGGAATAAGCAAGACTCACCCCCACGTTAGTTCCTGTTGCAAATTAGCTTTGCAGCATTTGGACCCCGGTTTTGTAATATTTCTACCCAGCATTCATGGCACTTCGCTTGAAATAATCCCTCTGTGTCTCCCTCTCTTTCTGTCCCTCTTTCTCTTGCTCTCTCTCTCTCTTTCTCTCCCTCGTCACCCTTGACTAACTATTCTTCAACTTCTATTCGAATTTAGAGTCAAGGTTCGGGACACCTCAAGGACTTGAAATGCAGAGCTATGACTTAGAAGTTTAATGTAGATGTTTATTTAGCATGGAAATTAATTAGAATTACTGTGTAATGTAATTATTGATTGAATGATGAAGTCAGGGTTCAATCACCGTTGGCCCAAGGGTTGAACTGCTGACCTTTGACCCAGTTATTTTTCAAGTTTAATGAGCGATCTGGTTCTTATAAATAATGCTATAATCTCATAGCTACAGCCTTAATCTGTTTATAGCAGTTGTATTTAAATAATTTACGAATGAATATCAGGAATGCTACATCTCTTGGGTACCTTGAAGCAATTATCAATGAGTTCCCCCCTTCCCGGCCCCCTATATTCCGTGTTTTGCTGTAGCTGTTCATGACTTGACATTTCCCTGTGATTGTGCAGGAGTTTAAGATTTTTGCTTCTGAGAATTCTATGCAAGTAAAATCAATAATCAGAGATCATGAGAAGTTGCAGTCTTGCATGAGAAACAAATTAAACGAACTTAAGAGTGAGAAGGTGTGTCTCTTCTTCTTATTTACATCTCAAACTATACATTTCCCAAATGATCTCTGTGGTCCTTTGGTTGAATGTAGGTTTTGCTGTGCAATCAGTCTGTGGACCTTCACAGTAAGGTACAAGAATTAAGTCTCAACTGGCAAGAGTCAGAAAACGCATTAAAGGTGGGTTCCTCTACGTCTTTCTGCGTTTTACTTCTTGCTATACCCCTTTTTTGACTTATCCAATTTTCTTGCAGAAATTCTCTGAACAAAATGAAATGGAAATATCTGAATTCCAATATCATATTGAAACTCTTCAAAAGGAAATATCATGTTTATCATCTTGTTCCTTGGCTAAGGAGAAGGAAAATATGAGAAAAGACCTTGAGAAAACAAAAACAAAGTTGAAAGAGACAGAGTTCAAGCTTAGGAATGCCATCCAAGAGAAAACAAAACTAGAGGTCATTGTCCATCTTTTTTGATTTTACTTTCGTGGCTTTGACCTAAAATCTAGTGTCTAATACATTTATTGTAGGGTGAAAAAGCGTGTGCAGAGAGAGAAATAAAGCAATTGCATGGCCAGAAGGTTATCCTTGAACGTGATATCAGCAAACGTGACAGGTGCTCAATTGGGTTTGATCCGAAAAGAACGAAGGGTATTGCTGTTTCTTTTGATCAGACAATGCAGGTAATAAGATAATTCGGCTTTGATTAAATTGTCACACCAAAACTACATACATCTTTCTGCATTTATTCTCTTGCGGGGATAATTGTGGTCCTGGCTGCATGTCAAATTTAGCCTAACTATCCTTGGTTATAGTTAATTAAGCGTTGGTGGTGACACTATAGCAGTTCTATTTATCACTGAAATCTTGTTGGTGGGACCTTCATTTACCTTCAGATAAGCTCTTTTATTAAGACATGCAGCGACCAGAAAGAGATAATCTTCTTCCTTATTATTAAGTTATTCGGAGTAAGTAGTTTCTCCAAAGCACACCATGTGATATAAGCCAGAGGTGACACTCTCTTGCAAACAGTCTTACAAGGAAAGTTGCTACCCGGACTTTAGGAACTAGAAAAGGAAGTGTTAAGTTCAGAATGGACGTGGACCAGAGATTCCATCTCTATTTATCCACCCTGGTCATGTAATTTTTATGACCCCGGGGGGTCCAGAGAATTCTACTACCTCAATATTGAAGCATGAAGAAGTGCCTACCTCTAGATCCACTGCAAACGTATTTAAATATGGAACCTGCTTTGAGAGGATCAACACCATAAATCAAGCCAAAATCTTATCTGATGCCAAAAACCCACCGAGAACAATATGCTTTAGTAAATGATCACATTAACTTTCTGTGCTCTTTCATGCAAGTATCCCATTGAATTGATTAACCTTCTTTGAAGTTGCCCAAATAATCCTGTGTCGCATACAAAACGAACATTAATTTCGACTAAAAAACTTCATAACTTCTTATGCAACAAGACTTTGTTGAAAAGAGCTGAACCTTTAAATTCTTAATAAATCAAACTGAATAGGTGTACTCATCCTTTTTCGAGAAACACGAGGCTTTATAAACATATTCACGCTACCGCCCACAAAAAGTCACACTTAAGCTTGATTAACCATTCCTATAAACATTGAAGCAGCGGAAACTAAGACATGAGGTATGTTTAAATGCTAGATATAAATTCTATCAATCAAGTAAGCTTACAAGTATTTCCTTCGTAATTTCAAAATGTTCACATGTTAGGGAAGTTGACGAAACTACCGAGTAATTTGGACCTCCCACAGAACAACCCACAAGTCCTTGAAACATCCTAACTGCTCCATCAAGCGTTGTTTTAAAAAGATGATACAGGAGGAGAAAAGGGTCACCTTGCCTGATTACTCGAGAACTCAAAATAGCTGGGGTCAGAGAGGCTTTAGAAAACAAACTACATGACAGGAACTAGCTGCCCTCGAATAATGATAGACTACACTTGGTCGTTCTAGCAACAGGTTGATCTGGTAACAAGGTTTTCCGAATGAAGTTTAATCATGCTATGATCCATTTCCTGCTCCTATCTCTGAGTTTGTGATGGGTTGTTTAACGATGGTTACTAAGTCTAGTAACTATATGGGCTGTCAAGGCCATGTTAGTGATGGTGGAAATCATGGAGGTTAAGGATGTAGGTTGGTTATGGTGGCGGACATGAACATTTTTGCCGAGTCTGAGACTCTGCATGAGCCTTCTGGCAGACTTGGTGTAGTTTTAGTTCTGATGCCTCAGAAATATACGTGTAGTTTTCTTAACCATGGAGAAAGTAAATCAACCAGTAACCACAACAACACTACTTGTGTAGATGTTGGATTTAGGTTGACGACGTGGATGTTCCCCTTGACGCCATGTAGGCACTATAGTATGGGCAAAATGGGAAGATAATTAGATGTTTAAAGGGACTTATGGAGCCCACCCTGTTTAAAGGGATAAGCCTCAAAAAGGGAGAAATCCGGAGGGCAGGACCCAGTTACCGTGACACGGTCTAGCGTTGCACGGCTGTCATTGGAATGATGGAATACCCTTGCCCCTCTATTTCCTGAAGGGGATCACGACCTTCGGGTTTCCCCGAGCTTGGAGCAAAAATGCCTTAGTGCCGGCCCCAACTTGGCTGAACAACGCCTATTAGCCTGTAATTGGGATAAATCAAAGGGTTCAGGGATGGCGGCTGAGATGGGGGATTCTAGAGGGCTGGTGTGTTTTGTCTGATTTATGACTAGTCTAGGGCATGTCAAATGTGGCTGGGGAAGGCGTAGCCCCTTGAGCTCGCCCTGGTAAAAGAGACTAATGACGCCTAACAACCTTGAAAATTTGGTCAGCATGCCTATTCCACTTTACACTTGAGTAATCTTATCTCATGGAATGCAGATTAGGAATGCATTAGTGCATATCAGAGCCTAAGCCGGCGGTTTAGAGACCCGGTAAGGTCTCACGAAATTCATATTTATAATAAGAACCTAAACCTTAAGTCGAATTACAAAAGTGGTCATTGACATCTCCAGCAAAAGCTTATTACAAAAAAACATGTCTCCTCTCGGCTGAAAAACAAGAAAATAGAAGCAGACGACTCCCAAGCCATTAAATTGCTCTAACACGTCTTCCTTGTTAACTTTTACACCAGCGCTTGGTTCCTTCATTGACTTTTAGGCGAGCATTTCACAGTGCATTCTATAATCTGCTCGTGATCTCAAATGGTAAAAGAAAAAAGAGCTAAGCATGCTCAATAAGTGTCCAAGTACCTTTCTAGTTGGATCAGACATGTAAAAATGAGTGAGAAGCTCATAACAACCATTTTAGTTGAGAAAAGAAAAATTAAAGAGTGCATACACATCATATTAGAAGAAACAACTTGCATTAAAAATCATTCAACGATTATAAAGCTTGGCAGATTCTCCAAACTTGACTGTCCCTTACCATCCATCTCTGGATAACCAGCCCATTCATGGAAATCATTCATTTTTGCCTCAAGGCCTTTGTACGGAACGTGGAACCGGCCTACATACAAGTCCGTTACATGGCACTGGAGAGCAAACGGCTCATGTTTTCCATGAATGCATGGGCCGCCCTTACTTATTGATATCTATTTATTCATCGTCAGTTGTCTCTTCTCTCTCAGCATTCCTCCACAACGCAGCTCACCATTTGACTCTGCCACCGCCCTTCACACAGGCTCAAAACTGCTGTCTCCTGCTCTTTGCCAACCGAATGACTTATCTCATTAGTGTCACACTTTGCCCCATACCCCTGTAAATTTTTTGGTAGTTCGACAACTTGTTTACAAAAAAGAATAATGACCCCAAACACTAAATGATGATAACCTCTAAGCTCCCTAACAACAGACTTACTCATTTCTAGGCATTATTTATATGTTGGTGACATTAGTGATATCGTTTAAGCAACCTTTCTTCATTGAAATGAGTCAATGTAAATCTTTCATGGCAGATTGCCGTATTGATACCCACAAACAATTCAATTATCTTCATAAGCTCCTTTGCTAGTGTCTTATTTCATCTCATGCCTCTCTTATTCCCAGTATGTCTGACATTGCCATATGTCTGCTATCCCCTGCCCTGCCTTGCCTTAGAAATTTATAAATATTGTTACTTAGATGACCACTGTAGTAGTCTTAGCAATACAATGCATATTTAAATCATTTTTTTATTGTTTATTTCTTATGCATATTATGTCTTACCACATCATGTCTGTCTTTACCACTGTAGCTATGCCATGCCATTGCACACTGGTTCCAATATGCTTAAATGTTGTTGACAAACTGTAAGATTCTGTGATGACGTTTCAAAAATGCCTTGTCGAGGAAACGCTTAGTGTGGTTCACAAACTGAATGCCTTGTGTCTCTTTGCCAATTTACGGCTAAAGTTCTTCTGGATAAGTGGTAGGTTTCAATATGCCCCTTTCTTTTTGTTGTTAAGGAGGATTTCGGAAAGCTTGAAGTTCTTGCCTTTGAGATGGAAAGAACAATTGCCTCTTTGGAAGATCAATTAGCTGCTACACGTGGAGAAAAGGAAGAGGCGTTATCTGGTATTGAACATTACGCCTTAGAAATGCAGGTCTTGTCTGACAAGTTGAACATGTCAAACACAGAACTGAGTACCCTGCAAGATGTGGTTTCAAGCCTTGTAAGTTTTTCTGAGTTTGCTTGACATTTTCTGTCGGACTCCTTTTAATAGGATTTATGTCCCTGCTGAACTTATTATTAGCATGATTTATTTGTTCCATGTTTTCAATTATTAACATATTTTTATCTTTCTAGAGGTCAAGTCTGGAAGAATCTCAATCCTACAGTGAGAAGTTGGAAACCTCTCTCAATGTGTTGGTCCAAGAAAAGGAAGAGTTGGCAATGGTAGCTGGGCGTATGGTAAATTTTTTATTTTAAACCTCTCGAATCCAGCATAGTCTTGATTGTTAATCATGGCTTCTATAGTATAGAGACTTTCTGATGCCCCTTCGGAAATAGAGGAGGAACATGAATTATGGTAGCTAAGGAGAAAGCTTCTGTTGTAGCCATTGAAAAGAAAACAAAGACCTATAATGCGGAGATTGCCTATTTATTTAACTGTCAGAGACAACACTCGTATTTAGGAGTATTTTCATAATTCTCTTTTTCAAGTTTTTTGACCTCCTGAGGTATTTCTCCAGATCAAAGTTCCCATAAATGAGTTATCATTTAATTTGCAAATGCCATCCTATGCAATTAACTACATTTTGTTTCCTTTGAGTTTCCCACTTAGATCAGCCAGTTACAGATTAAAATCATGAAGGAAACCTCTGAAATTTGTAATTTGTTGGTAAAGCTGCAAACCTTCCATTCATCTTTAGCAAGGAATCGGTGATATTGGGAAAAGTGGCTAAGCAGCTTTCTCGGAATCAGGCCATTTACAAAATGCTGTGCGGCCCTGCAACCGATCTATCGTGTCATGCGTATTGCTGTCAGCACACCAATTCATAGCTCGCCCTTTCATAACTGTATAAAATATAAGAATCTATCTTGGAATTCACATCTTTGTATAGCTTTTACATGTCTATTAGCATTTAATCCTAGTAATTTTGGAAAGACAAAATACACCAGTTGTTGGGATTGAGATACATATCTTCTACCGGTGGTTTTGGTCATGCTTATATAAGTATACTATAAGCCTTTATTGTAAGATACGTATCACATATTGCATGTTATGGAGAACTATGGAATGCACGGTGTGAAAGAGTGAACTATTGATATTCTATTGGCACAGTATAAGAATTACATGATTTGCATAAAAGTCTTACGCGTAAAAGATTTTTCCTCATTATTACTCGAGCATATTTATTACCAATGCCATCGGTTTGTGCGTTGTTTCTTTTCCTCTTCATATCCCTAGTGTTGGGACGAATCTTTCTGATATCAAAGGCTATCAAATTTTTATTTTTTTATGGGGAGTCGATATTTTAATGGAACCCTTGTATAACCAAAACATTTTTCAGATTATTAGTTGCTAAATCTTGATAAGTATGTTGATTGACATTATTTGTTGCTAAATCTTGATGAGTATGTTGCTAAATCTTGACTTATTAGTTGCTCTATTCTTATCAATTTGATTGCTAATTCTTGATGAGTATGATGTTGATTTAAAGGTTAAAAGTGAATGGGAATCCTGTAGAGAAGATTGTAAGATTCTGGGTGAAAGATTGACATCTTCGGAGGAAAGTGCAGATTTGGAGAATAAGTGCAGGTACGTCTGACTTTGAACCTATCAGCAGGTTTCATTAAGTTAGTAATAGCAATACCGATAAATCTATCAAAACATACATGACAATATGTACAAATTTAGAATAGATCTTTTAAATGTTTGGATTACTTCTGATCTCGATCGTTATGTCTTTATGTAATAATTATCTATCCATGATCCGTTTAATCCCCACCCAATCCTCAACCCCCCCCCCCCCCCCCTCTAGAACCATAAAAAAGGAAAAAAGAAAAAAATTATTCCAACTGCCCTGGACAACGGTAGAAAACCTTATTATTTGCTACATTTGGCTCATGGACTCACCAATATAACTCGGTACTTTCCTGGTCTATATTTTGCAAGGCCACATAGTAGTTGCCTGGCAAGTTAATAAATTTTTCTGCCTCGGTCACAAGCTTCAGGAAGCGTATATTCTGATATTCTTGGGGTAGGGAAATGAAGAGATAGAGTCGTATTTGGGTACTATCTTTATAAGATGGTGATTGTGATGATGTATGTCAGTCATTGCACTGTTGCATTTATAAGAATAACTATTTATGCTCTTGCGTTGGCTTATAGGAAAGTAAAGCAAAGCCTAGGTGAAAGAAGAGGAGATTGAGAAAAAAGGCTGAAGTGCGCCGTTCTAAAAATGGAGATTGAGAAAGAAGATTAAGAAAGAGGTTCATCTAATTTTTGCCATAGACACGAAGTAGGCTGAGGCTATTCCATATCTTTTCCTGGATAATTGATTGTTAAGATCCTTGAAAGCCTGCATTTGATGAGGTTGTGGTCACGAGGAACAGGCCCTGCAGCATACACCTCTCATGATGTTCTTTTGCTTCATCTCCTTCATTCCGTTTGCTTTCCTACGCAATCCTAACAACCGAATAAGTTTTCTCTTTCACTCTGTTTTTCTCCCGACTTAGCATTGTTTGTGTAGAAGATGTCTTGTCTTACGTGCATTATATGGGATATACTAATCTGGAAAGTAACAGGAGTGGCTCTCATAGAAAAGGATTAGCATGAATGAGAAGCAGTCCTTAAACCGTTATAAATTAAGAAATCCAGGATAATTGAGGCTGTAGATTCCCTTACTGCACAACATATATAGTTTACATTTTCAAAATTTTGAGAGCTCACACAACAAAGTTCATATGTGAACTTAACCTCAGGAATGGAACGACTGTATAGCTGGACTTGGTTAAAATTTTTGAAAATTTTGCGGTGGAAGTAGAGATTGAATAGAAGTTTTTACATGGTGGTGATTATTGGTGGTAAAAACTTTTTTACTTAAAGAAGGACCAAACCCTAAATTTCTGCGAGTACACAACATGGATTTTAATTTTTGGTTGATTAGATAATCACAGTAATCAGTTTTGAATTCGACAAGTAGTTTGACTCTTGCTACCTAACAAGAAGTTGGTTTACATATGCATGGCGAAAATGAAATATAAGTTCAAGATGAGCTAACAAAGTGGCAATATCTCGTGTTCTTAAAGGATCACTATTCCATGTTGTACCAAGAAGGGGGGGGGGGGGGGGGCATATTCTATGTGGAAAGCACATGAACTTTACTAGTACCTACAAATGTATGCAGGTTAATTTTGCCAAATTCTACGCATATCAAAATAGTGTCTTGAGGTACATACATTGATATCACCAACTCTGAAGGGTATGGTTCCTCGACAATTTTATCAGCCAACGAAATTTTAGTTGCTATGTGGGCTGTGAGAGCAAGCTGTCAAAGCATTGCCACAACAATGTAAATCATGCTCCAACCCTACTCCACTCACACGACTCTCTCTTGCACGTGTAGCATAAACGAAGGTGGTCTCAGTGCACAAACATGATGAAGTGCAAGCTGTAGAAGTTGAACCCAAAACTTGGAAAATCGTATCTTTCATACAAAGTTGCTTTTCAGAGTTTATTTGGTTGCAGTGCAAGTTGAAGAAGAACAAATAGAAGAAGAGTAGGGGAAGATTAAAGAGAGAGTAAAGGGAGACATAAGAAAATGGACGAGTGTTGCTGATGTATCCGTATCACCCTGGAACATCTATTTATAACCTAAAACCTAAACAAAAATAAAAGAAAGCTAATTTTGTGGCCAATATATATACCAGTCATATGTTGGCGCAGCTCTGATGTATTATCACAGACGTGTCTGAGAGTACTTTTAAAGTATAGGAATCCCATGATGGACATGCAGAGTTGGTGCTTTGAAATTGGTACCTCCTTTTCCTTTTCTTAGGTTGGAAGGGAAGTGTTTGGGGGTTGTTGGGGGGGGGGGGGTGGGGGGGCTGGGGGGCAGGTATGGGGAGGGGGGGATGTGTGGAAAAGCCTCTTGGATAGCAATGATTTATTTTCTCGTTGCCTTCCTAAATTTTCTGCAGGATGGAGAAGTCCCTCGAATATCACCTACAAGATGATCCGAGGGCGGCCTATGACCAGGGTAAAAGGTCGCAAGATGTAAGTCTTGCTATGCTTCATCTTGTTACGATTCTTTGGTCACAGAAAAGCATTAAGGCATTACAGCTTCCTATACCTTGCAATCAGATCTTGGAGGCAAAACTGGAGGTAATTTCAATGGAGCATCACCATGCATGTGAGGAAGTGGCTAGGCTTCGGACAGAGTTGAACGTGCTCAATAAAGAGAGAGGAGAATTTTCAGCAGAGAGAAGAGAGTTGGATTCACGATCAGTCCTTGTGGATGACTTTCAGGTTTCATTTTTGTTTTACTTGGATAATGCATTATCTATGAAAGGAGTGAATAATTAGTATATTTTTAGGAACATAATTAAGTTTACCCGTCAATTATATTTATGGAGAGTATATAGGGTTGCCTTGGATATAGATATTTAAATTACAACATCTTGCTTGACTGGCATTCATATTTGACGATGACAGCACGTTAAAAGCCAGCTCCTTATTATGACAAAGGAAAGAGATATGCTAATGGCTCGGATTGAAGAGTTGCAGAGACATCAGGTTGAACTAGAATCTTGCAACAAAAGTTATCATGAAAGGGTAGGTTGTCTGAAAGTTCCTTTCCCAATTCGTTGCCTTTCTTGGGCCTAACATGAAAGTTATATTATCTTAGTTATCTATGTCAAAGGCAGAAGTGGATGAGCTAACTGGGAGGATTTCCAACCTGGAAGTCAAGATGCACAGCGTAAGTGTCTGCCGAGCTGTGGTTCTGCATTTCTTGTAGACACAAAAAGGTTCTGCATACTTTAGACTTTGAATAGTTGGGACACCTGTAAGTTTTGCTTCTAACAATATTTCAAGGGTGAAATTCATAGCAAATGTAACTCTGCAATTCCTCCAGTCACAGTATTGGCAGCCAATCCATGAAATACTTCTGACGGGGAATGCAATGCATTAGTCAATAGTCGCATTGCTGCCTGAGATGAGATTCATATAAGCATGTTTTTGCTTTTCCATTTCGTACTATGAGCTTACTGTTATAAGTGTCAAACATCTACCAGCTTTACAATAGTGAGTTTGCCATCTTTTGTAAGCCTTATATGAAGTCTGTTGTTTGCTTCACTTGACCACTTTGACAAGTTAAAATTTGTAGTTGTTCTCGAAGAAAAATACTCATGAGATAAGATCTTATTCGTTATACTGTGATTTACCGAGGCACTAAATTACTCTCAAACTTGCATGGTATTCTTCACACCTAACTTTCTCCTGCATGCTCATTGCCTTATGGCTTGAAAGATGTTTAGAAGCCCCCATTGATAAAATTTCAAGTTCTCTGATTGGTGATGCTATATTTTTCTGATCTGGTTCAAGATCAAGTCCGGGATCAGATTATGCACTTTTCTCATATTCTTCTGCCTCCTTTCCCTTTCTGATTTCGCAATCTCTCTGGTGTTTTTCTGCCCTTGTTATTCGGGTGTTTTTATTTTATTATATTTTGTGCAAGGGAGAAAGGGATTTGTGGTTGTGGGGCATGACTAATGCTGCACCTCGAACTCCCTAATTGCATAGGCAGTCTTTGTCAGTGTCCCAGATCCGCCACATGATAGGTCATCCATGATTTATGACATCCATAACTATGTTTATCTCTAGTGTAGTAAAACTTTTTAGCAGTCTGATTTGAGTCCATTTTACTCTTCTGACATCAGGATGGAGTGAACAACAGCAAGGAAAGGGCAAAGCTCAGGATGAGGCTCCGTGGGGCACAAGCGAAGCTGGATACTTTTCGTGTCAGATACGATGAGGCAGTGGATGAGTTGGAATTCATGAACGGGCAATATGAGGCGGCTTCAGCAAAGCTGAAGAACCAGTTGGCCTCGTATGGCATTGAAGTTCTTAACCTCAAGAAGGAGCTTGCTTCCGTAAAGAGCCATTGAATGATCGTTTCCCCAGTCACCTTGTAGTCCCATCATGTTGTATATCAGTGTCCACGTGAATGCTTCAGACGGCAGGATAAGCACTCAGAACAATCAGTAGGCTATTTTGCAGTTGTCATATGACTGCTTTTTCTTGCATATAAAGCATGTTTTTAGAAATTATCCTACTGGAGTTGGTAACTAAAGCAGTGGTACATCAAGAAAAATGATAGACAGAAATCAACATGGCAAGAGTTGTGGTGTCAAACCAGGTACAGTAAAACCATCATAGAACAGCAAGTGCGGATTGTCTTAAAGGCTTTTGAGGTAACAGCACCAGAGCAGATACATAACATAACAACACAGGCACCTTGATTTTCCGTTTCTCATGAAGATGTGTGTGCGCGTCCTCTCATCCAGCATGGGCAGAAAACCAACCCCAACATTTCTACTTTGTTGAAGATCAGCAACCATTCGGTGTTTTAAGGAATCCTGCCTTGCTAGATTGGCGCCCCGTCTTACCACTTCTACTCCAGAAGAATTAGCAGTCAAGACATACGTTAGGTCGACCAATCATAACGATGGCTGCCTGCCGTGCACTCTCAATGCGTGTCCCTCGAAGTCATTGTGACGTCTCTTGCGGTCTTGCTTTGCTGGTGTCATCACTAGAAAATTCATCATCAACTTAGTTATATCAGCAAAGTTATCACATTCACCCGTCCTCTGCTCTTTTTCTCGCAAGCGCTTTGTCCTTCAAATCTTGCAGATGCTTCAATTCTTTCTTTATTTGCCTGAAGAAACTCGTGCGCGGTCCAAAGTTCCTTATTCGATGAGCAGCATGTTTCTTCAACAGAGTGATCCCAACTTCAGTTTTTCGCCCAAATACGCTGCAACAGGACTTATGGCTACTGTTTGGGACCGGGTCTTCAATCTTGCAATCGATGTGACTTCCGGGTGCATCGCCTTCCATCGCCTCCTCTAAAAGCCCTGCACTTGCAGTACCTTCCTTCGCCTCCTCTAAAAGCCCTGGACTTGCGTTACCTTCCTTCGCCTCCTCTAATAGCCTTGCATCTCCATTACCTTCGTTCGCCTCCTCTAAAATCCCTGCACTTGCATCAGAAATGCATTCCTCTATACTCTAAACTTGGAAATGTATCAAAAACAGCACTACAACTACAAGCTCTAATTCTCAGCAACTTCTCAAATAGCTAACTTCTCCGCAAATTGAAGGTCAAACACATAAAGGAGGATTACCAAACTCTAAGTGAAAAGAAATGTATTATGAGCAAGATTACAAGTTTCCTCCAATCCTCGTAGATAGAGTCAGAAAAGGGAAACACATTAGCAGGATTATACGTGGCTATCGATAAAATGATGGCGCAATAAATCCAAATCACTGCTTAAGAAGATAAAAAAAAAATGTCAGCGAACGTCCACATCGCAGCAAAAGAAGCGTTAAGCTAAAACAGAAATTTTGTTAATCTTAAACAGAATTACTCTAATTTTGCATGTAAAAAAGCCTTTACCAGACTGAAATGTGGAAAGCAGTGCATTAATATGGTCGGAAAAAAAACAGTTAACCTGTTAAGACCAAAATGTCATCATCGCTAGTGAGGGCATACCATAAAAATGACTGCTAAAAGTGTGTCGGATCAGTGGGTTTAACCCGATCTAATATTTGGAACATGCTAAAATCACCGGATTTCGAGGCCGGATAACCATGATGAAAAAAAATCTAGCAGAATTCACCAATGAGATAATAATTTTCACTGGTACATTAGAGACATGTTTCATCTTAATGCACGAGCGAATACGACAGTAAGGTTCTTGAGAGGAAACAACTGAGCACAGAGAACTTTAGCCTACATTAAGGGAGACTCGATATTATACATTGAAAAGCAAAACGAACTGAAGATGGGAGAGGGAAAAGAAAAAATAAAATAAAATAACTGCTTGGAAGTATTTAAGTAATTTGTGTCATATTTAATTTGGTGGTTTAAAAGATTCCAAACAAAAGCCTAACTTCAACCGAAATGGATGTATCAAGTTTCTTAGTATGCTGTTCTGTTATTCAACTTTCTTAAGTTCCTTTACTGATGTTCTTTACAAGCAGAACACTTTTGATTGAAGGTTGTCCTTTCCTACGTCATATGAACAAGGACTAGCACAATGACTTGTGGATCAGACAGGATGAAGAAGAAGTGATGCTTTATGTCCTCAATCAAGAAATCCAGTTACCAGTGTTACAAAAGGGAAAGAGAATTTTAGATCTTATGCAATCCAGAGAAAGTCATGCCAACTAAGTAATTGGTTATGATCGCGGCGCCAAACAAAATTTACATATGCAAATTGACTTGAATTTCCATGTTTGCTATGGTTTCAGATTACGTCTTAATGAATCACAAGAATGAAGATCGATTATTTCAGAAGCAGGTAAACGTTTTCAATAAACAAGAGAGAGGGAGTACCTCTTATGGGGAAGAACCTTCTTGAAACGGACTCTAGACTCGCTACGTAATTAAAAATCTTGAACCACTTTCCAGTGTTCCCAGGAGCCCGAAATTGCACAATTTCTTGGGCATCAGGGTCACATCTGAACAACTCATAAGAGTAATGTTCTTTCAGATATTCAAAAACAAGCTGACTATTTTTCCAAGATCCCACTGGCCAAACTACTATTGGAAAGGGCCCAATGGAGAAGTGCTTAGTCCAGGACTCCTCAACACCATACTCGGCCATCACCCATATATCGAAGCTGTTACATTCCTCCCAAAGATGTACGGTTACAGAAAGGGATCCATTTAGAACAAGAAGAGTTGCGGTTAAACTATCATCAGAACATAAAGAATCCGGCAACAATATCCTCCCAAATGCCTCGTTACGCAAGTCGAACGAAACAATAAGTTGGTTACCCTGTGCAGCTGCCATCCAGTGCAAAAAGCCATTCAGAAAAGTTGCCTCAGCCACCAAACTAGGATTTGGGACCGGGACAAGAACTTGTACTACTTTCCAAGTATTCAAACTCAAGGTGTAGAGTGAAACCAGGATGATGGTACTTCCTCCTGAGCTTCCATCTGGGAACATCACAATCTTGTAATCATGTGTATCTTCAAGAAAACCGAAGCCGAAATGGCCAAAAGAGTCAAACTGCGAGCCATATTGGGGCGTCCCAAGAAACCTATATTGTGTGCTTGCGGGGTTGCATAACACTATGGTCATTCCTGTGCCTCCAGAACCACATACAACTGCACATACCAGGCCATTGCACGAACCCATGATTTCTATATGAGCGCCACGGTCGAAGGGAAAGGGTAAAGGTATAGTGGCAGAAGCCTCCTCATCGCGAATGCAGAGGGAAATTGGAGCGTTGACGGGACCTAGGGGCTGCAATAGAGAGACTAGTTTCTCGGCAGCTTTGCTAGTGCGGTAACGAAGGTGCAGCTCAAGGAAGTTGGGGCCTGTGAGTAGCGCATACCATTCTTTCGACACTGACCTGCAAGTCAGCAAGGTCTCCATCGGAAGCCTCAAGAATATGTCCGACATGACATCTTCTGGCACATCCAACGTTGTTTCGGCGAAAATTCTCCTCCTTTCTGTAGCTTTTATGCGAGTTGAGGTCTGGTATATGCACCAGGATAGAAGGTGAAGCCTGGTGACCCAAGTCCGAAAGGCAGCTTCGCTGAGAGCTTTCTACCGCTTTTTTAACCAAGACACACATGAGAAAAAGTTGCAAAAATTAGAGTTATACCAAGAGTAACTGGTTTTTATTGGTTACTGTGCAATTAGACACGCAAGAACACAAAAAGTTTCCACCTTTACCAAGTGCCTAAAGTGGATTTATCGGTATGTAATACATACTTTAGTACACAATAAAATAAAGATTAATCCAAGTTTCATTTGCTTAACATGAAAGAGATTCTAGAATTGCTTAGCACGCGGATTGGTGAGCACATCTTCTCTTCTTTTGAAACCGAAAGGATTGCAGTGACAGGACAAGAAATTCTCTTTGAGAAATAAATATTTAACTTTTGTTATTATGTTGAGATAAAGATGATAAGTGATTTAAGTGTCATCTTGTTTATAATCTACACGTGTGTGTATATATATATATATATAGTTGTCTTTTACTCAATCAATCAAAATAGATTAAATCTTATTTTATATTTCTACTAGTTATCAAGAGCCGACGACCCAGTTTAGGCGTCCCTCCATCCGCCCGGTCAATTCTTCTTCTTCTTCTTTTTTTTTTTTACAATAAATCATTCTTTGATATCCAAGCGTAACTCAAGCGATCATATTAAACGGAGGTACCGTATTCATCCATGCAAAATATGCGTCACCAATTTTGGCCTAGTATTCCATTTGTTAATTCTTGGGAAAATTAGGTTCTGAAGGATTTTGGGAATAAAACTAGTGGAGGGTGGGATTGTTTTGAAAAGTCATGAAAAAGTGGAGCTCTTTTTATAAATTTCTGAACAAGAGAAACGTACATGAAGTATGAATGTCGACCATGACTGTTCATTCTATTGAAAATCCGGGAAGAGGATGCAAGGTTAAGATAATGTTTTCTGATAACAAAACCCGTCAAATTCATGCTTTCATTTCAATGAAGATGTATACTAACATCACACACTTGTACTCGGATTTCTGCATCTGCGGTTCAAAGCTTTCATCCCAAGCTTTTTCCTTAAGAGTCTGCATTATTGATGTAAACATCATAGGTTCTTTAGAACCTTTATGTTTGAAGGTAAGGATCCTTTTCAGCTAGTGTACCGTTGTGTGTTCAAACCAATCAGCTTCTTATCACTTCCAATCTCAAAAACACTAATAGATTGATGTGTACCTTGATGCTGGTGAACACCCTTATGGTCAGGACATTCTCTGTCCCTAATTCGATAATCAACTCTGATTTAATCAGATGAGATGAACCAGATGTGTGAATAATCTTCCATATTTCATATAAATTAAAGATTGTTGCCAACTTATTCTGGTCACACCCAAGGGCTCACCAGAGGTCCCATTTTTCGCATGACATGTCACCTATTCAACGGTCAACTTTTCACCGCTGTCGACATGTCACCCAGTCAACGGTCAATTTTTCAATGCTGTCAAACTGGTCAAAACGTATATGGAAGTTACGTGCATTGTTTTCGTTGACTTTCTGGGCTACTAAACTTATTCTATCGCCAATGCGACGACACCAACAATTAGAAAATCTACGAGAACGCGGCATGCCTTCCCCTAAGGGGGTCGGCCACCTCCCTTAAAAGGGGGTCGACCACCCCCCTTAAAGAGGGGTCGGCCACACCCTCTGAAAGGGGGGTCGGCCACCTCCTTAAAGAGAGGCTCGGCCACTTCCTTCAAGGAGGGGTCGGCCACCTCCTTAAAGAGGGGGTCGGCCACCTCCTTCAAGGAGGGGTCGGCCACCTCCCTGGAAAAGGGGGGTCGGCCACCCTGGTCCCGGGGAGTCGCCGACCCTCCTTTTTTGCTTCTCATTCGCGCACAACGGTCTCTAACGCTCACTCATCACTGCGATGGCACGGTGCCCTTTGTCACCTGTATATCGTCGCAGCAATGACCGTCACCCGCGCACTGGCTTCCCGACTCATCTCCCGCACGCCGTCTTCGCAACCTTTGTCGCCCGCGTCCTCGAGATCACCCCACCACCCCGTCGCCCGGACATCGCTCCGCGACCCTCTTCGCCCACTCACTCTGCCGCGCCCTTGCGCCGCACCGCTGATGCAGCCGTGTCCCCGGGTTCTCTGTCACTCTACGGTGCCCTTGGCGCCGCTCACTTCACCAGGCCCGTGCGCCACGTCTATGACATGTGCCCCGATACCAGGTATGGTCTCGCGACAGTCATCACAACGCCCGTGCGCCACTTCCATGGCATGTGCCTCGCACCAGGTATGGTCTCGTGACGTTCATCGCTGCTCTTGTGCGCCATCTTCATGATACGTGCCCCCGGCACCAAGTATAGTTCCGCGACAGTTGTCGCTGCGCCCTTACGCCATTCTCACGACGCGTGCCTCCGGCACCAAGTATTGCTCCGCGACAGTCGTCGTTGCGCCCTTGCGCCATTCTCACGATGAGTGCCTCCGGCACCAAGTATTACTCCTCGACAGTCGTTGCTGTGCCTTTGCGCCATTCTCATGACGCGTGCCTCCGGCACCAAGTATTGCTCCGCGACAGTCGTCGCTGCGCCCTTGCGCCATTCTCACGACGCGTGCCTCCGGCACCAAGTATTGCCCAGTGACAGTCGTCGCTGTGCCCGTGCGCCACTTTCATGACATGTGCCCACGGCACCAGGTATGGTCTCACGACAGTTGTCGCCACGCCCGTGCTCCACAATCAATGTCTCATGCTGTAGGCACTGCGCCCATGCGCCACAATCATGTTGTATGCTTAC
The DNA here is from genome assembly GCA_033070095.1 of Escallonia herrerae. Classification (NCBI taxonomy): domain Eukaryota; kingdom Viridiplantae; phylum Streptophyta; class Magnoliopsida; order Escalloniales; family Escalloniaceae; genus Escallonia; species Escallonia herrerae. The sequence continues at coordinate 266,558 of JAVXUP010000801.1, read as the reverse complement.
GGGATGGGCTCACAACCTTGAAGCCATCCGTCACAATCACAGGGGGGCTCCGGCCCTCATAGCTGGATGGACTCTCAACCATATAGTCATCGCCGCCACGGGATGTGCTCACAACCTTGAAGCCATTGCCGTCACAATCACAGGGGGGCTCCGGCCCTCACAGCGGGATGGACTCTCAACCTTATAGTCATCGCCGCCACGGGATAGGCTCACAACCTTAAAGCCATCACCGTCATAATCACAGGGGGGCTCCGGCCCTCACAGTGGGATAGACTCTCAACCTTATAGTCATCGCCGCCACGGGATAGGCTCACAACCTTAAAGCCATCACCGTCACAATCACAGGGGGGCTCCGGCCCTCACAGCGGATGGACTCTCAACCTTATAGTCATCGCCGCCATGGGATGGGCTCACAACCTTAAAGCCATCGCCATCACAATCACAGGGGGGCTCCGGCCCTCGCAGCGGGATGGACTCTCAACCTTATAGTCATCGCTGCCATGGGATGAACTCTCAACCTTATAGTCATCGCCTCCACGGGATGGGCTCATAACCTCAAAGCCATCGCCGTCTTTATTTTGGGGGGGCTCCGTTCGTAGTGCTCTGGCACGAGGACCTTTTCAACGGGATAGGCAACTCCTCCGGGACACTATCTCCTCCAGGGTGCCTACGTGACTGGCCTACGTGCTCTGGTACTGGGGGCTCGCGTCGGCACCCCTAAGGACTATGACCCCCGGGTCACTCCGAGATGGGAGCAAGTCTTCAGAACGGCATCTAGCCTAGTCTACCTGGCAGCTGGGTGGCGGGTCTTCCCCACCGCTGCCAGGCCTGTGGGATTCAGTAAGGGCTTGGACCAGTGGCTGGGGGAATGGGCTTACTCTGATCACGCCATCATGGTGTTTCCAGTCTTCTCAGACAGGTAGAGAAATGCTGTGTGGGGCAAGGCAGTGCGAATTCGAGAACTGGCAGTCGAATGGAGAACCGGTATTTGTGGACCCCCTAGTGACGTGTCACTCCTAGGGGTGACATGTGTCAGCTGGTGACACATTGATGACACCGGCACACTTTGCCGTATAAATAGGGGACCTTTGATTTCATGAAGGGAGCTCTCTCATTTGTCATTTTCATTTTCTCTCTATAAAATGCATTCTCTCTGGAATTCTAGAGAGAAATACATTCGGACACCTGACATCGACTCTTGACGCTGCACCCTTGACATTGACCTTAGCTTGGATTGTCGGTCGCCGGCTCTATTCGCCTTCGCCTTGCCTGTGCAGCACTACCATCCCTCACGGCCTGTCTGGGGAGCCTTGCCCTCAGCCCTTCTCCGTCCTTGCTGTATCTCATTTTGCACACTTGGAAGTTGACTCGGACTGCAGCCTTTGTGGCACCTCCACGTAGGCACGAACCCACTTTCCCGGGCATCATTTTGGCGACTCCGCTGGGGAGGTGAGCATTGTACTGTAGTCTACCTGTATGCTACACTTAGGCACCATGCCTCCGCGACGAAGAGTTACGAGGGCTACCAGCCAAGGCCTCGTCCGCACCGTGCAGCAGGAGCATCAACTTGGTGAACAAGAAGGGATTAGCGCCATGCGCCCCCAAGACCAGCCACTAGCCATCGCACCTGACATACAAGTTGCAGTCAATGCAGCCATCCAACAGTTCACTCCCGCTATAGCCAACCTTTAGAACTCGCAAGCTACTCTTATGACAGTCATCATGGAAATGCAAAAATCCATGCAGGCGATAGTCCCCCCACAAACCCTTGCACATGTCCAACACCACCGACCTGAGTTAGCTTTTGACACCGCTTAGGCCCCAGTGCCACAACCACCGCGGCCATAATCATCTAGACCTTTGGCGGTAGGACTTGCAACATCTTTGCCTCCTACGGCTGATGTGCTGCGTCCTGCCAAGCCATCGCGAAGACCTCAGGCAGACCTTGGACCTGTACTGCAACAGATTCACCCTGTCACTGTCCAACAGCCCATGCCAACACGAGGTTCATCTGAAACTCATGACTCAATCGAGATGGAACCTAATCCTTATCCACCTGAGCAGCAGCAGATCGTCGGCCAAGCAATGGGCATGTCTCGCCAACCCACACACTCCTGTGCGCAGCTGCCCTTGCCGCCCCTGTACTATACCAACCCTCCCATGTTCCCATTCATCAAGCCGCACTGTCTGGGGGCTCAGGGGCTCGTGATACACCAGGCAGTCATCACATCTTGACCGGCAATGAAGCACCATCCTCCAACTATGTCACTCAGTCAGACCTGGAAGCTCTTGCCCATCGCCTGTCGAGGAATTCAGAACCAGACTCTTCAACACGGTTGACCGGACACGCCCCGTATGCCAATGATATCGCCATCACACCCTACCCCCTCAAGTACAGGCAACCAAACTTTGTGCTCTTCAACGGACGTGAGGGCAACGCCCGTGAGCACTTGACAAGGTTTGCAGGCTCCTTGGAGCAGTATGGTACAGGAGACGGCTTAAAGTTAAGAGAATTCCACAAATCCCTTACAGGCTTGGCTTACACTTGGTATCACCAGATCCCCGCAGGGACCGTCCACACCTGGAACGACATGGTCTAGCTATTTTTAGACAAGTTCCATTATAAGACCGAATGCGTGATTGTTGTTGATATTGCTGGCGTTCGCCAGAATCAAGGAGAAGACTTAAATACATACGTACATCGTTTCCATCTCAAATGCCTTGAGTGCATGGATTTCAGCAAAGACGAAACGTTAGTTCCCATATGCATCAAAAATATGATTGACATCTACCGAGTGCACATCGAGAATCTACAGTTGAGGTCATGGGGACACCTCAAGGAAATAGCCCGACGAACTTACGAGACGGTTGGTCCTGTCAACTTATGGAAGCCTCGACCTCAAAATACACTATTGGCCTCGACAGACACACCCATCACTCGGCGTAGCAACAACAACACCAACAACAACAACAGCAACAACTATGCAGGCTTCAAGCGTCAATTTCCAGATGGGGACCGAGGCTCTGACAAGCGGAGGCAACAAGGGCCTGCACCCGACTATCCATGTGATCTGAATACAGTGAAGGAACTTTTGGCGGAATGGGTGGCACATGACAATAATTTCCAACTGCCACCAATGCGGACCAACGTCACGGACGAAGAAAAAACCCGACCCAACTACTATTCCTTCCATCGAGCCCTCGGCCATTCTCTCGAAAATTGCAATGCGCTGCGAACTATCTTTGCAAGGAAGGTCGCGTCAGGCGACCTATAGCTAAGGAAGAATAATGATGTACGCAAGGATCCCTACCCCCCGCATCGCAACAACAATAGAGAGCATCAGGTCCTCACGGTTGTCACTGACCACGTCGAGCCTGCAATCCCCGAAGTCCCAGCAGAGCCCGTACCAACGGCCATGCTCCTCCAGCTAATCAGCCAATGCCTTCCTTTGGACAGGTGTCAAAGATCAAAAGTTTTTTTTTGATGAAATAGGGTTTTCACCCGTCGCTCGGTCTTACCTTTCCAATTGCCTGATCGAGGTCACCACTGGCCTCAGGCCCGAATGCTTTGCCACTCAGGCTGAATTGCATCACATCCCTTCCACGGCCTTAGTCTTCTCAGACGAAGACTCACCACTGGTCGAGCATCACAATCGGTCCCTATTTTTAGAATGTACTGTTAATGGCACAGGCTTCCGTCGTGCCTTGGTTGACTGCGGCACCTCGATCAACATTATACCTCTCATCACCTTACAACAGGCCGACATTCCCCCAAGAAAGATCATCTGCGACCCCGTCAAAATCACTGGCTTTGGACAGGGTCTCCAGTCGACCCTTGGCCACATCACTGTCGACCTCATGGTCAAAACTGTCCGTCGCGACACTACTTTTCATGTAATAGACAGCGAGTTTGCCTTCCACCTTCTGCTTGGGCGACCATGGATCCATGTTAACAAGGCCGTTCCCTCGAAATACCACCAGTGTGTGAAACTGGTTGCTGGTCCTGCAGGGCATAAGGTAGCTATGACAATCCCTGCAACCAAGGCCCCCTTCGAATGTGCAGAATCTTACTTCGCCGAGGCCTCCTTCTTCATTGACTTTGCAGAAGATGGTGAGAATGCTACTCATATACACTCCACCAAGTTGCCAACTTGGGATGAGCTGTACATAAACAAACTCCCAAATCCAAGACCAAGAAAAGCGACAAGAACAAGGGATCAACCTCAGCGCCCCCTCCTGCTGCCGTGATCAACTCTCCTCCTGCATCCTCCAAATCTAAAAAGCACAAGCCCGAGCCAACCTTCCAACGCGTCATCAGAGACGGTAAAGTGATTTACTAGTTATGACGGTGTGCGGGGGCTCCAGATGGTCCCTCATCTGACCCCTTCGATCTAGACCCGCTTGTGGAAACTGACTGGTGCTGCACTGCCGAGCATTGCCCGCCAGACCCTGACCTCACTCTCGGTGCGGCACCACCTTGCTATGAAGACGGCCCTAGACCACAAGCCGAAGATCTTGAAAAAATTAACTCGGCCGACCCGGGCAAAGAACCGCGACACACTTACATTGGCACAAAACTTGCCCCCTGCCGAAGGAAGGAATTGGTTTCCCTCCTGCGTGAATATCGCGATGTCTTGGCATGGAGTTACAATGAGATGCCCAGACTGGATCCTGCCTTAGTCACACACTATCTCAACATTGCCACCGGATCCATCCCTGTACGACAACACCCACGGACATTTCACCCCGAACTCGAGTTGAAGATCAAACAAGAGATTAAACGTCTTCTATAGGCAGGCTTCATCGAACCTATCACTCACCCTATTTGGCTGGCCAATGTTGTCCCTGTACAAAAGAAGAATGGCCAAGTCCGTGTTTGCATTGACTTTTGGGACTTGAACAAGGCGTGCCCCAAAGACGAGTTTCCGTTACCCAATATCGACATGCTTACGGAGGCCGCCGCCGGATATGAAACCTTATCTTTCATGGATGGTTTCGCAGGTTATAATCAAATTCACATGAACCCCGACGACAGCGCCAAGACAGCCTTCCGCACTCCTATGGGTAACTTTTGTTGGAAAGTTATGCCTTTCGGTCTCAAGAATATGGGTGCTACATATCAAAGGGCAATGACAGCGTTCTTCCATGACATGATACACCGCACTGTGGAAGACTACGTCGACGATCTTATTATTAAATCCAAGAAGGAAAATGATCACCTCACTGACCTTCGAGCAGTCTTTGATTGTTGCCGCCAGTATAACATGCGGATGAATCCATTAAAGTGTGCCTTCGGTATCTCCTCCGGCAAGTTCCTCGGCTTCTTGGTCAGTCGACAGGGCATCGACGTTGACCCTTCCAAAGCTGCCTCCATTCAAGAAATGCCACCACCCAAGAACACAAAGTAACTAAAGAGCTTCCTCGGCAAGGTCTCTTACCTCCGACGCTTCATACCCGCATTGGCCGAGCTTATCATGCCATTTCAGCACTTGACGCTCAAAAGTGCACCATGGAGTTGGGGTGCGCCCCAACAGCAAGCATTTGAACAAATTAAGGCGGTCCTCATGTCACCGCAAAACATGGTCGTACCACAGCGAGGCATACCGCTCCTACTCTACTTGACCTCCACACCCAGATCCATCGGAGCTTTGCTTGCCCAAGAGGTAGAAGGCGTGGAGCGTCCTGTTTACTACCTCAGCAGAATAATCAGGGGACCCGAAGCCAACTACTCTGAGCTTGAGAAACACTGTCTGGCCTTGGTGTATGCTTCGCAGAAATTCAGACACTACTTTTTGGCACACCAGATCACACTCGTCACCAAGGCTGATCCACTCCGGTACATGCTTACACGCCCTGCCTTGTCTGGCCGCCTCGCCCGTTAGCTGTTTCTCTTGGCTAAGTTCGGTCTATCTATCAAAAATCCAACTGCCCTGTGGAGTCAAGCCATTGCAGATCTCTTGGCCTTCTTTCCAAGTCAACACTACGAGCCAACCTTCGTTCAATTGCCTGGCAAGGAGACCGCTCTGATCACTGACATAGATAACCAGTAGACACTCGAGTTTAACGGTTCGGCCACTAGTAAGGGTGCCGAAAGGCCCCTTCAACAGGGAGATGCTGGCATAGTCCTCCGAAGCCCAAACCTCATCACCACCTCCCTCTCCTTCAAACTTGCCTTCCCGGTCTCCAACAATAAAGCAGAGTATGAGGCACTTGTCATTGGTCTCATGCTTGCCATCAGTATGGGGGCTAGAGCCTTATGTGTGAAGGGAGATTCTAAGTTGATCATGAAGCAGGCTGATGGAGAATTCACGGTTAAGGAGCCAGCCTTGGCACCTTATCAAGCCTTGGTACAACACTTAGAAGGAAGACTTGGCTATGTCCAATATGAACATCACCACAGGTGCCACAATAGACATGCGGACAGATTGGCCACGATCGCGTCGAAGATGGAGGTTGATGGTGAGCAGCGAATGCTAACCATCAACAAGAGATTGGAACCATGTACGACATTGAACCTAGTCCCGAAGGACATTACTGCAGACGATTGGAGGCAGCCGATTATCGACCAACTTAAAGCGCCATCTCTTACTCATGCCTCTACCCTTACGGACTTTTTGATGATGGGTGATGTCTTGTATAGGCGGTGTCCTGGAGGCACTTTAGCCAGATGTTTGGCACCGAAAGAAGCAAAACACAAATTATAGCTTGGCCATTGAAAGTGTTGTGGCCTCGACGGTCCCCCTCTATACCGTCGCCTCCAGCGTATGGGCCTCTATTGGCCATTCATGGCCAAGGATGCCTCACACGTACAAAGGGACTGTTTCGAGTGCTTGTATGCGCCTGACAATGCAGAAGCTCTTGTCATTGACGTCGAAGGTGACTGGCGCCAGCCTTTCATCCAGTACTTGTCCCACGGGGTTCTACCACCTGGCCGCAGCTCGGCACGATCTATCAAGCGCAAGTCCATCAAGTATTTTGTGACGGAAGGCGAGTTGTTTTGCAAGGGTTTTTCGGGGCGCACCCTGCGATGCTTGCAGGGTGCACAAGTAGTCAAAGTGATTAATGAAGTACACAACGGTGATTGCGGTAAGCATCAAGGCTCCCATATGCAGAATTGCTGAGGTTGGGGTATTATTGGCCGACTATGGAATCTGACTCCATCTCTCATGTCCGACACTGCCAACCTTGCCAGCGGCACGCTGACAGAATGCACACACCAGCATCCGACTTGCGCATGATCTTAGCACTGTGGCCATTTCACTCTTGGGCCATCGACCTTATCGGTCCCATCCACCCGCCATCCAGACGTCACTCAAGGATTATGATTGCTACTGAACGCTTTACAAAATGGGTCGAAGCCATACCTCTGCGGAGAGCCACGAGAGGCGCCGTTTCCAACTTCTTATGTGACGTCATCTGTCGCTTCGGCATACCATGATGTATCACATTCGACAATGGCACGCCGTTCATTAATCGAGAGGTTAGAGCTCTCATGGAAGGATACAACATCAACCATACCACATCAACTCCCTATTACCCGCAGGGTAATGGTCAAGCTGAGGCTTCCAACAAGACTCTGCTCCGCGTATTATCATGAATGGTTCATAGCACCAACGGGTCATGGTCCGAACAACTAAATCTGGCACTTTGAGCCTACAGAACGTCCCAGCACACAGCAACGAAGGCCACACCCTTCTCTCTCGTTTACAGGGACGAGTGCGTGATACCGGCAGAGATTGTGGTGCCGTCGGCCTGACTTTCTCTAGACAGCGGTCTCTGAGATGAAACAATCAGACTGGCGACACTTGACGGCCTCGATGAACAATGAGCCACAGCCCTGCGACGCATGAAGAAATATCATGAGTAGCTCACAAAAGCGTATGGGAAGACCGTCAAGTCACGCTCCTTTCTCGAAGGCGACCTTGTTCTTCAAGCCGCCAAACATGTACGAGCCAACATGTCGGCTCCCAAATTCACGCCAAATTGGGAAGGCCCTTTTACAGTACACGAAGCCCACACTAATGGCTCATACCTTTTGCTCAACCCCGACGATGGTCAGATCAAGGCCCCTGTCAACGGCCGCTACTTAAAGAAGTATTATGCATAATTAGTCACGGCAACGTTCCCACGGCCCTACCCGCCCACATCATAGTACTCGCTCTCATAGCATTTTTGTATATGCGTCATTACAGACTTGTAATTTTTGTTGATCTTTACAAGATTATACGCTACTCATGTAATGGCAGTCTGCCTCACGTCTTATTAATACAAAGTCATTCTGTTACCTCGGCTTCCATTTAGCCAACACTTATTTTCAACCTACACTTCCTAAGTCGCTTTCTACGGGCAGAAAAAGGGGAACATTCACAAGCAACCAACAATCATAGGCAACCACCAGACGCAAGACGTTCAAACACGACGAAAGCAATCAAGCACAATATGCAACAACCAAGATCAAGCTTGGATAACATAACTGCGATACTCATATCATCAAGTAGACATACATTTACATCAAACGTTTGCTCGCCATCATCGGGCGCTATAACTACAGAAAAGTGAAATATAAACTATGAAAGCCTAGAAAACAATGATGCAACTGGATGGGAGCTGAATGCCTGAACTGCCTGTCGCTCCGCCTGCAGCTCTGACCATACAGTATCAAACTCGGCCTGCCGCGTCAACTACTCTGACTCTCGACCATCCACCTCACCCCGCCGCCTCTGTAGATCGGCCAGCTGCCTCTGCAGATCGGCCAGCTGCCTCTGCAAGACAACAAGCTGTCTCTCTATATCTGCTACCTACATGTCAATCCCGGCTAACTCTGCAGCAATCTCTGACCGCTCTACCTCTAACCCTGTACGGCGCCGCTCCAGCAACATCTCCTGCATGTCCACGACCGCACGCCTCTCATCCATCTCGCGGCTACCATTCCTCGACCTGAAGAAATCTGCCAGCCAGTCTAGCTGCATGCCCAGTGATGTGAACGGCGCAAACTCCAAAAGCGACCGAGCAACGAACTCTGCAGTCCAGCCCGCCGGTGGCACGTTAGCAAACGGCAGCAACCATTCCATAAACCCCGCAGATACCCACATCCGTAATACTGGGTTCTCTATCGTCACCCTCTCGAACGTCTGCAGGAACACTGCCTTCACCAGCTCCAGCCGGCGCACCGTCTCCGCTGATAATTGGAGGCCCTCCCAAGTCGCCATATCCACCTGTCCACTCGATGACCCTCTACTCATCTCTGCGATTGCCCCGCCACTGCCACCTGCAGTAGGAATCTCTGGCACTCCACCAGCCATCTGCGCACCAATAATGGCTGAATGCAGCACCAGTAAAGTAGCACCAGCCTCAACCGCAGACCCTGATAATACGTCGTGCCGTCGCGGCACCACAGCCTGAACTGGTGCCTCCTGCTCATGAACCAGGGCTGCGACAACAGGCTCGGGCACCACCGTACTCCTACCATCACCTCCTACAACCTCGGTCTCCATGCCTGTTCACCAGTCCTCACCAACGTCGAACATCACAGTATCACTCACCGCATCGCCGTATAGGGACTCCACCGTCTCCTCGGCAACAGGCAATGGACTTACCCTCCTCGTCACCCCGGCCACTGACGTCTCGACTCCCTCAGTCTCCTCATCATCAGCTGATCCGCCAGCCCCAGCTCCTACAACCACCTCTGCCTCGGTATCAGCCTCCGCTTCACTGCCCTCCTCGACTGCCTCTTCCTCATCCCCTGGCAAAACAGCTGTGAGTTCGTAATCGATAATCAATATGCGAACCATATTCATAATACGAAAGAAGCGACATAAACAAACCTCAGAGTCTGGATCCTCTAAAACGTCACGCGGTCTCTTTGCCCCTGATATGTGTAGGGCTGATGTACCGGCACTAGTCTGTCGTGCTGTCTCCATCATCCCCACTCGCAATGCCGATAGGGGACCCTTGCCGCCCCCCGGCACCCTCGGCACCTCTACAATCGGCTCCTCCCCACGGTCCTCCTCTGGGGCACCATCCCCCGGCTCACCGGCATCCTCCTCCGTCTCTCTCTCTGAGCTCGGAACAGAGCTCCCGGTCACTAGTGACGGCATCCCCGATTGCCTCGCGACTGTGGCCGATATCAGACTCAAGGCTCGGTCATATGCAAACACGTCAACCTGTCGACGTGTACCTGACGGTTATGCCAACCATCCCGCCCAGCTCCCTCGCAGCCATTCCCACCAATGTACATAGTTCGCTGTCACTGCCCCTGCCACCTATGTCCCTGGTTGCCTCCACTTTGTCGTCGGCACCGGCCACTCTTGGGCTCTGTCATATCATGTATACCCAAAAGCTATCGTCGCACTCCAAGGACTGTCGTACCCGCATGGGGGCTCTAAGTCATACCCGAACACCAGCGATAGACGGTCTGGGCTATACCTCGCCACGTAGTAACAGCACTCGGCAGGCTTCCCGCCATCATCTATCAACACCGAGAGCCAACTGGGAAAATACGTAACCAATAGCACCAGCTGTCCCGGCGCTAATTCTCCTCTCCTGCTAAGGTCTATTGTCACCTCCTACACGTGCAGCCATGACGGTATACCATATGACGCATGCATCCTCATGTAGGGCCATCGCTCGCACGCCTCACGTCTGTCTAGGATCTGCACCAACGGACACCCCAGCCTCCGAATGCCTGCCCAAGCAAAAGCCTGTGAACCGCTGGACCACAATGCCACCTACCGTGATTTGCCTGGCCGAGTCACTGCCCCCATCGTCAGTGACGGATGTGCGAGCGGGTATTTGTCTAGCCGGTAATCTGGGAAGCACTCGTACAGATACCTCTGCAGGAACATCCAGTCCACATACGTCGCCACCTGATACCGCCCATGTGACCATTTCACGTCGTTTACGAACTGATCTAGCCGCGAATATAATGTACCCAAATACACCGAAGCCAGCCCAACCCGCCTGCCCTTCACCATCCGAATAGCCAAGGGAAATACCCTCGAGGAAATACCATCCTCAGGGGTACCCTCAAATACAAACCTGCAAGCACCGACAGACATCACATATATATATATATATATATATATATATATATATATATATATATATATATATATATATATATATATCAGTTTGACGTTCTACAGGGCAAGCATGACACAATACATATCCACGAATACAATCTCATGACAATGCCAAAGCTTACCTCGACAAGAACATAGCCAAGAATGCCACCAACTCGTATCGATCACTGCCATAATACGGCCCCATCACGAAATGGGCGGCACTGCCCAACCTCTGGCCTGTCCTCGCCTGCGGCGTACCGTAGAACTGGAGAAGCCACCCCTCGTATGTCCCATTTCGGTGCTTCTTCGTCTCAGCCAGGATGTCCAGAAGTTGTGTCTGCAACAGTCATTCCTCCCCACTTAATCGGCACACCCGTGCGTCCACCTCCCCGTGTATCGGCAGCCCCGTCAACATCGGCACATCGAGTAACGTCGGCCTGATCTCTCCGAACTCGGTCACGAATGTATGCGACTGTGTGCTCCATCTTGCCAGTAATCGGGCCATCCCTGGAGTGTCCCTATACAACTCCAGTCCCCTAGCTGTAATCTCGATCGCTGACAGCAACCTCAGTGCCTGCAATACCTGTGCCCTCCTCGGTGTCTCCACCATATCGCACCAAAAGTCCCACCCTATCGGCATCGAGCTATGGCCCTTGAACACCACAGGCGACCAAGGTATGTCCTCTCTCTCGATCAACAATGCTGGTACATACCTTGGTGACATCACAGGCACCTCCTCCCAACTCGGTGCGCGTAGATATGGTGACGGCAGCCGTGGCTCCTCTCCCATCGATGGACCACCCCACAGTGTCGTAAACGCCCCGTCTGCACCCGGATAGCCAACTCCCTCCACAACTCCCGGTCCGATACACACAGTACTACTCCCCTCACCCCCAACAATATGTTGGTCTTGTCTGGCTCCGGATCGTATGACCTCTTCCCCCAGTCAGCAAAAGTCAATGGCACTCCCACCTCGCCGCCCAATGCTGGTGTGGCCTCATCCACTGGCGGCGCCGGCACAGGTGCGGTCGTCATACCCCGCGGTAGTCGTGATGTGCTCACCACAGGCCCCCGCGGTTTCACCCACATCTTCTGTCTTGCTTTTTTTGCCGCTGGTGTCGCTTTGGGCTGCGGGGTTGGGACTTGGGCCTGTCGGAGACTAGGGGTGGCCGACCCACCATGTGTGGCCGACCCCCCTCACGCAGCCGATCCCCTTGGCGCGGCCGACCCCCTTGTGCGGCTGACCCCCTATTTGTGGCCGACCCCTCTTGCGCGGCCAATCCCCTCGGCGCGGCCAACCCCACCTGTGCGGCCGACGCTCCTCTGCCGTGCTCAGTCCCTTCTCCCACTTTCCCTTTTCCCTTGTCCGTCGCCGTCGACCCCCCTCGGCTGGCCGAATCACCACGACTGGCCGACCCTCCTCCCAGTGCTGCGATGACCTCCGCTCCCCGACAACTCCCTGACCCAGCCGACCCCTCGGCCCCTTCCGTCCCTTCTCTCACCATCTCTTTTCTTCTCTCTCTCTCTCGTTCGCTTTTTTTTTCTTTTGGCACAAATGGTGTTGTGAGCCCTCCCCCCTCCCCTCCCTCTCCTTATATAGGGGTGGGCCACGATGAAATCTTGACCCCTCATCTGCTTCCCCCTCCTTTTGCGCTCCCCTTCTCCTTTTTGCACTACCTTCCGCTCTTAGTTCCCCCTCCTATTTATGCGTGCGGCGCCCGCTCGGGTTGCCCCTCCACGCACGCCCCACGCAGGGGGCTTATGTTGCCAACCTATTCTCGTCACACCCAAGGGCCCACCAGAGGTCCCATTTTTTGCATGACATGACACCTATTCAACGGTCAACTTTTCACCGCTGTCGACATGTCACCCAGTCAACAATCAATTTTTCAATACTGTCAAACTGGTCAAAACGTACACGCACGCGCAAGTTACGTGCATTGTTTTCATTGACTTTCTGGGCAACTAAACTTATTCTATCGCCAATGCGATGACACCAACACTTAGAAAATCTACGAGAACACGGCATGCCTTCCCCTAAGGGGGACAACCACCTCCCTTAAAAGGGCGTCGGCCACCCCCCTTAAAGAGGGGTCGGCCATACCCTCTAAAAGGGGGGTCGGCCACCTCCTTAAAGAGGGGGTTAGCCACCTCCTTCAAGGAGGGGTCGACCACCTCCCTGAAAAAGAGGGGGTCGGCCACCTTGGTCCCAGGGAGTCGCCGACCCTCCTTTTGCTTCTCATTCGCGCACAACGGTCTTTAACGCTCACTCATCACTGCGATGGCACGATGCCCTTTGTCGCCCAGAGATCGTCGCCGTAATGACCGTTGCTAGCGCACCGGCTTCCCGACTCGTCTCCAGCACGCGGTCTTCGTGACCTTTGTCGCCCGCGTACTCGAGATCACCCCACGACCCCGTCGTCCCGACATCGCTTCGCGACCCTCGTCGCCCACTCACTCCACCGCGCCCTTGTGCCACACCACTGATGCAGCCGTGTCCTCGTCGCCCACTCACTCTACGGTGCCCCGGTACTAGGTATGGTCTCACGACAATCGTCGCAGTGCCCGTGCGCCACTTCCATGGCATGTGCCTCGGTACAAGGTATGGTCTCGTGACGTTCGTCACTGCGCCCGTGCGCCATCTTCATGATACGTGCCCCCGGCACCAAGTATAGTTCCGCGACAGTCGTCGCTGCGCCCTTGCGCCATTCTCACGATGCGTGCCTCCAGCACCAAGTATTACTCCACGACGGGGTAAGTAATGGACTCTGATGCAAAAGGGAGGTTTGAACAGATTCATAAGCATCAGTAAGAGACATAAGAAACTGGATAAGGTGAAGGTGGTCATGATAAACAATAAAATAAGCTGAATCCTCAGAATAAGCCCATGATGGTTCTGAAAGTTTCAGTTGATCCCAAATCCCTTGCATCTGAGACAAGAAGCTATTGATAGATTGACTAGGCTCTAGTTTTATCCGGTGAAGTGAATCATGAAGCCAGCACTGATGTGCAAGATCTGCAGGAGTGTATCGTTGAGCCAAAAGATCCCAAATTTCTTTGGTAGTATTGTAGCGACCAAACTGTTAATAGATAGATGGAACAGAGATATCGTGGAACCAGTTGATTATCTGATAATTTTTGTTATCCCAATCCTCAAGTCGTTCAACGAATTTGGGTTGAGTTTCACCTGTAGTTTGGACGGGTATAATAATATCGCCAGTAAGGTAGAGCCATAATTTCTTAACTTTGATGAAGCTACGCATAGCTTGGGCCCACAACATGTAATTAAAACTATCAAGGATGATAGAAATAGGCTGGGCAGGATCCTTTGCAGTCACCAAGCAAAAAAATAAGCAAGAGATAATAAAGGAACTGAACGAGAGGTTCAAAAAATAAAAGATAAGAACAATTTGAGCAAACATATGGCAGGAATGAGTTCAAAATGATAAAAAAATGGTGTGAACAGGTTTGGGACATGAGAAAATGGGTCAAAACCAAGTGAACATGTCAAAATAAAATAAACTGGTTTAATTGAATTGAAAACAGCAAACTGGGTGAAAGGCCGGGTCGGGTAAGGTCGGATCGGATCGTCAGATGGGCTGTGGTCAGCCCAGAACCCTTTTGGAGACCCTGGCGCATGGGGAGCGCGTGGTGGCACGTGGAGCGTGTGAAGAAGCGTGGGACAATGGTGGCGCATGGATCTGACGGCAGAAAATTTGAGCGACGGGTATGGGCACGTGGAGAAGAATTTAGTGGCGTGGTTGGTGGTGCTGTGATCGGTGAAGAAAAAGGAATCTTGTGGTGGTGTTGGATCAGGAATTGGACTAAAAAAATCAATAGAAATATCAAAAGGGGGATAAAAAATTGAGCGAAAGAGATAGGATACCCTTGATGAACAGTAATGGTGGGCGGTGGCTACGACGGCAGATGAGATGATCGGATCGTTACGGCTCTGGTACCATATAAGTTACCATCGGATACCATGTTAAGTTATCATTTGCTCTAAAAGCTTAAGCTGTTAGAGAATGAGCCCAACAATGTTATCATGTTTAACACTTTCCCTCACGTGCAAGCCTCTGATTACACGTGAAGAGATAGACCAAGATAGAAATAAACAGAAGGGGACCAGATATGCAACACGGAAGAATTGAACCCAAGATCTTGTCAAACTAGAGCTCTGATACCATGATAAGAAGGAATCCAATTATATTGTTGTGTTTCAAAGTATGTACGAGGAAGCCTTTATATAGGCATGATAGAAAAATCAAATATTCTAGACTATGGAAAATAACATAATAACCCCTTCACTATATAAAATCTTATACAATAACATTAACAACTTGGAGTTTCACCCGAAAAATGTCTTTCAATTTGGCTTTTGGCGCAAAAGCTGTTATACCATTGGAAATTGGCACCCAATCACTCCGCATAATAACCATAATCCAAATAAAAATGATGGAAACCTAAGGGTCCCAAACTTGAGTTGTTGGATGAAGTACGTGATGAGGCTTTTGTGCGCCTGGTCTCTTACAAACAAAAAGTTACTCATTATCATCGTTCAAGATCGGCCTAACCGCTTAGTCGACCTTGTCCTTCGCATAATGGAAGCCTCCATTCCATGGAAGCTATTGGAAAGCTTTCCCTAAATTAGTAGAGAAAATAAAGAGTTATCAAGCTAGAGGCCCTAATTCTTATCATCTAGAGACGCTTTGAAAGCAAATCGATGCAACAAACCTGGAATGCCTCCAATAGTCAGCATTGCTTCCCTTGGCAACCTAGTTTTTAGGCATATCCCTCGTATCCACTCTTTGTTTGGGGGGGGGGGGGGGTTGTTCCTTCTTAGGCTACTACACTTGAGACTAGCTAATATACAAATTTGGTACTTTGTTTGGTTTTCCCTCTTCTTTTTTTTTGGGTGCTCATTTACCTATAAATAATTTCTTTTTACATTAACTGGCTTTTGAGTCCTTCATATGCAAGACATTCTTTCTTCTTTCAATGCAATAATTCACATAATGCGCTTTAAGATTAAGTACTTAGCAAAAATAGAAGTCTAATCTAGAAGCTTTACTACACACTAGGACTCCTAAGTACTGCATTCTCTGCTCTATCCTTAATACCTTGAGAACTAGAACATAAAGACTCATAAGCTCCATTGTGTGCCCCAGAGGGTTAGGCCCATACATTTACCATATTCTATTTTTGTTTTTTGCAATGATGATAAAAAAGATTCTTTTTTGTGTATTTTTACCATTTTTTGTTTTTATTTTAGATAAAATTACTCAAACAGTGACAAAAAACTGAGGTGTTTTTAGCTTTTTTCACCCAAACTTAACCTAATGTAAGAAAAAGTAGCTAAAATTTTTTTTTGGTGAAAATGATAAAATTACAAGAGCGTATTTTCTAACTGAATATGAAAATCATGAAAATGAAACACAAAAAATGAAAACTGAAAATGAATATGGCAAACAGAAGGGCCCTTAGGTACCAGTAGACCCTATTAGACTAGATATTGTTGTTGAGACTGAGTTAGCTTTTTCAACTCTTCTTCCTTGACGGCTGCAACCTTAGGCAGAATATGATTAAATCCACTTGCGTCAAATTGTGGAAACAAAAAATCCTAGACTTTTTTGCAGCCATTATACCCTCAAACCTGTGAAAAGAGGCGATCACCTTTACATATGGAAGCTTACTTCTCCAACTACTTGAACTCATGTACTGCAGCTGTGCTAATTGAGCATTGGTCCTCAGTTAAACTCTTTTTCAAGGTCTTCTTGCTCCTCAACTGAGCATTTGACACCTTTAAGGTGTCAAACTTGGCCAAGAGGTCATATATATTTTTCTCAGCCTCTTTGTTATAGGTTTAGCAGCAATCACCTTCTCTTTCTCTGTGTCAAGGAGCTTGACGGTGGTGATTAATTTCTCAGCCTCTCTGTTATAGTTTTAGCAGCAATCACCTTCTCTTTCTCTGTGTCGAGGAGCTTGACTGTGGTGATTAATTTTTCAGATCCAATAATTGCTTGAATCATTTCCTGAACAAAAGAAAAAATACATTATCATTGTATTGAACATTTTTGGCATCTTTCTCCATGACATTCGAAATGGAAATTGGATTTGTAGCAGAAAGATACATCTTATGTATGGAAATGATCCCCTTACTAGATTATTATTGGGATTCTTGAAAACAGATTCTTTTATGGTTTTACTCCAATCAAGCTAGAGATTGATGTCTCTCTCTCTCTCTCTCTCTCTCTTAAAGTGGAGGTTCTTTACCGGCTATGAGCTATCTTTTTCCTGTACAGATAGTCTCCATAACTACACAGAGGCAGAAAGCTATCTTCTTTGCCCTTGGTCTTTTTTGTACCAAAGAAACTTGTTAACTCTCTAAGGCATCCAAATCAATGCTGTTAACTTGGTAATGATCAATGTCGATGATGTAGCAGAATTGTGAATATGAAAAGGAACCATATTTCATGCATCTATCCAGTGCGCGGCCCAACCACAGGCATCGCCTCCCTCGAAAGAGCTAAGCAATAGGTACTTCTAAAATCACAATCTCTACTCCTTACAGCTTAACATCCTCTCTAAGGCTCGATCACACATGCCTAGAATCTTCCTCTCTAGATAATGTGAGATATACCTAGCTCACCCTTCATTGTCCCAACCATCCTTTTGATATGGGATATACCCTTCGTTGCCCCAACCATTCTTTTAATCTGGGATGCACCCGGGCTTGCCTTTGTTTCCTCCAATCATCAGCTACCTGACTAGAGAGCCCACCCGAGATTTCAAAAGTCAGCTCTGCTATCATCTGTGATGACTCGGTCCACAGACCCACCACATGGCATTATCTTTCTCAAAAGAATTAGCCAAATAGGTACTTTTAACATCATAGCCACGGTCTGATAAGAGCAATCGCATACTATTCCCGTCTGATGTGGGATATTACAACACATGTCATCCCTTGGGAGAATATAGTCTCTTAGGTCCTTGGCACATGGCTATAGCCAGTATCATTGAAATTTGATAAAAATAGTACTTGTTTGGGTCTCTATTTCCACATTTTAATAACTTTATACAATTCTCAAGCGTTTACTAGGATCATGCTTGTCTTTTTCAGCCAATCGAGCGATTAAGTGTTGGATAATGGGTGTTTAGAGCATATGGGCTTAGTTGTTTTTAACTATGCAACGAGTTGACGGTCCAGTAGCCCTGAGTCCTTAATTTGTTGTAGTGTTTGGCTAGGAAAAAGGTATCCAACATAAGGGAAAATTTTACGCCTTGGGACGTTTGACACAGAGAAATCTATCCTTCAATTATTTTTAGACGAGGCTAGATTTGGAAGAGGTTGACTCTTGCTTGAAACTAGCGACTTATAAGGAGATACCATACTGCCTGTTTTGTGATAACACAAAAAGTGTATAAATCCTAAATGCCCTAAACATCTTGGCTTTAAGCTTCATGATGGCATGGAAATCGAAGGGACTAATAAAATCTCCACGCATAAGAAGAAAGCAACGTAGGAGCTAGGGAATAGACAAATAAAGATGAGTGTAAAAACACATATAAGAACCCTAAACCTGTTGTGTAATGTATCCACACAAGCTGTTATTTGGCCTATTGTGTTTAGTTGGCAACATTGGCTTTCTCAGGTAGTCTAGAAATAGTACACCTTAAAACTTCACAACATTTTCTAAGGGTTTGGAGAGCGTAAGGCTTTAGGTCCTTTTGGCTCGTGCAGAATGTCGTCCACCACATCAGCAAGGGCATGATAAGGACAAATAAAGTGTATTAAAGACTCATTAACTTCTAAGGCTGAAGGGCCAAGAGAGTTCCTCTAAGCAATATCCCCACAAGATAAGTCAATTGACTTTGAAAACAACTATAATAGTTATATGGAACATGATTAAAGATAATAGCTAGAAAAGGCGAGATAAGAATGATTGAAGAACTTTTACTTGAAGATACTTTCTAAGGTGGATGTAGAATTCTCAGAAAACTCTTAGGAATCACCAATGGTGGCTACTTTGAAATTCTCATATGTTTTGGGTGTATTTTTACAAATAAAGTTTCTAGTAATCCTCGATAATTATGATCCTGTGACCCTTAATCTTAATGGTCAAGATCAAGTAACTACTGAGCTTCCGGCAAGGTGAGTAACATGACAGAAATTGGGCACATATCTCTATGAAACACATTTTATGAGATAAAAGCAATTTCAGTACTATCGGGCTTATGCTCGTCCAGCCAAGAAGGTAAGCTCCCTGTAAGCTCAAAGTGTCTCCTTGTCCTATAAACTAGATTTGGGATTCAACTCGTTGATTGGCGAACCTAGTAGACGAGCTCCCTTTAGAGATGAACGCACCCAGTTAGCCAAGTAGATAAGCTACCTTTGTGGGTAATTCTCTATTCCACCAACTGAGCAAAAGAATCTTAAGGGTATTCCTTACTGAACACAAAAATTCCATATGTTTTTAGATTTTGTTCAAGTCAAATTGACAAACAACTTCCTTCCGTGGACATTAATGCCACTACATTTAGAAGAACAGATACAAGCTTTCCTAGTTAGGCACTAAAACTGATTATCCTTAAAGAAGTAAGGACTGAATCCAAAGTTTTTCTCCCGACAAACATGAAAGTGAGGGGCAAATGATATGGGTGAACTTGAAGAGTGAATCTGGATGCGAAAAGTGGGAGGAGGCTAAGGAAGGAGAAGGGGGGATAATCCCTTAACAATGACTTATTCAGCCTTAATTAAGATTCCAGTGGAAGGGGGAGTAGGGTTGGGGGATAATCCATAGTGTATTCTAGACCCAAAGGTTTGGGCTTGTAGCCATATAAGGCTTAAAAGGAGTCATATTAATGTGACAAGTGATTTGAAGTTTTTGTACCATAGTTCAGCTAGTGTAAGCCACCTAGCTCAATACCTTGGTGTCTTAATGATCACACACCTCAAATAGGTTTCTAGAAACGTGTTAACCATTTTAGTTTGGCCTTATGTTTCGAGTGATGAGTTGTACGAAGGGTGAGCTTGGTGCCCAATAGCTTGAAGAGTTACTCCGGACTTTACTGAAAAGATTTTGTCCCTGTCACTAATGGCGTGGAAACCAAATATGTAAGAAAGAAATTTTCGCAAAAATTTCCAAACTCTCAATATAAATTTAAAAATGCCAACAAACTTCAATTTGAAACTTGTACAACAACCACCCATGTGAGTAGCAATTGCAATCTAAAATTAAAACTCCAAAATCTCAAATTTGAAATTAAGGATATCACTATTAGTCCCAATTCCTAATTGTCAAATTCTAAATTGAAACAAAAAAGAAAGGGTTTAAGTTCAAGAAAATAGAAATTGTAAGAATAAACATTGGAAGTCTAGATCTTACGTTGCTTTCAAAGTGGAGGATTATGATTTGTGACTTTGTGTGGAGGCAGTGGAGCAATTTCAATAATCAATGGAAGGATGGTCGCTTAATATTTGGAGAAAAAAGTTAGGGTTCTTCATCATTTTAGGCTAAAGGAAAGATACTGAGATTTTGGAAAATGAAAGATAAGGAGAGCATCACTGATAACTATATCATAGCAATACACCACAATGAATCGACGATGAAGGAGGAATTGGCAAATCGGGCAATATACCACGACTCCAACCATCCTGCCGTGATTAGATTTACCGTCTACACAATTACGCTGTTGCCGGAGGTGGACCGATTGGTGAGGGCGTGAGGCTAATGAACGGTCCGAGGAGACGATATGCTTCGTCCATTTATGTGGCTTTCATGGTTAGGAAACAGAGAGGCTTTGAGAATAATACTAAATAAGGAAGAACTTTTGTGTTGACTTAATGTATGTACTTTTATTTATTTATTTGTATAAGTTTAGCATTTTAAATGACAAGAAGATTTTTTTTTAACTATTTTGAAGTTTTTTTTAGGTAGTTTAACATGTGAAAATGACTAAAAAATTATTTTCTTTAAGGATTTTAAAAATTTTCAGGTGGGTACGTTTCTAATTGGGCATAAAATATAACATATAAAATGAAAAAATTACGGAAAAGCAGGTGTGAAGTGGCCCACGGGTGCCCCCACTCCCTCTGCGGTTGCTTGTCCCTCGTTATAGACTTGCATGTCATCGTGTTTCATCATTTGGTCAAAGGATACCAAACGTCTTCTAGAATGAAGGGGTGTGTTAAAGCCAAGAAATGAGCATACTTGCTGAATCTATCAAATACCATTATTATAAAATCCTCGCCCTCGGATCTTGGGAGGCCCTCAATGAAATCCATAGAGAGGTTGGTCCGTAGCTGATCTGGTTAAGGAAGGGTTGTAATAGGCTTGGATATGGAACATTCTCTGCCTTATTCCCTTGACATGTATCACACTTGGCCCACATAGGAAGGTCTGTCTTGTCTGAGTAGTGCCAGTAAAAGAGCTAAGAAACCATGGAATAGGTTGTATTATCAATCAAAAAATTGCAGGCGACCCTCAATTATGACTATCATCGACATGTTATAAGTTAATTCAAAATTTTAAAAAGCAACTAAAATGTGAAACTGGTAATAAACATGTTCTTTAAACATAGTCTAATAATTAGGAAATAGTACAAGATAAAGAAATTTCTCCTACTTTTTAACTTCAAAGATAGGTTGAAAAAAAATAACCGATGCCTATCACCAATTGAAAAAATTACATACAGAATAGAAAAAAAATATTAAAAAATTAGAAAGGAAAGAATTCAGCTTCATCATTAGGATGAGAGAACTCGAGCACGGCTGATACCACAAGAAATTCAAGAATATTATCCGCCACAACAAGATGAGGGAAGCCATCAAGTAACAACTGAAGATCCTGTGCATTCAAGCAATGCAAAAAAGAAGATCAAATTTGGTGAAGACTAAAATAATATCATATAATAGTAGTGATTAAACTATTTAAATTAAAACTACAAGTACATGCTAAAAACTGAAAGCATCCTGCCTGCATCGTGATGTACTCGCTGCATTTGTTTGTTGAAATTGAAACGTACGTTAAGCGTAAAATTCCTATGTATTGCTTTATGTATAATTGATTATATACACATACACGGTAGTGTTTATATTGTGAGGGTTACTTTGTGGTTTGGACATGTATAATTTTTGGACTAACTTCTCATTGATTGTTCGTTAAAACTCATTTTCCCTCTCTTGGTGGCTTTAAAAAAAATGGAACTAGCCTTCTCCCGGCCTCTACAGCGCAACCAACAAATAATGGTAATCTATTTGTGCACTTATTTGTTTAAGACAAAAAGAAAAATTGTCTTTCTAAGTTTTTGAGTTCTTCTTCTTGTTTATTATTCAACGAAATTCTTATTTTTTTACTAAAGAAAAATAGCTTTATTGTTTTCTTGTCGTGATGAATAGAGAATGCATTAGAAGCTTTCAAATCCACGTAATTTGGTCAAACAATGAAACCAAAAATATGTAAACATCTTCATGTACTATAAAAATATCCTATACAACCTTTTTTCCTAAACTGCACTATATGGCAATAATCTTTACACCAAATAAATAATAATAATAATAATAAAATAACCTCAAAGATCTCACAGAATGAGACCAAACTATAATAACTATGAAGATTATAAATCTTAAGTATATACCATAAACCAATTTAACATATTACAAAAACAAAGATGTAGATTGATTCTTTTAATTTCTCCATCTGGTTTTCTTTTCAGCAGCGGCATCAACCATTTCTAAAATCCAGCATCCGACAAAGAAGATTTTCAAACATTGAAATGATCACAATGACACCATCAAAAATACTTTCCTCCTAAAGTAAGGGACAAAAAAAAAAAAAGAACATAATTGAATTATATTATTTATTCCAAAAAAAACTAATGATATCGCATCCACGTGTGTAATGCACGTGCTCAATAGTCGATACTAGTGGCTACAAATGTCCAAAAATTTAAAATAGAAAGAAAGTAAGGCTGAAGAACTTTTGGAGTACGTGGAACTTTTGCTTGGCTTAGGCAGAATCCAACTAAGAATATCTGTATAATAAAGGGGAAGGGTTAGCTCAGATTGTTCCAACAAACTTGGAACCAAGAAATTTTTTATTGAGATCACAACTATTAAAAGAAATCTGTATTGATTCACATGATCCTGACCACATAATTTATTTTTTTGATCAGTCAGTAATTAACCAGTGATCACTAGCTTAATATTCTTAAACTTGATCACTGCTGCTATAACCGACTCTGTCGCTTGCCACTGATCTAGCTGTTAAGTGAGCATTCAGGGTACGACTCGTTGTTCTTCGAACAATAATCATAAGACATATACTTCTTTCTCACATCTTCATGTTTTCCCTGCTGATCAGGGTCGAGTTGCCAGTACTTCTCTGCATTCCAAAAGTTTGTAGGCGTATTTGCATAACATTGTTGAGGGTTTAAGTCTTGGTACAGGCAGCCATCAATATCAAATTTTTGATAGAAAGCTGTGAAGGGTCCTTGACTCCAATCAACAGGTCCCAGCCAATTGGCTGAGTTCCATATGCTTGCCTCTATATGCATGGACTGTGATAGGTAATTCACTCCCATATGTGAATTGTTCTTGAAAACTCTAATGGGTGTATCGTCAACAAAGAACCTAAATAAGAAAAGGATGCTTAGATCATCTAAAAACGTCCCTAGAAACAAGAAAACAAGGTCCAAAACTAAAAAACGATTTCAAGGAGAAGTCAGTCTTACACTATCTGGTGTTGGTTCCATAGGATATCGTAAGTATGAAAGTCTGCCGTGGGATCAGAGCTGAAATTGTTGCTCCCTGCCTGCAACTCCATTTGTTATCACATTTGTGCTAAGGGTGTAAGGCATGCTGTTATTACTCATGAATTCAAGGTCAAGCTCGTCGTGTCTTGGTTAATTGGCTTGGATGTTAACTACAATCGCAAAGCGGAAACAAGATTATCAATGTTGTTGAAACGATGACAACAATTGTTGCGCTACCACGTAACACGTAGTGGGTTCAGAAACATACCGTATGAAGTCTCCGAATATTCTGACGTAGGATCCTTATTGTTACGAACCTCCAATACGCTTGATCTTTTTCGCAGGTACGAAAATGGCTACTAGAGTCGAGTTCTTCGTCCACGAACCAAATCCTAGAGCTTGGTGATTGCTCTAGAGAGAGTGCTATAGAGAGAGGGTTATTGCTATGACTTCTGACTTATTGGGATATCTCTAGCCTTTATATAGAGATACAATTAGAGACTGATTTTACCTCAAACTCTTAGGAGATAAAGATTGTATTTATCTCAAACACTTAAGAGATAAATATTCTCTAAATAACTGTATTTATCCAAACTAACAAATACACATTATCTGTTAGTGGGCGGATAATGGGTCCATTGACCCAATTTATTAACAGCTCCCACTCGCCCACACACAGGGCAAATAAATCGTACAGTCCCTCTTTATCTCTCGTCCACTCATCTCCTCATACAGGAAATGGAACGTGCGACCTACGAGAAAGGATGTCCAGTTGAGGAGTATTGTATTAAGTTATCACCAAACTAACACAATACATCACTCCAAAAAATCTCGTATGTACCCCAGATAGTTCAACTACACCAGATTAAACACTCTCAAATCCCTCATAATGAGCAGTGTTAAACCTCTCATATGTTATGTATTCATGACTCATATCGAAACGAAAATCGACAAAGTCGCCCGGGCTATGAATCACACAACATGATGTAATATTGAACTTTCTTCCCAAAGCCCTCATGTCATTCCAATTAGACCCAACCGCTTTCCTAGACATGCCCCGCGAGACCGCATCATCCATGATCCAAGGGTACATGCTAAAGTAGCGACATTGAGTATCCTCTTCATGACATAGTCTAAGGTGAAAAGGTACTATATGATCAAAAATTTCGATCCAAGTGGCTCACACAGTGACGAAGCAGGGATTCATTCGTCACTCCCACTGTCGGTCTGCATTTAGCACATGCAGTATGATTTGCATGCTATGGCGTAACCCGTAAGGGCGTGTCACATAAATGTATAATAAAATACGCCATACGAATCTAAGTCTAGTCGCTGTACAAGCGCCTAACCTGAGTTTTTCAGCCCAGTCACTCTCATAGTGCCTGCCTGAAATCTCACATTCGGCTGTAAACAGGCTACATAGAGTTGTGGAGATACTCTATGATCGACCTAACTTTATAGGTCTCATCTTAGCTCCAACTAAGGCGACATGTTTGCTTTATAAGCTGTATCATCTTATTCGCCCACTTGGCGCTTAAGACAATTATGTCTCATCTTGCTCGCTATCTTAGCGCCAAGGTGAATTACCCGTGTGAGTGGGTCAATTCGAGCCTGGTGACACTCTCAATAAGGATGTATATGTAATCACAAAGATTATCCATTCATTCCAAAATAAACTCAAATCAAGGAACAAAAATTTAATGTAATAAATAATGTCAAGTACATAAGATGCCATAAACATATCAAAACCTACGTAGTCCCATACTCCTAATGTGAGAAAGGAAAACATCTCTAGCAATAGGCTTGGTCAAAGGATCAGCCACCATTCTGCCAGTAGGTATATGCTTCATGGTCACCTCTCCTTGCGCAACTAAAGTTCTAATGAAGTGATAACGAAGGCCTATGTGTTTGGCCTTCCCATGATATTTGGGGTCCTTTACAAAATCTAGGGCAGCTGTATTGTCACAGTGAACAGTGACAGACTCGTCTGCATGAGCTGTAACCCCTAGAGCCTGTAAGAATGACCTCAACCAAACAGTTTCCTGGACTGCTGCTGAACAAGCAACATACTCCGACTCTATCGTGGATAGGGCGATGCAAGACTTTTTCTTGCTGTACCAAGAGATAGCTCCACCTGAAGTGGATATGCGCTCATCTCTATCAGAGCCCCAATCAGCATCGATGTATCCTCTCAATCTCAAGTCTCCACCATGATAACACAGGACGAGATCAGCGGTTCCACGTAAGTATCGAAGAATCCTCTTCACCGCATTCCAATGAGCGGGTCCAGGATTACTCTGATAACGACTCACCATTCCAACGGCAAAGCAGATGTCTGGACGCGTACACAACATAGCGTACATCAGACTCCCAACTGCAGCCGCGTAAGGCACTTTGGACATCCGATTCTTTTCCTCATCATTCTTTGGGCATTGGTCTGTGCTTAAAGTACACGCCTTGTCCATTGGAGTGTCTATGGGTTTTGAGTTATGCATACAGAATCGTTCAATGACTTTCTTGATGTATGTCTCTTGAGACAAACTGAGAAGTCTCTTGAGACAAACTGAGAAGTCTCTTTGGATGATCACATATGATTTTAACCCCGAGCACATAATTAGCTTCTCCCATGTCCTTCATCTCAAAAGTTGAGGACAACCACTGCTTAGTGGCGACAATGGAACTCATGTCATTCCCAGCTAAAAGAATGTCATCCACATACAAAGAAAAGATCAGAATATTTTTCTTGGATCGTTTTACGTAAACGCAATGGTCTTGTTCAATCATTTCAAAACCTATAGAGGTAATGGCATGATGAAACCTAAAGTACCACTGCCTAGATGATTGTTTGAGACCATATATAGAACGTTTGAGCAGGCAAACTTTGTGCTCATGTCCCTTGACTTCAAAACCCTCAAGTTGAGCCATATAAATCTCTTTGTCTAGTTCTCCATTGAGAAACGCAGTCTTAACATCCATATGAAAAAGTTCTAAATCCTGCTGGGCGACAATAGCTAGGATCAGGCGAATTGAAGCAAATCTCACCACTGGGGAGAAAGTGTCTTCATAGTCCACACCCCGCAGTTGGGTATAGCCTTTCGCCACAAGACGTGCCTTATACTTGTCAATCGACCCATCTGCCTTGCGTTTGACTTTTAAAACCCACTTGTTTTCAATAGTCTTGCGCCCTAGCGGAAGGTTAATCAACTCCCAGACCTGATTCTTTTCCATTGAGCTCAACTCATCCTTCATTGCAGCCATCCACTCATTACTAGCAGACAAAGATAAGGCTTCTTCCACATAAGTAGGCTCGTCTTCATCATTTGGAGTGCACATAAGAATTTCTCCATCAATCTCAAACATGACGACGTGGAACTCTTCCTCGTGCACCTCTACGCAGTTGAGAATCTTGTTGACCTAATGGTCCTTGTGGTGTGCTCCCACTTTCTGGGATACTCCCACTAGGTTGAAGGTCACTTACACTATCTTCAGCAAAAACCGGATAAGAAACTAATTCCCCACCTTCGCTTGGAGATGGTAAAGTGGCTTCAACCTCCTCTAACTCATAAAGGTCAAGATTCTTACTCTCGTCTTCAATGCTAGGAAAATCATTCTCTATGAAATCAATATCACGAGACTCTATTTTAGTCCTTCCACCATTTGGATGTTCACCATACATCACATAGCTCTAGTTTCCCATACTTATGAGAAGTACTGTGAACATAATGTTGAGCCCCATGGGTGCAAGTTATCCAAATTTGGCTTTTGGCCAATCCAAAGCTCATATGGGGTGGATTTGACTGATTGTGAAGGCACTCGATTAAGTATATAGGCTGTAGTCAAAAGAGCATCCCCCCAAAAAGATATTGGAAGGTTTGCTTGCGTCATCATAGACCTAACCATGTCTAACTATGTTCTATTCCTTCTTTCCGTAACACCATTTTGCTGTGGAGTGTTAGGAATAGTAAGTTACCTGCGTATCCCTTTTTCCTCACAAAACTTCTTGAAGTGATCTGACAAATATTCGCGTCCCCGGCCAGTGCAAAGAGTTTTTAAATTCTTCTCTTTCTGATTCTCAACCTCGGCTATAAAGCGTTTGAAACAGTCCAAAGCTTCATAGCTGTGAGATATCAGATACATATAACCATATCGCGTATAATCGTCTATCAGTGTAAGGAAATAAGAGGCACCATGGTGTGCCTTTACACTCATAGGTCCGCATATGTCAGAGTGAACTAGCTCAAGTGGCTGAGTTGCTCTCATAGCCTTTCCAAAAGGCTTCCTGCATGCTTTACCGGCCAAACAAGCCTCACGTGTTTGTAGATTGACTCTTGCGAGTGGGCCCAAAAGGCCTTCTCTAGCCAAACGAGTCATTCTATCTTGGCCTATGTGGCCCAGTCTTGCATGCCAAGTGGTAGAATCATTCACAATACTATAATTCACCACATAAGAATAAGAGGACTGAGAATCAATTTAATCCAATTGAAAAAGACTATCCATGCGAAAACCATGTCCGAACAAAACATCATTCAAAAATATGTCCAACTTATTACCCTTAAAAATAAAAGAAAAACCACTGTCTAATAAAGCAGTAACTGAAAGTAGATTAAGCCGAATAGTGGGTGCATATCGCACATCCTCAAGAATCAACGTGCGCCCAGTGCGCAACTTGAGCTGGTAAGAACCAACCCCTAGCACCTCTTCAGAGCTATTGTTTCCCATGAAGATATGTTTGCTACCCGCTGGAATCCAGTGATAATCTACGAACCCCTCTCGATCACGTGCTACATGTTTTGTTGCACCTGTATCCACAAACCACACAGGTTGGGAATGAGCAACCATCACATGTGAGGAAACATATAACTGAGAGAGAGATTCTGAAAGTACCTTCTTCGGCTCAGTGCAATCAGGAGCGAAGTGTCCTTTCTGTTGACAATTGAAGCATTTAACTTTAGATAGATCATTTTTCCCACCACGTTTTCCTCTCTTGCGTTTCTTCATTTTTCCTTCCTTCGGCATAGAAGTGCTAGCCTCGCCTTTCTTACTTTGTCTTTCGTCCTTGCCATTTGCATTGCACGATCCCCTTGGGCGACATAAGCAAGGGTCTTGTCAGCATCTCGAGTCTCGTCCTCAAGGATGACATGCTGTGAAACATCAGAAAAGTTCTTGATGTTTTCAATATGGGTCAATATCTATTTTCATATCGGCCCATGAGGCAGGAAGTAACCTTATGACAGCTCTGACTTGCTGCTCGTCTGTGAGCGCATGGCCAGCATCCCTTAGCTTACCAATCATATTGGACATCATCCTTAGATGTTCACTCATGGTATGTTTAGGGTCTTTTGTGTACTCCTCAAACTTAATCACAAGGCTACGAAGCCGCGTAGTTGAGGTTCCACCAAAAGAGAACTTGAGCTGCTCCCATAAAGCTTTGCAAGTTAGAAGTTCATCATACTGCTCGATTATCATTCTGCAAGCTGCTCAACAAGGTGTAGCGCACACTACGATCTTTTTGATTTCATTTCTGGTAGGCAGTGTGGTCTCTTAGGGGTTGCGCCTCAGTTGGCGCGACCATCTCCTTGGTCAAGTGCTCCTCGAGCTCTTGTTCGTTCAGCATGAATTTCATCTTTTTGTGCCAAACGTCATAATTATCTCCGTTAAGTTTCTCACCCTTAACGAGATCAGCTATGACATTCTTGGTGGCCATTATATTCACTTCATTAGATTGCGCAAGGAAAAAATATTAATTATACATCATTCTATTTATTTCAAAAAATTCAAATAAAAAATATAATCCTTCCTCACATCATGAAATCGAAAATTTGCTAAGCTCGTAATCATCTCCCATGTATGTGAGTTGGGAAAAATATTTTTTAAGTAATTTTTCGCAATAAATTTCATCATTATATAAGCCACAATATAATAAATCATTCACATGATAATTTAGAATAATATAAAATTGCACCATGCAATAAAATGTGCAAGGACTCCATTGAGCCCTATTAGCATTCTAGTAACTTATGCTAAGAAAATTCTGACTTGAATAATGTGTGTGCGAAATTATATCCCCGTACAAGGCTTTCTGGAAATATACAGGGAAATAGCAGAATACAACATCTTTGAGAATCCTACTACAAACTACTCCAATAAAACAAATGGAGATGCCGCACAACACATTATTTTTCAAAGAATTTTGTTAAAATAAGAGTAAACACATAAACATAAGTTTCTTTAGAATGTCAATCTAGTATCCATCCATTTAACCTAAAACTAGCATGCTCAAATAACAAGTTAAAGGGTAATTTAAATGGATGAATATGCCACATTCTCCTTCTAAGGAAAACGGGCGTAAAGGCCTTGAAATTGAGTTTAAAGAGGTGTGGGCTTGCCAAAAGCCCAACAAATATATCTCAACAAAAGCATATTTAAACCATAACTTTAATCAAGACAAATAAATAAAACATAATTCATCTATGTCATATAACTCTCCATAATATTTATTTCTGCTCACAAAGTACAAAAATTAATATTTGCGCATTATTCGTATTTTTGGGAACACATTAGTACCACAAAAAAATATTTCTAAATGTCCTAAAAATGAGAGATAAATTCTTCAAATTGGCAAATAGTAAATTTATCCCTAATATACCCTCTGTAATTAAAGAAAAAATTATGTGTGTATAAAATAAAATTTTAAAGCTAATTTCTACAGAAAAAGTCGTTTAAAAATTAAACAGGACACACACAGAGGGTATAAAGGTAAATTTAACACTTCAGGAAAATTTAAAAAAGCAAGATAAACCATCACTCGCCGGAGGTGACAGACACCGACCGAAAAATAGTCCTCACGCGTTGCCACGCGCAGCCGTGCGCATGGGGCAGCATCTGGATTAATTGAACAGGCACCTGTCATACACGCGCGTGCGTGGGCGAGCGTGGGAGAAGCTCTGCGCGTGGCGCGCATCACGCGCGTTCCAGCAGCTTTGGCTGGCGAGTGGGCGCTCGTGGAGGCTAGTGAGGGGGCGGCTTGGCGCGTGACTAGGGCGTGCGGTACGGCTTGGCGCGTGGAGTGCGTCAGCGGCTCGACTTTGGGTGCGTGAAACGCGTGGGACCACTGTTCATCTTCTTCTTTTAAAAATCCTGATTTTCACAGTCGCCGCCATGTCGCGATGCCAACTATTAAAGGCCACATCTCTCTTGTTTTTAAGCTAAATAATGCGTATGATATATTGTTGGAAAGATTATGCGACATAGATTAATTATGTACCAACCAATCATGATAAAAACTGAATATCATGCTCCGAATATAAGTCCTAAAACTCAAAAAAATCACAGCTCTCTTGAAAAATAAAATCGTGATTTCTTACAAATCATGAATCTAATAATCACGAAATTTTTTAGAGTTCATCCTCAACTATAGGAGAACAAAAGCTTATAATTATTTTTGAGAAAACATGCTCAATAAATTTCAAATTTTTGTAATGGGTCTCGATCATGTATTCAGGAAAAAATCGCAACATGCACATAATTATACTAGCATGTTAAAGGCGAATCAACAAGTAATCATGCAATGATACCAATGTTGAAACGATGGCAACAATTATTGTGCTACCACGTAACACGTAGTGGGTTCAGAAACATACCGTATGAAGTCTCCGAATATTCCGACGTACGATCCTTATTGTTACAAGCCTCCAACACGGTTGATCTTTTTCACAGGTACGAAAACGGCTACTACAGTCGAGTTCTTCGTCCACGAACCAAATCCTAGAGCTCAGTGATTGCTCTAGAGAGCGTGCTATAGAGAGAGGGTTATTGCTATGACCTCTGACTTATTGGGATATTTCTAGCCTTTATATAGAGATACAATTAAAGACTGACTTTACCTCAAACTCTTAGGAGATAAAGATTGTATTTATTTCAAACATTTAAGAGATAAATATTCTCTAAATAACTGTATTTATCCAAACTAACAAATATACATTATCTGTTAGTGGACGGATAATGGGTCCATTGACCCAATTTATTAACAAATGTCAAGACAACCAGAAAGCTAATTCAAAAGCCCTTTAGAAGGAAAAAATGAAATGCCACAAGATTGAAAGACCAAGGTCAATTTGCCTTGCTGCGTACGTAGAATGTTGTGACAACTTCGTCGCTCTTCTTGGTTGGTATCTTCATCCTCATCTGGAAAAATCCCGAGCCATAATTAGAAACTAAAGCAAATCCAGATCCTATTTTGCATAAAAATACTTGTTTTCTGTGTCTTTTAAGTACTATAGGCACGAGTATATGCATGCATGAAGAGATCCATATAATGGCATGAGAAGAAGTAACCTGAGTATTAGTCTATCAAAAGTTGAACTTCTTTCCCTTGGTCAAGAAATGTTGCATGGTCAAATCCCCATGTAACGTTGTAGTTTTGATCAAAGGTATTTTCATCAGCTCTGCTTGCAAGTAAAAGAGCTGACAAGAGGAGAAGAGCTGCAAAGAGGCTTAGTAGAAAATGATCCGTCACAACTATAGTAGAGCTTAATGATTAGTATGCTATGGCTGGCATAACTATGGTGTTTATATTGACAAAGATAAGGCATTGTTTGTTGCTTAGAATCTTAAAGAGTCTCTTCGAACAGTTTGCTGAGTTAAGGAACCCCAGATTGTTTCGTTTCTCTGTTTCACACTACGTATCAAGCCATACGCACTATACCTAGTGATATAACTCAAATATAACTCCCAATAATTGGAGAATACCCGGCAATCCTAGTCAAACTGGGAGATCAATGATTACCTTATTAGGGATTGTGACGTGATCCTCGAGGATCCTAATGCGATCCTAACACATCTGGCCCACGGCCCAGTCCTACTAGGAGTCTTCTCCTACAGCTATATAAAAGGGTCTACCCCTCCAGGTATGGGACGATTACACAATTCATGCTTTTTCTAAGTTACTATTCTGTAATTGCGCTCTAACTTAAAGTATCGAAAAGTTTTCCGCCAGGAATCCCACCCAGGTTCCGCAACGTACGCGGAGCATGTTTTTAACAGCAACAGATTGACGCCATCCGTGGAACCCATCACCGCTTGACCTCAAGAAAAATTCAAACACTTGTTTGGCAAGCCAACGGCAGCAACACGTCAGAACCACCAACGCAAGTGCCGTCGTCACGGGTCTGCAAATACAATAATTGTCACCGAAGAGGGAAAATTTCAGATTGTTAGAGATTCACTGTTTGAAGAATGCCGCCACACAGCAGCCTCCAATGCTTCAATCTAACGCAGTACCAAGGCATCAACAACCAATCAACCAATCAAACGCCATCAGTCATCACGACGCCAATTCCTCCGGCCGCCAACATCCTGATCGGAAAGCACCGCCGGCAACGACAACAACCTGCAATGGACGCATAACTGCGGGAACAACTTCCTAAAAAAAAGGAAACAGAAAGAGAGATGTCGTTGCCAATCGATAAACTGCCACCAGCTCCACGCTGATCGAGCGGTGCACCGCCGCAGCCACTAGCGACAGGCAAGGCCATCACCTCAGTGCCACCGCCGCTTCATGGAGGATGAATCACTGTCGCATGGAGTTGGACCCTGATCTATGACCACCATCGACGATGGCCCCACCTTGCCGTCCGACAGCACACCCAGATCGGCGACCACCATCAACGACGGCATCGCCCCATCGTCCGTCCATCATATCCTACATCTTTTCAGCTGACGAGCTACCCGACGTTGCTGCCCCAATGCTTCCATCAGCTTCCTCTTTCGAGCAAACCGGAATGGATCTCATCACCACCGAAGCGCCGCTAGTAAACCCGTACCATCGCGGCCTACCACGCCGTCCACAACGATCGGCGCCCCGCTGCAGAACTGCAACCGCACCTTTTCCATCATCACGCCGGCAACCTTCCCGGACGTCACGCCGTCCACCGCACCCAAATGACGATGCTACGGCTTCACCGACCAGCTCCCTGACATCGTCGTCGTTGCACCGGCCAAGCCCCGACGTCACCACTGACAGCGATTTTCAGATCGCTCCTTGCCATGGCGCCGCCGCCTCCCTGCGATGGCCAACTCTGTCGCCGGAGACATGATCTGTTCGGTGGATGAAAGAATCACCAGAATGAAAAAAAAAAGCTCAGGTTTATGTTTTGGACCCATCTTTTTTAAAATTATGCATTCATACCCAAAAAAATTCAGGTTTATGTTTTGAACCCACATGATTTTCTTTATTCAACATATGCCACAACTTTTAAGTGCATTAGATTTTTTGCCTATGAAAGCTATTTACAACTCTAAGGGTCTAATTTATTTGACCTAGGCCGTGTGTTTTTTAAAGTATTGAGCTTTTAACAAGGCCAATTTAAATTCAAGACTCACAAGGTCTTAATCATTTAACATATGTCGCACACTCCTTAAAAACAACGTATACTTCATCGCATGTTTGTCGTTAAAAGAATTAAGTGACTACGATTTAAGGCGCTAACAACCTCCAAAGGCTGCTTCTCCTGTGCACCCCTATGTTACCTAGACCTATTTGTTTGGGTGTAGCATTACCCAGTTGCACCAATTAGTGCAAGCACGTCACAAGTCGGGGCATCCGATTGATATGACATTTTAAGCTCACCTACGACACGCAGTGCAGCGTACCCGGTCGACTAACCGACAAAGCCTTAATAGGGCTACGGTGTTTGAACACCCATCTTATTTCTGTGTTAAAAATATAGTTGTATTTTCATATGCTTTAGTGCTTCAAAGGCTATTTTTTCAGTCATGTACTTTTTCTTGTTGCTAGGGCTTAAAATGCGCCAACAAGCATCAATAGTGACGCATAAATCGCTTCGTAAAGCGAGGAACAAATTCATAGCACCCTGCGACTTGAGGTCGCCTTTAGGGTTTTTTGCTGTAGTATCCTGCCGTCTCGGCATTATATATTGTCTCATGGTCATATAGTGACCTCTATCTATGGCGTATTCACATCGCTGCTCGTTAAGAAGCTAGTTCAACAATGATGGAAGCACACATGTTGCCACCGTATCTAGTGAATCGCTAGCTATGCCTGACGGACTTCGTATCCTCTGGCTTTATATGCTCTTCCAATCTATCAAACAGATTATGGTCTTCTATATTGCTCGTACAGGTCTTCTTGCGACCGAACTCTACATATGGGCTTAAAAGCCGTCTTTATATATCCATGCCTTCTCAAAGGCCGGGGGGCTTTATATTTCATGAGATCATTCTTATACAGGCTTAATGCCTTGTGTCTTATCAGACAGGGAGGTTCACCACAGCGACCATATTATGGGCTCCATGAACCGCACCTTCTTATTAGGCATCGCAGCAACAAGGACGAGAAACCTCTAAGGGCACAAACAACGAGAGTTCTAAGTTCTATCAAACCCTTAAGGGAGCGTACAACGAGAACTCTAAAGTTTCATCAAACCCCCAAAGGCGCGTACAACGAGGACTCTAAAGTTCCGTTAAACCCCCAAGGGCGCGTATGACAAGAACTCCAAGTTCTGTTAAACCCCCGAGGGCGCATAAGACGAGAACTCTTAAATTCTGTCGAACCCTCGAGGGTAATTGCATGAGCTTCGGCTCCATCTGCCCCCGAGGGCCCGTAAGATGAGAACTCTTAAGTTCCGTCAAACCCTCGAGGGTATTTGCGTGAGCTTCGCGCTCCATCAGTCCCTCGAGGGACGAACACCCCCGAGGGTGATAGGATAGAGCTTGAGCTCTATCTGACCGTTTAGCTACAGTTCTAACCCGTGAAACGGCAAAGGACTATGGGACTTCATCCCCCCACCATTCTTTGTCAATTCAAAACCCAGCCAAGCGTGAGTGCGAGGCTTCTTTGCCATCTCTTAGCTGATGATAAGAGTTCGCGGCAAAGTAAAACGCAAGCATGATTGTGAAGCAATAGTAAGGTATAATAAAAACAAAGATGCTAGATATACAAATAGATGGGTAAAGTTTTTAGCAACCCTTAGCAATTACCGTTTAGACAAAATAGAGTGGCAACACATAAAAGGAAAAGACAACACTTTAGCAGATTTATTATCTCGCAAATTATTACAATAATATTTTGTTTTACAGGATGACTCATTTTCAAGTCAGACTCTATCTTCGTCAGACATTTAGGAGAATTCAGAGACTCGAAGCTCATCTTCAATTTTTATATGAGTTTGAGACAGATGGAGATGAAGAGTTAGAAAATTTTAAACAAAATCGTATTCAAGCTACAAACGATTTCATTCAAGTCTGTAAGAATGAATTCGATTGGCTTGGAGGAGTATTTTGTAGATAAAAACAATTATCTTTGTAATAATAAAATCTTCCTTTTAATAAAGATTTTTACTGCCTTACAAGCATATCTATAGACAAATTTTTGTAATTGTGCAGGACAAATGACATCCTCCTCTGATGGACGCTCTAGACAAGCTCATTTCGCCAATCAGACAAATCCGTCGTTTTCAGTACTTTATACAAGCTATGTAGACAATTCAGGCACCAGTAGGATTAATTTTGATGGTAGTAATTTAGGAATTCTACATGTAGGAAGTAAATTTCAAGTAAAAGACCCCAAGTTAGGACCGTTTCCCATAGACCAGGTCACTCTTTTAAACAACCTTTGGCAAGCATTTATTCGTAAAGACAATGGATGGTTTGTTAATTCTTTAAACGGTTTAGCAGCCTATTTTCATAAACTTAGAGATACAAGAAAATATAACTTTTATTGTGTTTTTAAAGGGCAGCAACCCGGTATATACAAACATTGGCCCGAAGCCATGGCACATGGCGTAGGTAATCATACAAGACCTTGGTATAAAGGAACACAAACGTATGAAGAAGCTCATAAACTCATGACAGCACACTATGGTGTGAATTATTTTATAAGTCCTGAATGTACTACATCCTCCTCTACAATTGTCCCTTTCTCTGGAACACCAATTCCTTCTTCTTCTGGCTCACAATTTTGCGCAAATTGTGATGTCTTAATTAAACATTATAATTTCTTAAAAAGAACCACAGACCAGTTAGCAGTAGATAAACAGCAGTTAGAACAACAGCTTTCCAGTGTTAAAACTTAGTTACAAGTATATGAACTAGAAACTATGGACTGAAAAACAAAATACTATACTTTAGTAAGATCCAAGTCCACACAATCCTCTACGTCCGGAGTTAAAGGCGTAGCTAGTCCTGTTCTACAGGCAACAGGTAAAGACAAATCAAGTCCTGTGACAGTTGGAAATTTACTCAAAATTTCTGAAAATCCAATTAGTTCGGGAGAAAGAACTACTAGTCCAGCCCCACAGGTAGCTGGTAAAGACTTATCAAATCCTGAGACCCCTGTCCGTTTGGGAAAAATGGAAAAAAGACGCAAGGCGCTCAAGGATGCTAAGAAACGGAACCTTCAAGTAGACGCTTTCAAGAGACAGACAGCACAAATGATTTTAGATTTATTGCAAGACTTTGACAAAAAGAATGGCGGTCAAGCGAACCAAGACAGTCAAGAGTTCGCGCAGAAGCCAAATACAAGTGACGAAGAAAGAAGACTTCAGCAAGAACTTCTCAAGATTTTGCCAAGCTCTGACGAATCGTCATCCTCCAGCTCAAACAAGAAGACAGCCAAAGGAAAGGAAAAAGCTAAAGGACAAAGATGATGGAATATGCTTTTCCACCACCTGCAACTTTTGAACTTTCGGCACAAGGAGACAGAAGACTTTACTTTTGGCAAATAATGACAGACACGGAATCTTTTTCCTGTACACTTTAAGACTTATGTGAAATTATTGTACTTTGTCTTACAACTTTAAAAAAAAAAAAAGTGTTTGTCCAAATGTAAAACTTAGTGGACGACAGCTTTAGGATTAGTAGACAGCTGTAAAGCTTTCAATTTTGTTGGATAGCTTTAGCTCGGTCTATATAAGGCCTTAGACACTTCAATTGTAAATATGCTTTTCGGCATATGCTTTTCTGCAATCCTCTCTGAGATCAATAAAATTCCTTTACTCTCAAAATTCTCTTGTTGATGCGCACAACCTTAAAAGACTAAGAAGCATTCAAGTTGTTCTCTTTCTTGCTTTCAAGTAAGTTCTTTATTTTATTTAACTAATTTAGTTATTTTGGGGTGAACACGCTCAAGAGGTGAAATGTCATCCAGGAATTGAAAGGGAAAAATCTCATTAACTTAACATGTCATAGAGCAGATAATATAGGATAGACTTAGAGATTACATGGCATTTGCTTGATAAAAAGAGACTCTGCCTAATTTGTTTTTCAAAAAACCGATTATGCTTACCACGGAGTGTTTAAAATGTTTTTCCAGAATTCACCTTTAGGTTTTAAGCAAAAGTGGGAGCGAGTCGCTTAGGGTAGTTGCCGAGTGATGGCTTTGAAACCCGTTAGACTAACGCATGCCCTGAGTTTTAAACCAAAGAGGGAAGATTTTTGAAAGGTATTTTAAAAGCTCACCCCAGCATCCTGAAGTCTTTTGAAATCACAAAATTTTTAACCAGACTTTCTATTTATTAAGCTTCTGCCATCTCCTCTCTAAATCTGCTCTCTATTCCACTGTTTTTCTATGAAATGTTCAGTTTTTTCTAAAAATGGAGTACGCGGTCTAACCGGAGACCCTCGTCTTTTCGAAAACGAAGAATTTTGGATGGACACCAGACGTCAATAAGGCCCTGCCTGGCACCCCCCAGTTTGGGTGTTGACTATTGGTATAACGAAATCCAGGCTTCTTCTCTTAGAAGGGCTTAGGTGTTTTTCCGGCCAACTTCCCCCATTTTGGTATCAGAGCCATAAATCCTTGATTTTTGGTTTTGATGAGAATTTTCCTAAGTAAAGGAGATGACTGAGTAACCCAGAGCAAGTAGCCCCGGTCAAATTGCTGAAATGAGTAATCTTAGAGAAAGCATGCATTTAGCTAGAATGGAAGACAATTATGAAGAATTTCGTAGATTTTTTGTTGTTATTCAACTTATCGAAGATACAAATTCTAATATTAGGTTTCATATTTCTGAACGTACTTTACCTTTAAAATACAATCCTTTGATGTCTTATGTTCGTAGCCTATTAAATTTAGATGTTATGATTGCAAGTTTAAATTCTTATTTAAAGTTTTTAATAGCTTTTTATATATGCTTTAAAGACATGGATAACAATAGTTATTATCACAATGAGTACGTTAGAAATAGAACTAATAGACCAAATATAGATCTCTTTAGGCAAATGTCTGAAAGACATGAAGCTAATGCTTTAGAAAATATAACAGACCATATATATAGTTTACAAATAAATAGAGAAGTAAACGCTAGTGAAGATATTTTAGGTAGCACGGATACAGACAGTGTAAATTTACCTAGTTAAGATGGAAAGAAGTAGAAATTTAAATTTCGAACCTCCTCAAGATCCTTTTAGTTTCGAAGACATGATAAATGATTATAATCTAGATCAACAGATGAGAATAGACATCTTAGATAATTTTAACAAATTCTTTAATACCTTAGAAACAATAGATTTTACAAATGATAGAATAAAACATTATATAGATACCAATTGTATCACCCTTTTATACAATCCTTTATCTTTTTACATTAGATATTTTCTAAATTTAGATTCCTTATTAGAAGACTTTGATATATTTTT
Source organism: Escallonia herrerae (assembly GCA_033070095.1). Lineage (NCBI taxonomy): Eukaryota > Viridiplantae > Streptophyta > Magnoliopsida > Escalloniales > Escalloniaceae > Escallonia > Escallonia herrerae. The sequence goes on along the minus strand of JAVXUP010000801.1, from coordinate 227,088 downwards.
CCAACACCTTATAGGTTTTTATATACAATTGAAAGATCAACAAAACAATTCACTCTATTATAGCGAAATTCATCGTAGACTTAGACAAATAGATGAAGAATCACGCTTAAAAAGTTTAGGCGTACCTATAGATGTAATTAATAGTATGAATGCCTTAAATATAAACAATGAGGTTGAAGATACAAACGAAGATAATAATACAGATTATAACGCAAGTGATAATGATTACCCATGGGATGAAGAAGCCATGGCCAATCTCGACAACGCCTTTGAAACATAAAATGAGTAGTAACAATAGACCAGTAGATCCTTCATTTTATAGTGATTATACTGAAGATACTGTGACATATAATTCTACACCTGAAGAAAATACAATTCAATTCAATCGTTTTTATACTGCTTTAAATCGCATTCACTACGTTAATAATAGATTAAAATTATTAATGCAACTAGGAAGACTAAGACCTGTTCCTAGACCCTTACAAACTTATGGACATTTGTTTATAACCTTAGAAAATGATTTTCTACAAGTTAATGCATATTTAGAAGGACTCTTAAGACATATTAGAACACAGTTAGATGATGAATCTTATGATAATTATATGAGTCAATTACGTTTAAGTAATCTGCAAACACTTATGATACAACAACAAGAAAATAATAGACAAACTAGAAGAAATTTATATTTACCCTATTAAAATGTCTAAAAACATAGAATATCTCAATTTACAAACAGATCAACATAGTCTTAAAATAATAAGAGAAAATTTAGATTATATTAAAAACATGTTACAATCTAACTTAGATAAACCCAAACATAATAATTTAGACTATATACAAAAACAACTTGAAGAAATTAGGCAAGAACTAAGAGAAAGTAAACAAAAAATACAGAATATGGAAAAACAAAATGTTAGAATAGAAAACAATTTAAGACAATATTTAAACATACAGGGAATAGAATATAAATGAGTAGCTCTAAAGAATACGAAGCAAATTTAGATTATAAGCAAGCCTTCATCGAAAGTAATAATTATATAACTCCATCAGAAGGCTTATCAAGAAACAGTTTAGGAACTCCTAATGAAATAGTATCTAGAAAACAAAATAACATTATTATCCTTTTATTAATAAATTGCTTAGAAAAATTAGACAAATTAGAACACATCATGACACAGAAAAAAGATAAAGAAATAGTTACGACAGATATCGAAGAATTATGCTCTAAATTAAATAATATTAAAATAGACAAAAGAAAAAATTCTAAAACAAAAGAGGCATTAAAATTTTTAGTCTATGATAAGAAACAATAGTAATATTTTAGGAAGAGGTAATGCAGAAGACAGAAATAGAACAGAAGTACTCGCAACAGAAACTAGAAGAAGAAATGAAAATACAGTAGGTAATAGAGTTCTAAGACTATTTAGAAATCCTCCTGCACCCATAGCTTCCTTAGAACAAGTCATAGACATAGATAGACAAATTGAACAATTTAGACAAAATAGGCTAGACTTAATTTCTCCACAAATTTTATATCAAAATAATGCAAATTTAAGTCAAACAAGACTCTTTATGCACTATAGAGAAACTCAAAATAGATGCATAGGAGAAGATACAGTAAGTATAAATTTAATACATCCAGACTCTGAGCAAGATTTGATCAGAGGAAATTTCAATTTAACACACATAGGATTAATAGTTATTGGTATTAAAGGATTAACAAGAAGAGATACAGGTGCTAAAGTATTTTTAGCTATAGTAGATGATAGATTTACGAGTGAGCAAGCAATTTTAGGAGCAATAGAAGTTGATATGAACAACAATGGTGGCATATTCTATTGTGCACCAGACTTTTGCTTAAATACAAGAGATTTTACTAGAAACATTAAAATTAAAATAATGACAAAAGGATATGAAGATTTTCAGCAAGGTAAAAATCTTCTAATCTGTACTACCTTTATAGGTAAACTCACACAGAATAGTCAAGTAGGATATCAATTAAGTATAGAAGATACAGCTAAGTTTATCATCAATAGAGGAATCAGACTTTTACCTCCTTACAAAGTAAATTCTTTAGAAAATTCAGGTCAAGAATGGCAAGTAGACAAAATATTAGGAACTAGTTCATCCACGAGTATAGTACCCACAGACAGTTTTTGGTATCGTAATACGTCAGGAAGAATGTCTGTTAGATTCACAAATTACGTTGAAGCAATTAATAACCCAGACACTCAAGAAACCGAAACAGATGAATAATTTAGACTTCTTTAAAACAACAGATTTTAAAATATTAAATCAAAAAATAGGTACTACATTTATAGGAAGAGGAATTAGTATGCAACAATTACAAGAATTTATACAAGTCGTTGAACGAGAAGAAAGTTTAGATATCTTCAACCAACCTGAAGAAATTATAACAGATATAGACTTGGATATAATGAAAGACTTAAAAGACCTAGATCTAAGCCAAGCTTTTATCTCGCAACCCGTTCATATAGATATATGTGAACCGGAAATAAATTATAAAACTGAGTTAGACAATAAAATTGATAGAGCATTGGAAGAAATAGAAACTATAAGACAAAAAGATTATAATCTTTTAGAAGATATTAATCTAAAAGAAGAAGAAGAATTTTTAAAAAATATATATCTAGAAGAAATAAGTATAGAAGAAGAATTTTTAAACAATTATGAATTATATTCTACTACAGAAGGAACTGTAGAAGACTATTTAAACAACAAAATAAATTCATATATAGACGCAGATTCTATCACAATAGAAGATGTTGAAGAATTAGAAGAAACAAATGATACAAAATCTGTTACAACTCAAATTTCTTTAAGTAATACCAAATTTAACCTAATGAATGAAACTCCATACATTCTTATGGACGAAAGTGGTGGTTCAGGAACCACACATAATCAAAATAATGATGGTAGTAGATTCTATACAACTCAACCTACAAATAGACCACAATATGCATATGGCAATCTACCAAGACAAAGTGCAACAATAGAAAATACAAAATATGAAAGACCAAATTATAGACCCAAAGGTAAAAAACATCCTTTAGAACAAAACTTTAAAATACAAAAGGCAGCAGAACCTTTTATTTTAAATATAACTGCAGTTGATCCACAACAAAGAACTAATTATATACAAGTATGGAAAGATGCAGTAGTAGCAAATTTCATTACTAAACAGTCAGATAATTTAGAAACAGGAGAAGAAATGATAAGATACATGACACAATTCTTAGGGCCAATAGCTAAAGCTAATTTCGAAGAATGGCAGCAAGCCTATCCTAATGATTTAAAAGAAATGGCAGACTTAGGCCCCAATCCTTATAATTTTGTAAACACAATACAATTAATATTAACAGGAAGAAATCCCAATACTGGAGATGCTATTATACAAATAGAAGCGGCTAGAAAATTAGAACAAGTACATCTATATAACTGGCATAATATAAAACCTTTTATGCAAGAATACTATTATTTTGCCTCACAAAGTGGAAACATATACAACTCAAATGTTATAGACAAATTTCTATATAAATTACCAGGAGCTTTAGGACGAGAAATTAGTGAAACAATTAAAAAAATTTACGAAAACCCGAATCAAAGACCAGCCTATTCCTTAGGAAGTGTCTTTGAACAAGTAATAGAAATTTTAGTTTCAAAATGCACTAATATACAAATTGCTAGACAACTTAAAAATGAAACAAGCTTTTGTAAAGAAATATATACACCTCAACACTATGGTCAAGAAGAATCTAGACCTAAATATACTAGAAAGCCTTTGAGAAGGCCAAAACAACCTAGAAAGACGTATTTCCTACGAAAAAGTAGAGCTAGAAAACCTTTTTTAAATCCCAGACATGTTAGAAAATATGACAATAGACGCATCTATAAAAATAAAATTACATGCTATTCATGCGGAGAACCTGATCATTTAAGTTCTAGTTGTCCTAGAAGACAAAATAATAATAATTTCAAATCTATGATAGTTAATAATACAAATGAAGATTTACTAGAAGTAGATGAAACGTTAAGTGATACTGAAAGTATTTATAGTATCAAATCTATAGAAGAATACACAGAAGACATTTGTTCTTTAAGTAGCGATAATGAGGAAGAAGTGCTTCCCGTCGAAACTACTGATCAAATAGACATGTTTATAAACTCCTTAAAACAATCTAATATCTATAATTTTATGTTTAAACCCTCAGAACAAAACTTAAACACAGAAGACAATTGTCAACACCAATGGAAATTAGGAAAAGGTTTAGATACCAATACATGTTATATCTGTAAATGGTATCCCGCCATAAAAGTAAGATGCAAGTGCAATTTATGCTATAAAGAAGCATGCACTAAATGCCTAAAACAAAAATACAATTTAGACATCAGTAAAACAAATACGTCTAAATCAACACAAGATAACACTTATTACGATAAGAATGTTAATAGACGATTAGAATATTTAGAACAAAAAATAATACAAATTGAAGATACCTTAGCCCATATTAAAGAAAATCTCATAGAAACTATAAATTTAGATGATCCTAATAAACAGCTAATGCAAGAATTTAATATTGACAAATTTTGTACACAAACAAGATTTAATAATCTAGTAACTATTAGACTACAAATTATACACCATAAAAAACGTGTAGAAACTAATGCAATTATTGACACTGGCTGTACGATTACACTGGCTATACAATTATTGACTGAGGGTTTAAACATAAAATTATAGATATTAGATTGTTTTAACGAGTTTATAAACATGTCTATTTGATCAGTAGTTTCGACGGGAAGCACTTCTTCCTCATTATCGCTACTTAAAGAACAAATGTCTTCTGTGTATTCTTCTATAGATTTGATACTATAAATACTTTCAGTATCACTTAACGTTTCATCTACTTCTAGTAAATCTTCATTTGTATTATTAACTATCATAGATTTGAAATTATTATTATTTTGTCTTCTAGGACAACTAGAACTTAAATGATCAGGTTCTCCGCATGAATAGCATGTAATTTTATTTTTATAGATGCGTCTATTGTCATATTTTCTAACATGTCTGGGATTTAAAAAAGGTTTTCTAGCTCTACTTTTTCGTAGGAAATACGTCTTTCTAGGTTGTTTTGGCCTTCTCAAAGGCTTTCTAGTATATTTAGGTCTAGATTCTTCTTGACCATAGTGTTGAGGTGTATATATTTCTTTACAAAAGCTTGTTTCATTTTTAAGTTGTCTAGCAATTTGTATATTAGTGCATTTTGAAACTAAAATTTCTATTACTTGTTCAAAGACACTTCCTAAGGAATAGGCTGGTCTTTGATTCGGGTTTTCGTAAACTTTTTTAATTGTTTCACTAATTTCTCGTCCTAAAGCTCCTGGTAATTTATATAGAAATTTGTCTATAACATTTGAGTTGTATATGTTTCCACTTTGTGAGGCAAAATAATAGTATTCTTGCATAAAAGGTTTTATATTATGCCAGTTATATAGATGTACTTGTTCTAATTTTCTAGCCGCTTCTATTTGTATAATAGCATCTCCAGTATTGGGATTTCTTCCTGTTAATATTAATTGTATTGTGTTTACAAAATTATAAGGATTGGGGCCTAAGTCTGCCATTTCTTTTAAATCATTAGGATAGGCTTGCTGCCATTCTTCGAAATTAGCTTTAGCTATTGGCCCTAAGAATTGTGTCATGTATCTTATCATTTCTTCTCCTGTTTCTAAATTATCTGACTGTTTAGTAATGAAATTTGCTACTACTGCATCTTTCCATACTTGTATATAATTAGTTCTTTGTTGTGGATCAACTGCAGTTATATTTAAAATAAAAGGTTCTGCTGCCTTTTGTATTTTAAAGTTTTGTTCTAAAGGATGTTTTTTACCTTTGGGTCTATAATTTGGTCTTTCATATTTTGTATTTTCTATTGTTGCACTTTGTCTTGGTAGATTGCCATATGCATATTGTGGTCTATTTGTAGGTTGAGTTGTATAGAATCTACTACCATCATTATTTTGATTATGTGTGGTTCCTGAACCACCACTTTCGTCCATAAGAATGTATGGAGTTTCATTCATTAGGTTAAATTTGGTATTATTTAAATAAATTTGAGTTGTAACAGATTTTGTATCATTTGTTTCTTCTAATTCTTCAACATCTTCTATTGTGATAGAATCTGCGTCTATATATGAATTTATTTTGTTGTTTAAATAGTCTTCTACAGTTCCTTCTGTAGTAGAATATAATTCATAATTGTTTAAAAATTCTTCTTCTATACTTATTTCTTCTAGATATATATTTTTTAAAAATTCTTCTTATTCTTTTAGATTAATATCTTCTAAAAGATTATAATCTTTTTGTCTTATAGTTTCTATTTCTTCCAATGCTCTATCAATTTTATTGTCTAACTCAGTTTTATAATTTATTTCCGGTTCACATATATCTATATGAACGGGTTGCGAGATAAAAGCTTGGCTTAGATCTATGTCTTTTAAGTCTTTCATTATATCCAAGTCTATATCTGTTATAATTTCTTCAGGTTGGTTGAAGATATCTAAACTTTCTTCTCGTTCAACGAGTTGTATAAATTCTTGTAATTGTTGCATACTAATTCCTCTTCCTATAAATGTAGTACCTATTTTTTGATTTAATATTTTAAAATCTGTTGTTTTAAAGAAGTCTAAATTATTCATCTGTTTCGGTTTCTTGAGTGTCTGGGTTATTAATTGCTTCAACGTAATTTGTGAATCTAACAGACATTCTTCCTGACATATTACGATACCAAAAACTGTCTGTGGGTACTATACTCGTGGATGAACTAGTTCCTAATATTTTGTCTACTTGCCATTCTTGACCTGAATTTTCTAAAGAATTTACTTTGTAAGGAGGTAAAAGTCTGATTCCTCTATTGATGATAAACTTAGCTGTATCTTCTATACTTAATTGATATCCTACTTGACTATTCTGTGTGAGTTTACCTATAAAGGTAGTACAGATTAGAAGATTTTTACCTTGCTGAAAATCTTCATATCCTTTTGTCATTATTTTAATTTTAATGTTTCTAGTAAAATCTCTTGTATTTAAGCAAAAGTCTGGTGCACAATAGAATATGCCACCATTGTTGTTCATATCAACTTCTATTGCTCCTAAAATTGCTTGCTCACTCGTAAATCTATCATCTACTATAGCTAAAAATACTTTAGCACCTGTATCTCTTCTTGTTAATCCTTTAATACCAATAACTATTAATCCTATGTGTGTTAAATTGAAATTTCCTCTGATCAAATCTTGCTCAGAGTCTGGATGTATTAAATTTATACTTACTGTATCTTCTCCTATGCATCTATTTTGAGTTTCTCTATAGTGCATAAAGAGTCTTGTTTGACTTAAATTTGCATTATTTTGATATAAAATTTGTGGAGAAATTAAGTCTAGCCTATTTTGTCTAAATTGTTCAATTTGTCTATCTATGTCTATGACTTGTTCTAAGGAAGCTATGGGTGCAGGAGGATTTCTAAATAGTCTTAGAACTCTATTACCTACTGTATTTTCATTTCTTCTTCTAGTTTCTGTTGCGAGTACTTCTGTTCTATTTCTGTCTTCTGCATTACCTCTTCCTAAAATATTACTATTGTTTCTTATCATAGACTAAAAATTTTAATGCCTCTTTTGTTTTAGAATTTTTTCTTTTGTCTATTTTAATATTATTTAATTTAGAGCATAATTCTTCAATATCTGTCGTAACTATTTCTTTATCTTTTTTCTGTGTCATGATGTGTTCTAATTTGTCTAATTTTTCTAAGCAATTTATTAATAAAAGGATAATAATGTTATTTTGTTTTCTAGCTACTATTTCATTAGGAGTTCCTAAACTGTTTCTTGATAAGCCTTCTGATGGAGTTATATAATTATTACTTTCGGACAACTTAACCCAAGTCACCCGCGAGGTCAACGGATCAGCTCCCTATGTACACACACATATACATACACATCTACGCCTACATAATACATTATCAAAATCATGCGCAATATCACAAACTCTAGACTATACACAAATAAAGCATTGATTTGTGAACTTACATGATTAATTGGACGATTTATGGAATTCGTGGGAAGATTATGCACAGATCTACTTGCTAGCGCCGCTGGGAAGATAGGAAAGAAGGAAGAAGACTTTCGATATTAGAGATTTAGTCTATATAAAAATATCGTCTGCTAAATAATGTAATGGAAAAAAAGAGGTTGGATAAGGATAATCTGCCCCACCATCCGCCAGATAGTGTAGCAGATGAAGAGGGGACAGATGTGACATTTTTTAGGCTAAAAGCCATCAGCTACACAGTGTAGCGAACGGGCACGCGGAGCATTTTGGACAAAATTTTCATCTGCTACACAGTGTAGCGGATGACTTTTTGGCTGGCAAATGTCAGAGATCAAAAAGTTGTCCGCTACACTGTATTGCGAACGGGCACGCGGGGATATTTTGGACAAAATTTTCATTCGCTACACAGTGTAGCGGTCGTCTATTTTTTTTTTTATAGAAAAAATAGATCTCAATGGCCAGATAGTGAGGGCAACTTAGCCGAAGTCGCCCGCGCTCTAAACGGTTCAACTCCCAAGATAACTTCTTTGTCTGAAACGTCATTGTATTATGATAACTTCTTTCCTTAAAACGCCATTGCATTATTCTTTTATGTGAAATAAAATTATAAACATTATAATTCTCTTTTAAGGACTAAAATAATATCCTCGATGTGGTCCTTATATCGTGATAAGTTAATTTTCATATCAGTAACATTTATATAATTGAAAAAGTAATTTTAAACATTCTAAAACTCGACTAACTTATTAGAACTTAATTTTAACTATTGTATCGTTGAAAACATTCTTTAATTTGAAAAACTTCATACATCCAAAAAACGATAGTTGAAACTTAATATAAAATGCGTTCAGCCTCCAGAGCAGAAGGTAACTGGAAAATAACACGTCCAGGGCTTAAGGGAAAAATATGAAATTCAGCTCTAATCTCCCAAGCAACATAAGCCCACCTTTTCAATTCAGCAAAATCAATGTCCTTAAAAGAGAAACAGCCAACAAGGCATGATTGCAAGAAGTGAGTTCTGGCTTTAGTACTTTTAGTATCAACCGTTACAACATTGCCACTCAGTGATACTTTGCCATACATGGGGAAAGTTGGCAGTGCCGCCACATCCCCGTACGAAAGCTGTGTTATACGTGAATGAGATCTACGCAGAGATGATGAATCCTGCCGAGGCCCAGAATAAACCTTGGAAGCAAAAGAGAAAAGAATCTCCCGTAGTCAAACCCAACCAAATCTCTGTTTACCAGCAAGAACAATGAGCAAGGCCTCCTTTCCCCTTAAACGAGCATCCACCAAACGAAGATATTCCCCATATCTGTTAATACTAATTGAAAGTCTGAGGGATCTGGAATTAACTACCCACGGCCAAGTCCTTTGTTTGATAGAATTGCTCTTGAGAAATAAGTCTAGCACTTGTTTAGCCCAAGTCATTGCCTCCTTCTCTAAGAAAATGGCCTTCACATAACCTTTCCTCCTCTCTGCAACTTTTAAAAAACACCCATTACTCGCATCTTCCAATTCTACATCAAAATTTTTCCGTTCGACGCAAAAAAATCTTCCTCGATGGTTGCTCACTGAATGACTTCATTCTTTGTAATATCATCCCAGAAGGAAGATGAAATAATCGATACCCTGAGAAGTAAGAGGTTCAATTATCACTCTTACCATCATTGAATCTTCCTCGATGGTCAGTTGATTTTCTGTGATGATTGATTGATAATAGGAATTGACAATTGAGGTTGCCGGAAAGCTTCGCCGGAAAACTCTTCAATCTCTTCCATTCCTCTTTCTCTCCGTATCTCTTTGAAGCTTTCTTTCTCTACTTCCTTCTCTCTCTGAATCTCTCTTTCTCAAGAGGCCATCTACATATGCATGTCATGCATTAGTAAGATAGCACCTTTATGTCTTCATTTTATGACTGCTCGTAAAAATACTTTGAGGTACTATCAAAATTCAAGTTAAGAAGCATGGTCAAAAGGACCTCCATTACAATCCAGAGACCCTCCTCATTCATGACCATCACTATGCCTGATCCGTTGCTTCAATCGACTTCAGCAATGAACAATGTCCTACTGCATGCTTACAAGAGCATATATACACGCTCTGTTTGACAAAATCTTTTTTTGGTTTTCAGTTTCCAAAAAAAAAATTAAAGAGCAGTTTAATTTATTTTTTTTACAAAAACAAGTGGGTGTTTGAAAACCCAGTTTTTTTTTTTGGAGTTTTTTTGGGGTGTTTGATAACCCCGTTTTTTTTTTTAGTTTTTTTTGTGGTTTGCGGTGGCTGTGGTGGGGCGTGACTGTGGCCGACGGTGGCCGCTAGCGGCCGGCAGTGGCTACCATCGGTGGGAGTGGCCACCAGTAAGAATCACGTGCTTTGCACGCTATATAATAATTCAGAAATAAAAATGTTTTAAACCTTGGTGAAAAAACACAATTAAAATTAAGTAATACAGTTTTATAATTAAATTATAATAAGTAAATCATTTATTAATCGCTAATCAAAAACCTGAAGTAGCAAAAAGTTCATTTGATAAAATATGGTCTTATATTCAAACCCGAATTGTCAATGTTAATTATCACCAACATTTATAGCATACGTATTCTTTTGTCACATCAAGTTTCGCTAAAAAGAATCTGACTGTTTTATATTTTATCTTGTTATCCAAGGTACAGTGACTCTGTAATCAATTTCAAACATCTTTCACAAATATTTAATTCTCATAAAATACTACAAGTTTGACATTATAGTCATAAAAGTGAAAAAAGTATTTTAAAACAATTAACGTCAAGTGTATATATTGGAGTTGTCCAATTTCTTGTAATGTAATTTTATGGCATGTATGCAAGTATAATAAGTGAAACTGAGGATAAGTTTGAATTATAACGGTGATATTAACAAGAGTTCAAAAACTTACCCAAAAAAAATTATCAAAAGTAAAGTTTCTAACGGGAAGGAATTGTGACTAAAAAAGTTTGTAAAACGAAAGAAATTAGGAGCTTACATGTTACATCTTTAAAATGCAAAAATCAAACGAACATAAGAGATTTAGCAGGGCGCATATGAAGACTCAACTGTTTATGTAAAAAATCTAATAGCTGTGAATTCTAAGGATTTTTTTAAAGTTTTTTATCACTCATTTTTTGAGTTTTAGTCCCTTTTTACCCAAGCATCACTACTAAATTTCAAAATATCATCAATTAGGACTTCTAATATCATTCATTATCCATTTTGTTTTTGTACAGTAATGATCATTTCTTTTAGCCATGATTGTTGGGGGTTAAAATAACCCTTACAATTATTTTCTTTTGGTAATGATCTAGCCTATTGAAGTATAATTTTCAAGTATCTCTTATTTGAAAATTAAGGGACAGAGTAAGACCCTTTTCTAAATTTTCTAGCTCAAGTATCAAATTTCAGGTACAATTCGTCCAAAACTACCTTAATCTAAATGTTACCTTCTTTTTTTTATTTTCCAGTTCAAAAATCTATATTATACTCTAAATTTTAATCATATACTTCCTTGAAATTATTGTATGTGTTGGGGCCAGATCCTCACCCGTTTTGATTGCATTCATAGTTTTCTATCACTAAAATATGCATTAGTGGACTATTGAAAGTCATAAACACCCTCACTATTTAGAACCTTTTAAACTTAAATAAAGTATTTTAAGAAAAATAATGCTCAGTCATAACCCCTTGCGCATCAAAACTCAAGAGTTTCAGGTTAAAAAAAAGTATTAGTAATTTAAGCTCAAATAAAATAGAGTCCTTATCAATTGCATTTCACCTAATCCTATTACGTATAAGAGTGAAATATACAATGACAATTGCCGTATGAAGAACATGTAAGCGTGTAAGTATATGGTATTTCGGGCTGCAGTGAATCATAGAAAGACAATAAACATATGAAGAATATATTGTCATACAAATAAGAGTATTCCAATTACTCTAATATGTACATAGGATCATTTATTTGTCATAAACTCAAATTATAATTAGGAGCAAAATAATATAATGGAACAATTCTTCTGCATTTAATGATTTCTAAGAAACTCTAGTTTTATGATAACTTTCTTATACCAGTATATATGTATTAAAATCTAGAATTAAACTTCAAATTTACGATTGTATCAATGCACTGATATGTTTGCATTAAAATCTATATATATGCACAATAATTTAAATGTGTAGAATATATATGCATCAACATACAAATATAAAATGCAAACTTAAAAAAGGATTGAGTTTTTGACCAAAAAATTTTTTAATTTAGGTATATTTTATTTCTTCTAAAAGGCTATAGAAATCTGCAAGTTTTTTTTTTAATCGAATTTGTTGGAGAAGATGAAATACCTCTAAGATAGTTTAGTTTTTATGCCAATGAAAGCGATAGGTTTTGTTAAGAATTTTTTCAGTAATCAGAGTATGCAAGAGTACAATGGTGATTATAGGGTCTTTCTCTCTTTGTTTTTTTTTTTTTTTAGTAAAAGTCAAAACAACCCTTAACTCTAACTAAATTATATTTGTAATAAGAATATTTTAACGAAAGAGGCTTGATATCTTATGAGAAGTCAAAAACATCCTCACTTTTAAGGACATTCTAAATCAAAAAAGGTATCTAATTGAAAAAAGAAGGTTTAAGTCAAAGTACTCCTAATCACTATTAATCTTTTATGAAAAGAAAGGTTTCTGAAGGACAAAAAAGATTAGTAATTGAAGGACATCCGTATTTTTATATATGTATAGTTATAGATATAAATATATAATATCACCTAAGACATAATGTTTTGAGACTTAAGGATATTACAACAACCAGCTTGCGAAAAACACATAATAACACCTAATATTATGGACAACGATATAGACCTTGACATTTTAGTGTGGGAAACACAAATTAATGACGGCAAGTAGATGTCAGGGTTTATGTTGCCGTGGAAATTTATATATCTGGGAAACACCGGAAATGAAATCTCTAGGTTTAAATTGTCAAAGCTAAGAGCTTCAAAGGTTTAACTGCACTTGGGCAGACAAGCGATAAAAATCATGAACGAAAGATAACACAAGCATAAATTCTTATTACATGACTGAAGTTATAAAACCAGATACAAATACTTTATTGTGCTAGACTTGCACATGACTGATTTACAAACCTCATAAGCAAGGACTTTATTATGCTAGCTACCTGCTAGCAAAGCCCCTCATTACATAACCATGTAGTAGTTGTTCGATAATGCTTACCACTCGTACACACCTAAAGTTTATTATCTTTCAAACGTAAGGAAAATCTTAAGGTCCATTTTATTGAAGAACATTCCACGCCTCTTATTCTGGCGACAAACAAGCGTAGAAGGTTAATTCATGGTCATTTTTGGACCAGACTCCTGTTTTGCCTACTCAGAGTCAGGGCCGTCAACATCTGACTTTCTGGGTTCTATTTTTGGGAGGTGAAGCTTGAACCATTCCGCTGAAAGCTTTGGGTACCTTTTACACTTGTCTTTATAATCAACATATATGTTGCCAAATCGAACGAATACACCTGAAGCCCATTCAAAATTGTCCAACAGTGACCATGTAAAGTATCCCCTCACGTTGATACCGTACCTACATATGGTACATAGTCAAAACTTTAGAAAAATGGATGAAGTTGATGCATTCATTTTCTTTGATGGTGAGTTGTAAATACTCTTTCAAAGAATCATTTGTGTTGCATTGAACTTACTCCCTTGTCGCTTTCTTGAGGAAGCAAAGATGATGATGATGGTAGGACACCCTCTTGTGATCAGAAAGGGATTCCCATAGTGGTAATGTGGCATCAGTTTTCTCATCAATCCCTGGGAAACATTTGCAAGTAAAATCAGAATAAGAGATAGTACTGTTTAGAACGTAACTGGGTTTCGCTCAACGTGGGTAACTATATCGCAATTTACAAATTGACTCCTTACCATTTTCGGTAACGTAAATACTTGGATTGTTGTATTTTGTCTTTATATAGAGCAAAAGATCCATAAACCCTTTTGGGTAGACAAAGAGCCATGATGAACCTCCCTGCAGCATAGCGAGAACATTAAGATATAAAAGGTGTAAATTATTACTTCAAGCTTATGAAATATGTTTCCAAGGAAACGAAACAACATAAAAGTTAACAAGTCTGTCGTGAATACTGTGTGTGTCATCAGAGTTATTGCAGGGCAACTTACTACCTTTGACTCTGGTGGTCGCCTCGGGTGTTGATTGAATTGCTAAAACCTAGATAATTCTTATTAGAGGACTATATAAGATCAAATGTTACTACATTTCTTGTTACTATCCTACAATCAAAATGGATAGCCAATCTCGAGCAACTGGCATTATGAATCATGTGTTACTATAATGCAGGCAAGGACTTGCCTCGTCACCAATGGGGACCCCGTTCAGCTCCGCTGCGCAATGAAATATCATGGTTAGATTAGTAGAAGGAAAAGGGAAAGTAAAAGGTGAGGCTACTAGTCCATTCTTTTTATGGCCTTGTGATTCTGAAATTTAATGCATTTTTAGCAACGAAAAGAATACGAATTAGTGTTAAGAACCCACCCAGGTGGGTGACATACATGACACTGTAATTTAGAACGTACTTGAATATTTGACCATCCTATCCGTAGCAACATGTGGATTTAGAGTATCAACATCAGGTGCATGCGCTGCATAATTAGTGGTGTAGTAGTTCAATCCTATAAAGTCGAATGACCCTTTCAGCATTTTGGATTCTGCTTCAGTGAATTTGGGGAGTCTCTCTTTTACGATAGATCTCATACTACGCGGATATTGACCAGACGTCACTGGGTCCAAAAACCTGGAATGTGCAAGACAACAATCAAGTTAACTTGTGAGGCAAGGGAGTGATAAGATGCCATTATGTAATGCAGATTCTAATTCTTGGATGAGCTTTTTAAGCAATAGACCCCTGTAATCCGCTTCATGTTTTCTCTTTAACTTGGTAAGTGCCTCTTTTGGATATTGTTTTTGGCATATGTTTTCCTTTTACACTTCCTGATTTTCCTCTTATGCCTTCAGAGCTGTCAAAGGTGACACAAAATATCCCAGTAAAATGAACAGAGAATGCAAGCGAACAATCTCTTCTTTTTTTTTTGGAAAATGTTCTGAAAACAAAAAAAGGCCAACGTGTTTTTATTTTTGAAAATGGTAATAAGATTGAGTTCGGTCGTGCTTTATTCCGTTGGACTTTTGAGTTGTTGCACTCATGCATTAGTGGTTTGCATCAGTGATTAAAAGTTCATTTGTTGCCAGAGCAGGAACCTCTGAAGCAAATTTATTGTTATGGCATCATATATATCCATGTATTTTAATTAAACCAAATTGATGTTGTTGCTTGATATCAATTAAACCAATGTACTTCAACTACACAAATCTATGTATTTTAACTACACAAATTAACGTTATTGCTTGATATCAAACTTATGTTATTGCCAGGGAAAGAATCTTTGAAGCAAGTCTTTTGTGCAAATATCCTTCTTTATATGCCTTATGCCAGCTAATATGATGTGCTGCGGTCAACGTTATTGCTTGCTTTCAAACCTATTGTTCCCTGCCTTCACCACCATATGTTCCCTGGCTATTGTGAAGAAGTAAGTTTTGACGCTTCTGAGTTTCTGTATTTTGATGCTCTTGAAAAAAAAAATTCCCCTTCATGTTAAAAGAGAAAAAAAAAAGAAATGATACTCACCATCCTAACATGAAATCAATGGCTCGTTCTGCAGCATTGCGGTCGCTTGTTGAATGTGTTCTAGCCATGAACCATCTTGACACAAGAGTGATCCCAATCTTGCCGTTTTGAGTTTTCTACGCAAATAGACATTCAGTGAGTAAATGTTCATCAACACGAGTAGGTTCATGACAATAGATTAGAAAATGGCTATGCTTATTTATAGGGGATCTCTCATATACCTCTGTGGTTGAAAACACACTAGCGAAGCCATTCATCTTGCGGTGAAAGGATGGATTCAATATTCCTACGAGCAACCATTTTTTGGCGTAAAATTCCACTCACCTACACCTCTGCAAATACTGCGGAGGGTCCATATACCACTTACCTTCGGTATTGAGGAAGAGGAATATACCGAAGATCTCACATAGCTAGTACTTTCGATAGAAAAAACAACCTAATTTATTTCCTACCCTTTTCTCAATGAGAAAATGGTTCAAATTCCAAAGGATCAAACCAACTGGACCTAAGAAATGATGTAAAAGAAGAGGGGAAAACATTGTCACTAGATCTGAATCTACCGCACTACCGTATGCATATTAACAGTTAGATATATATGGATTAGTGACAATAGAAAAATATAGTGAAGTGAAACCTGATACTTATCCCTGTACAATTTCACTGCCTCCGCGTGAGCAAGAAGTTGATGGTGTGACACTATATATGGTTCTGTTCCCGGATTCCCAGAATCTTCAGTCGTGTTTCCTCCTTCCTTATCAGATACCGCTTTACCCAAACCTCCAAATGTAGTGGTGACAGTTCTCTTTCGCATGAAAGATTGTGGGCTAACGTACCGACTTGATGGGATGAAATCCATTAAGTAGGACATTTTAAAATTGGAAGTGTGGCCACGACCTGGTGCGAGGGTGCCAAGCCCGTACCCGTAAAAGCTATAGGTCCATGGTTCGTTCAATGTAATCCAATGCTTTACCCGATCACCAAATTTCTCAAAACAAAGGTCTGCATAGCCGCGGAAGTCCTCCCTGTCAAGAAGTTTATCATGCTATCTTAGCATATTACTGGAGTGCGCCTTCTAAAAAATCTCATTCATCTAAAAAAAGTGAGTATAAGAAACTCACCTGAAATCATTTGTGCAATACTCTATATGACTCCGTTTTCCGTGTGATGCAAGTGACCCAATGCTAACCTTAATCTTTCGTCTTGGCTTAATGTGTACTCTTTTCTTTCTCTCTCTGCGCGCGCGGCCCACAGCTATTCCCATGGCTCACTTTACATCTCAGTGCTCGGATTTGTTAATGATTTGAGGACAACTTTTACATGTCTTAACATTCATGCTTAAAACAAAGGTATATTGTAATCCTTTTCAAAATAACCAGTTGCTGTTTTGATGCTCTACTTCTAAGCTGTAGTAGCTAAAATTTTTAGGCATTTTTGGTTTCGAAAAGTCACGCATGCATGGGGTACCTATTTCAGGTAAAGAAGCTTTGCTATCAAAGACTGTTTTAAGTGGTACGTTCTTTGGTAGGAGTTCTGCCATTCCAGATGGTTAAGTAAAACGGGTTAATCATTTCATATGGCAGAATATGTCGTCTCTTTTTGACTTTTGGTAAATGGTAATGCAGAGGACTAAAGTAGCTTGGTAGTTTTTGGTCTATCCAGATACGCCATGCGCTTTCGACGACGAAAAGACGTCGCTTAAAGTTTACCTTTGATGACAAACGTTAATTATGTAAATCCATTAGAGGACTTTCGAATGTCATGCCAAGGCACGAACTATATTCCTAACAATGTTCTGACGATGAAGAATTATTTGTCCAATAGATAGTCTTGGTGTCAAACTTTAGTGCAATGCATGTAACTTTCAAACTCATTGTTCCAAGAATTTTATTTCTGTCACTCTCATATATTTTGTGGAATAAGGATTCCTTGATTGGGATGGAACTACCATGCTGGTGATGACCACTATCTCGTGATTGGCGGGTCACAAGAAATGATTAGGGTTTTAGACTCAAAGGCAGCAATTATGGAGAACAAATCTGCAAAGCTAGACATGTGAGCCATGTCTCTGATGCAATGTGTTTTACGGACATATGAGCCAATCATTCAAAGTAAGGAGATCTAAAGGTACAATATTAATGGCTACTCAATTGTTAGCATATCTTATCATAAAGAAATGCAAGTACTTACACAATTTTATGATTCAAAAAGCCGCTGTACTTGTCTTCTAGGTACTGGGGAAGATCCCAGTGGAAGAGAGTAACATAGGGAGTTATACCTGCACCAGTATCACGGGGTACACAGATTGAGATCAACAAGAGTATATTTTGCATTTTCTTACTTTAAAATCAATGTTGAAGTCTGTGCACCATTTGCTATGAGGTCGTCTATCAGGACGTTATAAAAGGCAATTCCTTTCTCGTTCACCCCGTGGCTTCGCCTGCCCGCTGAAGATTAACACTCAAATAAGTAAAGAAATTGAAGCAAGAATGAGCTGATTGACTCCTCATTGATCCCATGAGCACTAGTATCAAATTCTAAGGATATCGTGTAACTAGAGGATTTAAATATCATCAAGGATCAGGGTTCTAGATCAGATAAATAACAGGATAGTTACTGAAAATAAGAAAAATAAGACCAGTAACAGTAGTTAGAAGAACAAGAACAAAGCAAATGGTAGGAGGCAAAGTTACTTGGCAGCACTCTGGACCATGAGATTGAGAATCTATATGCATCCAAACCCATATCCTTCATTGCCTTGACGTCTTCCTAAAAGACGTTCAAGAGTAATTGCCACCGTATTACCCTTGGTAGTAACTAAATATAATGCTGAAACACTGTAATCCTTAATCGAAAATATTGTCAGGTAAGGTCCTTTATATGTATGAAAAAGAGTTATACCTTGTAGTGGTGGTAATGATCAGTAGCTTCCTCCCAACCTTGCAGTCCTGCCATTTTTAAGAAAAGGATGCTTAAAGTTCAGAAATAGAAAGATATATTATGTAATTGAGTAGTTTTTGTTAAGACTTTTGGTGGTCTTCGAACGTAGGTAGCATAACCCTAAAGGCACGTATGTGATCGTATAATTCCTTAGTGGATCTCCGCTTTCAATGATCAGTAAAACTTCTGATTTTGCAAAAAGAGAGGAGGGGCTTCGCTTCATCGCAAGGGCAATGAGCATGCATCCCAATAAGTTCGAAGATTTAGATAGAAATTAGAAGTGAAAAGATGTGTTTTGCTTGATGGTATACGGTGCTTTCCAAGAAGTTGGAGATTGTTTTGTAATGAAATCTATTGTACATCACATGTTTTTGTTGCCGCCTTATGATTCCCTCAAAATGATAGAAGGTATGTTCATTTAGGAAGACCTTGCCAGATCACCAAAAAACACATGGATCAGAAGAACATTGGTATAAAGTTCAATGATGAGAAGCATGAAGTTACTATGTTCTTCCATTTAGGGGAGAGAGATCAGGTCTCTAACGCTGAACCTGGGCCAAGTTCTTGCAGTAAATCCAGTTTACTATATCAAGATCCCGTGTTAGATGCAGTGCTTGCACACGCACACCGCGCGCACGCGCGCCACACACAGAGAGAGAGAGAGAGAGAGAGAGACCCTTTTTTTGGCAGAAAGTGTCCCATATACTTTTGCCTCTACCATCTTCATTCACGGCACCTTCAATCTGAAATGCAGAAGCAGCAATCGTGGCTTAGAACCTGAATATGGATATTATAGTGGCAACCCACTGTACGTTGATACACCTTTACAACAGAGCATCTAAAATCAACGTATATAGCACTCCGTGAGTCAAATGTTTGCTTGGCATATCAAACTAGGGTACAGCAATCCAATCAAAAGAAAGTAAAAACTATAGTAGAACAATGAATCATCAACAGTGTCGCTGTCTTCATGTTCAAATTCAAAAGTTGGAAATTCAAAAAAAGGTTGAAGATGAAGAAAGTTTTGAAAGGCGACTCCCAGTCACGAGGAGTAGACGTACCTGAAACGCAGATGTTGCTGCCCCGAAGACAAAATCTGTAGGAAACTCGTGACGAAAATGCTTAGGTCCTCTTTGCTCTGCGTGTTCGGGTTCCATCTTCTCTTCTGGTTTTTTTGAGCTGGCTACAAGATTTTAGGTCTCTTTGAAAGCTCTTTGCCTCCTCCTTGCTCATTTTGTCCTCTATTTATACAGACCACAACATGCTTTCATGGGATGGCATCTGGGATTGGAGTAGGATGGAAGTCGAGAATGGAATAACATATCAACATCAAAAAAGAGAAGGAAAAGGACGGGGGAAGCCCGGTTTGGTATTTTCAAATTTCCTAATAACTGTCTACTTGTCCTTCCAACTTGCTGCACCGCATCAGACTGTAGATGGGAGTAAGCTTTGGAGTTTTGCAAGAGCTCAACAGTTCAAACTCAGAGACTCACAATTCATAACTTATAGTACAATTTATTAATAGTATGGTTGGTAGTGTTCTTTCTCCAGAAGAAAAAAAAATTATTAGCATTATGATGTATGAATGGTCTCTCATAGACATTTGAAGTCTAACATATTGTTTAAATGGAGATTAACAGGAGTACAAACAAGAATAACTTACTAGTAAACAGAAATGCGGTCTGCAAATTTTTTGAAGTAGGCTGGGTATATCATGCAATTGAGAAAGTATGAATCAAAAGAAATGGCTGGGCAATTTTAGCATCGCATTCCCTGCCCTTTTCTGGTAAAAGAAAATTTAAAGGGAAAAAAACCTATCTTCTCTTTGGTGCCATTTTGATAAAGGCTTGGCCAAAACCTCATCTTCATTTGCATTATTACATATCTTCGAAGTACCTGGAAAGTGAGTAGGATTGAAGGCAGGTATTATCTCACACTTTATTGCTTTGCCATTATGTGATTGTGAACCTCTAACATGATTCCGGCATAAACTCGCGCTCTTTCTTCGATAAAAGTAAAAACATTTTCTTTCATATGAAGTATTTACAAGGTCATCCTGATTGGTTGATCTTTTTTAGTTTATTCTATATACAAAAGCACAGGTGAGGTTAAAGGACTAAAATTTTCTTTTCGCAGAATGTCCTTTTTAAATTAGAGTATTCATAATATATTAGGCCTGATTAGGAGTATTTTTTTGATCGATAATACTTTTTTCTTGTAAAATACCCCTGTTGTATTAGAGTGTTATTATAAACCAAGGGTACTTCACTTCTCATAAAATGTGAAGTCTCTTTCCTTAACATACCCTCGAAACTGGGAATTATAATTCAATTCCAATTCTATAGGGAATTGGGATTGAATGGAATTTGTCAACATTGTTACTGGAAAAAAGCCAAAGAAGACATGCCTCCACTCATAATGAAATCAACTTTCATAGAGTTTCCCACAGCCTTTTTAGCAATAGAAGGTGGAAGGTAATATTTCATATTGGTATGTTGTCGCATACGCTTCAGATTTGAGTTATTGTACATGTATATAGATTTCAATATAAACATATTAGTATATCAAAGGCTTAGTAAAATTATACGTTTTTTTTGTAATTTCTTGCTACTCGATTCTTAACAAAATTCTGAACAGTTTTTGGTCCTTCTATAATGCAAAAGTTGCTGCAATTGCATAATGATCAAACTGTTAATGATGTTGGACAACATTGTTAAGGGAAAAGTTGATAACAAAATTGATATTTCCGGTATGACTACAAATGCTTAATACAAGATGACTTAAGAACAGTAATCATGACGTATACGTAAATTCATACACAACGGATTCCATTAGTTGAACAAATTATCATCCTCTAAATACTAATTACATTCCCTTCTTTCATATATACAAAGATTGATTGGTACAATGTTTCAAGAAACCTCATCCAATTCGTCTGTTTTGAATAGCTATACCTCATAAACTTTCATTCCAAATTAAATCAAATCAACCATCAAAAGACAAGCGGAACGCACATATCAGTTTTTCAATTTATGTCTACTATTTTAATATTCTTCTTAACAACCTACACACTTACGCATCGATGGTTGACGCAACGTATGTACCCAATCGATCAGTCATGACTGCCACGGGAGTGTTTATGGCGACTTGGAGTTACATATGGTTAGATATTTTATGTGGTTTATGGCCCATGAGGTTGTACTTACCATGACGATTCTTTGTTCCTCGACATACTAGTCCTGCATATGTGTGTTTTCTGTGTCGCGATGTAGTTGAGACCCAAGCCCGTCTATTTTTCACTTGCTCAGCACTTGGTGGCCTTTCAACCTTTTAATTTTTGGGGCGGACACTAATATTTTTTATTGCTATTTCGCGAGATGTTCGTTCATATACCTTACATCGATCTCGTAGGACTTTTTGCCATTACTTTTCGGGCTATTCGGTTAGGTCAAAATAATGTACTCCTTCCATCCCAAATTATACGATTGTTTGACATGCACGCTCATTTAGGATATAACTCATATTTTATGAATTTTTAATTCTACCCCAAAAGAGAGAGGGAGTAAGAAAATGGCTAAGAAAGTGAAAATGAGCTGGCGGAAGATTAAATGTGAAGATAAAAAAATATCAGTAAAATCTTTTTTGATTTGAAAAGTAATCAAATTTTTAGGACAACTCAAAACGAAAGCATTATCAATTTTTTTTGGGATGAGGAATAATTTTTAATGAGGCACTATTGGATCAACACGACCTTCTTGCTCAGGCTCGCACTTCACTTTCATAGTTTTATATTGCCAACTTATTTGCAATCACCCAGCATCCTAGTCAACTTCTTTGTCCTGTGGCTTGTTTCCCTCCTATTGATGGAATATGTGAAGTTAATGTTGACAGTTCCGAGTCAAATCCGGGTAAAGCGTTATTTCGCCCTTGTTCTTGCTATGTTCCAGGGATGGCAATGGGCGGGTCGGATGCGGATTTTATAAGATCCATACCCGTCCCAGTATCACTGAAACCTCACCCCGTCCCGTCCCGCCCCGCTACCGGGTTATATAGTTTCAATACCATAACCGACCCTAAGAAATCTTAGGAAACCCGTCCCTGCCTCGTCCCGCCCCATTAGGATAAAGAAGTACTCAATTTTGTTCTGCACTTGCGTAGAGAAAAAAAGAATTAGGATGACACGAAGGAGAGAACGAGATGTGCTGCAAAAATAGCCCAACTGTTACAGATGATCATTCAATAATACAAAACCCATGCCCTGTAATTTTGCATCACCCGAATTCAATTTGCGAAGAAAACATAATAAAAATGATGGCAATGGAAGAGTAGATAAGCTAATTAAACTGGATGTAGTCGAGGTGCTGGACACAATCGATGGTGGACGGTGATTGCCGATCAACTCTATACTCCATGGACATGGTGGTGACGATGGAGGTGGACGGTGGTCGCTGATCAACTCTAGACTCCAGTCTTCATGGACATGGTGATGACGGTAGAGGCGAACGGATCGTGGAGGACTGGAGGTGATGGTTATGGTCTTCGGCTGAGTGGAGGTGGATGGGTTTGCTTAAGTGTTAAGTGGTGGTGAAGGTGGTGGTTGGCCGCCGGTTAGGTGGACGTGAGGTTTTCGGCCATGGGGGCTGACGACAGAGGAGAGGGAGAGAACATCAGAAGGGGAGGCAGTCGCGTGAGAAAGTGATAGAACATTTAGGGTTTGATGAAACTATATACATGGTGAGATGGATGGCTGAGCTTTATTAATGCAAAGGGTTATTATACCGGAGCGGGGGCGGGTCGGATACTGGGGCGGGTTGGATAAAATACCATACCCGCTCCTAACTGGGCGGGGTGAAGATCCGCCTTTTGCGGATCTAATTGCCATCCCTACTGTGTTCCATGGGCATCTTTATGGAAAAATTTTGGGTGTTATCTAGGCCGAAAGAATCTTCCTTCTACTCCCTATATAAATACATTCAATCGTCTCAAAATATTTATATTGACTTTTATTTAGTGACACTAAAAAAGTGCTGCTAGTAATTATCGCTGAAAGGGTCAGAAGAAAAGCTACTAGAAACATTTAGTGACTATTAATTGTCACTATACACGGGGTTGGAGGAAGATTCCTACAACCCATGTAGGAGCCAAAGTCTGTTCCATTTTTATTATATCATAAACGAAACTGATTGCAAGATTGCTCTTGATCTGTTTGCCATTGAGCAGGAAGCTCAACGCGTGCATCAACTTCTGGTACAGGACTGTCAGGCCTCAATTATTCGGCTTCATAGGGTGTAGCTATCTTTGGCAGATCGAGAGAGCAACTCTGTAGTTGATGCTCTCGCTAAGGATGTAGCAGCCCAGGCTAATCTTTCTATCGTTGGTCCTACTTCTTTTTGTATCCAAAGTTGTTGCATGCCGTTTGTAGTAGCTATTTTGTATATAAATGTGTATGTAATCTTGGTCCTTCTACACGCATCCTTAAATTAATGAAGTTTTGCTGTTAGTGTCGAAAATATAAAAAAAGAAAATAATCATGTCCTCAAATTTTGAGGTCACTTACGCACTCTAAAACAAAGCCGGAAAAAGTCTAGTAGAATTTTTGTGATTTGCAGAGTCATTCTGATGCTCTTATAGTTGAGGGGTCTCCAATTCCAGAAACAGAACTCGTCGATACTATTATTGATGGTCTTGGTCAGAATTATAAAGAGGTCGTAACTTCTCTTCACCTCCTTTAACAACTTCGCTTGATGATCTCTACAATTACTATTTTTTTGAAACGGTAACTTTTATTAAATCGGTACACAGGAAATGTACCAAAAACTAAAGAGTACAGTCTTGCAGTCAATAATTAGACAGCCCAAGGCATACAAAAGTCTATATAAGTAACAGACTCAAAAACTCCCTTTACAGAATACCAATAAAAAAAGATATTTCAAGAACAATTCACACAGCAATAACGGAGATCTCTCTACATTTCTGAATGCTCGGGTGTTACGTTCAGTCCAGAGTAACCAGAAGATTGCTCCCGGAAAAGCAGTAAATAGACGTTTTAAGGATTTTGGCAGACATTGCATTCTCCAAGCCACCAAAAAATCTCTCACAAATAAAAAAAAGTGAAAGAAAAACCAATTAGTGAAAGAGCCGTTGCCCATAATGTATGTGCCACTGAGCAGTGCAAATGGTCTACGGTCTCTTATTCATGACAACAAAGAAAGCATCTATTCGCAAAGCCCAATTCCTTTTTTGAAGGTTATCAATCGTGAAAATGTTATTCCAATATGTGCACCAAACAAAAAATCTGACCTTATGAAGAAGCACATGATTCCAAACCGTCTTCATAGGGAAAAGGCTTGTATGACCGTGATGAATCAATTTATAAAAAGAACGTACCGAGAAAATTTTGTTGGATTCTAGTGTCCATATAATTTTGTCCAACTCCTTGCCAATATTGTCGCAATTGTACAGTAGCAGCAAGAAGGCCTCTACCCGGTAAACTTCTTGACCCCGTAATCTTCTAAAAAATGTGGGATTTCATACAATTGATTGACCCTCCATCTGACATACCTCTGCGATAGTTTTCTCTTTGTCATTGAAGAGCAGGAAAAGATCATAAAATTCTGATTTTAATGGAGCTTTGCCGCACCATACATCGTTCCAAAAAGAAATGGAATAGTCGGGACCAACTGCCAGTTTAGCAGCATTCCAAAATGAACCAAAATCCTGGCAGAAGCCACTCCAATGTCCATACCCAGGAGGTCCAGAAGGAGTTAGCAGCGACCACACGTCTTCGGAGCTCCTGTGCCTGGCATTTATAATTTTCCTCCACAAACCCTCTTGTTCAGTTAAGAATCGCCAACACCATTTGCCAAGTAACGCAATATTAAACCTCCCAAGATCCTTCACTCCCAAACCACCGAAGTCATTGTTAGCTGTGACTTTGTCCCAGCTGATTAGATGATATTTAAAACGATCCTCAATACCTTGCCATAAAAACTTGCCCATACTTTGATGAAGTTTATTCTTGGCCTTTGAAGGAATAGGAAATAGCAATAAGTAGTATGTGGGTAGACTGCTTAGAACACTTTTCAATAATGTAAGCATGCCCCCACTGGAGAGGAATTTCATCTTCCACCCGGCAAGCTTTCTTTCAAATTTAGTAATTACTGGTTCCCAAATTGTGGATGAGTTGAATCTTGATTCGAGAGGTAGACTGAGATAAGTGGTGGGAAAACGACCCACCTCGTAACCCAACATAGCTGATAATCTGTCCATAATCAAAATATTGCCAACCGAAAATAACAAACTTTTGCTGAAATTTATTTTTAAGGCCTGAAACCACCTTAAAATAGAGAAGGACTAAACAAAGGTAACGTAGACTATTAATTAAGTCTTCACAAAACACCAATGTATCGTCTGCAAACAAAAAATGACTAACCGTTATGGACTCCACACCTGAGCCAACTGTGAAGCCCCGAATCCAATTCAAATGAAGAGCCCTTTCTATCAACTTGCTTAGTGCCTCCATGACAATTATGAAAAGAAAAGGTGAGATAGAATCACCTTGCCTTAAGCCCCTAGAACCTTTGAAAAATCCAGAGGATGCACCATTTATAACTAGAGAGCAAGAGGGAGATGAAATACAAAAGTCTATCCAAGCCACCCATTTCTCCCCGAAACCCATTCTTCGTAGTAGTAGTAAAATAAGAATTTCCAGTTGACATGATTGAAAGCCTTCTCAATATCCAATTTACATAAGACACCATGTTGCTTCCTCTTGATTTTCTCGTCCACACACTCATTAGCAATCAGTGCAGCATTTGTCTGCCCTTTACGAAAGCATGCTAGCTAGAAGAAATAATATCATTCATCACAGTATTGATCCTTGTAGCCAATAATTTGGAAATGATCTTGTATATACTACTCATAAGACTTATCGGACGACAATCCTTTAAGCATTCGGCCCCTTCTCATTTTTGTAATAGTACCAAAAATGTAGAATTCAGTGACCGCTCAAAGCGACACCTGCCATGGAACTCATTAACAAACTGTAGCACTTCAAATTTAATAATATCCCAACACGCATGAATAAAGCCAAAATTGAATCCATCTGGTCCTGGCGCTTTATCAGCTTTGCATCCTTTTACTGCGGACCAAACTTCATCTTCACTGAAAGGCGATTCTAAATTTGCTTCCTTTTCGGGAGACAAAGAATTAAAATGGATGCCATCCAGCAAAGGGCGATGCTCAAAATATTCGGTAAGTAAATTCTGATAGAACTGGACAGCTTTGGATTTGATACCCTTGAGTTATCATCATAAATTGCCGAAATAAAGTTTCTTCTCCTCTTCATTGATGCCATCATATGAAAATATCTAGAATTCTCATCTCGCGGCTTTAACCATGTTTCCCTAGACTTCTGTCGCCAAGAAATTTCCTCCATCAGTGATCTGATGAAATTCTAATTCGAGACTCAATCTTCTCGGCGAATCTTCATCTGATAGTAATAACTCTTCCTCTTTGTGATTCAATGTATCAATTTCAGTCATAATTTGAGACTTTCTGGAATTCATGTTGCCAAATTCTACCTTGCTCCACTCCCGTAGCTGTTTTTTAAGGATTTTCAGCTTTTTGGCAAGTATAAAACTCGACCAGCCTTCAAGTTGCAAGCTGACCAACAATTCTTTACCAAATTTGTGAAGCCCTCTTTTTCTAGCCACATATTCTCAAACTTGAAATAAGTTATTGCCTTCCGAAGAGAATTGACAACCAAAATTATAGGAGCATGATCAGATATAACTCGTGGTAAGCCTTTTTTAGCAGCATTCTTAAAATGGTTCTCCCAATCTGCAGTTATAAAAAATCTATCTAACCTTGACATGATCGGGTTCATCTAATTATTAGTCCAAGTGTACTTGGCCCATGTTAAAGGCATGTCCAATAAACCAGCATCATTCACAAAGATAGAGAAGTCCGCCATAGCAGAAGAGTAATCGCTTTCTCCCAATTTTTCATAAGGAAATCGAATGACGTTAAAATCGCCACCACACACCAAGGTTTGGACCATCTCCTCTGAACTTCCAACAATTCTAACCAAAGTTCTTTTCTTAGTTCATCATCGTTAGGGCCATAAACACCAGTGAAAACCCAATCAAAATTATCTAGACTATTAGAGAAGCAAACCGAAATTGAGTATTTACCGTGATGAATATTTCTTATAGTCAAAGAAGAGGCATTCCACATTAGTATTATACCTCCTACAGTTCCAATTGCTGGATTGTAGACCCATTGAATATCCCTCCCATGCCATTAGGATGAAATGATAAAAGAATCAACAACATTCAACTTAGATTCCTACAAACATATAATATCTGCCTTCCAACTTCTAATAGTAGCTGCAATAGAGGCTCTCTTGCTTTGATTATTGAGAGCCCGCACATTCCAATAAATTATATTCAAATCCATAATCAATTATTGCTAGAAAGATCCCCACGCCTCTTGCGTACAGTGCTTGTTTCCCCAGCTTCATAGATAACAGAGCATTCAAGCTTTTTGAGTTCCCTTGCTATTTTAAGTCTCCTTGACTCTTCTCTTGCCAGAATCCTTTCTTCCTCGACCTTTTGAAAAATTTGCTGCTCTTCCTGTATACTGTCCGTGAAAGATAACCCCAATTTATTACCATCTAATATAGAATGTGTACTGATCCAAAGATCATCCTCTACAAACCAATCATTCTCAGATGAAATAGGGATTGGAGCTTGAGATGGGTGAGAGTAAAAATCCGCTTGGTCATCATTGTCACTCAATTGCAACCCCACGACCAAACAAGAAGAATCAAAGCAATGCTGTATATTACCAGCACATGGAATTATAGAATCATGGGAGGAAGAAGAGTTCACCTCCGTAACTAAGTTTGTATCGCATAACATCGGGGCTGAAGAATGAGAAGACGAGGAAAAAGGCTGAAAAACGGGATTATGGCCGCCGGAATCCAAACAAATCAGGAAAGAAACACATAGTTTTATACATTCGAGACACACCAAGAATTTTTGTTTCTGGGTATTGAAATGAATTTCCAAAATGTTGGGCTTTGGCCTTAAGAAACAAGGGGCCAAAGCAACAGAACAGTCCGAAATAACCTTGTCTGGCCCACGTTGAGCATGCCCGTGACTTTTAACTTTTGGAACCCAAACTTGTTTGATCCTTTGTCCTTTCCTTATGTGGTTAAAGCCACTCTGGTGTTTTCTATACCCATGCAGCTCTTCATTGGTGGGATTAATTCCAGCCGAATTTACCTTAAAAGTCTTGGGCCTGCACACAACCTTTCCCGAGGACAACCTCCAACCATGTACTAAATGATTGAAATTGTGACTGTTCATACTGCCACCACCGGCCCGAATCTTTGCCAAGAAATCCGGTGACACAGAAGGACGCATTTCCTCAGCAATTTCCACCCTAATGGATCTTGAATTGTCCTTAATAATAATATATTCCGGTAATGCATTGAAAACTCTCACTTTCAGTTTAATTTCATCATAAAATGGATTACTGGACTTCAACACTTCACAAAATTCACCGCATAAGTTACCAATATGAACAAAAATCCTGACACCTTAGGTGCATAGGAATACCTTTGACTGAGATAATAGTTTGAATGAGAGCCAAGCATCGACCTCCATAATCACTAAGCATATCCCAATGATCCAAGATGAAAGGAGTTCCTTTCCAAGATTTCTCAGGCCGCCGAAGAATGCGTTCAGCCTCCAGAGCAGAAGGTAACTGGAAAATAACACGTCCAGGGCTTAAGGGAAAAATATGAAATTCAGCTCTAATCTCCCAAGCAACAGAAGCCCACATTTTCAATTCAGCAAATTCAATGTCCTTAAAAGAGAAACAGCCAACAAGGCACGATTGCAAGAAGTGAGTTCTGGCTTTAGTACTTTAAGTATCAACCGTTACAACATTGCCACTCAGTGATACTTTGCCATACATGGGGAAAGTTGGCAGTGCCGCCACATCCCCGTACGAAAGCTGTGTTATACGTGAATGAGATCTACGCAGAGATGATGAATCCTGCCGAGGCCCGGAATAAAGCTTGGAAGCAAAAGAGAAAAGAATCTCCCGTAGTCAAACCCAACCAAATCTCTGTTTACCAGCAAGAACAATGAGCAAGGCCTCCTTTCCCCTTAAAGGAGCATCCACCAAACGAAGATATTCCCCATATCTGTTAATACTAATTGAAAGTCTGAGGGATCTGGAATTAACTACCCACGACCAAGTCCTTTGTTTGATAGAATTGCTCTTGAGAAATAAGTCTAGCACTTGTTTAGCCCAAGTCATTGCCTCCTTCTCTAAGAAAATGGCCTTCACATAACCTTTCCTCCTCTCTGCAACTTTTAAAAAACACCCATTACTCGCATCTTCCAATTCTACATCAAAATTGGCAGTGCCGCCACATCCCCGTACAAAAGCTGTGTTATACGTGAATGAGATCTACGCAGAGATGATGAATCCTGCCGAGGCCCGGAATAAAGCTTGGAAGCAAAAGAGAAAAGAATCTCCCGTAGTCAAACCCAACCAAATCTCTGTTTACCAGCAAGAACAATGAGCAAGGCCTCCTTTCCCCTTAAAGGAGCATCCACCAAACGAAGATATTCCCCATATCTGTTAATACTAATTGAAAGTCTGAGGGATCTGGAATTAACTACCCACGACCAAGTCCTTTGTTTGATAGAATTGCTCTTGAGAAATAAGTCTAGCACTTGTTTAGCCCAAGTCATTGCCTCCTTCTCTAAGAAAATGGCCTTCACATATCCTTTCCTCCTCTCTGCAACTTTTAAAAAACACCCATTACTCGCATCTTCCAATTCTACATCAAAATTGGCAGTGCCGCCACATCCCCGTACAAAAGCTGTGTTATACGTGAATGAGATCTACGCAGAGATGATGAATCCTGCCGAGGCCCGGAATAAAGCTTGGAAGCAAAAGAGAAAAGAATCTCCCGTAGTCAAACCCAACCAAATCTCTGTTTACCAGCAAGAACAATGAGCAAGGCCTCCTTTCCCCTTAAAGGAGCATCCACCAAACGAAGATATTCCCCATATCTGTTAATACTAATTGAAAGTCTGAGGGATCTGGAATTAACTACCCACGACCAAGTCCTTTGTTTGATAGAATTGCTCTTGAGAAATAAGTCTAGCACTTGTTTAGCCCAAGTCATTGCCTCCTTCTCTAAGAAAATGGCCTTCACATATCCTTTCCTCCTCTCTGCAACTTTTAAAAAACACCCATTACTCGCATCTTCCAATTCTACATCAAAATTTTTCCGTTCGACGCAAAAAAATCTTCCTCGATGGTTGCTCACTGAATGACTTCATTCTTTGTAATATCATCCCAGAAGGAAGATGAAATAACCGATACCCTGAGAAGTAAGAGGTTCAATTATCACTCTTACCATCATTGAATCTTCCTCGATGGTCAGTTGATTTTCTGTGATGATTGATTGATAATAGGAATTGACAATTGAGGTTGCCGGAAAGCTTCGCCGAAAAAATCTTCAATCTCTTCCATTCCTCTTTCTCTCCGTATCTCTTTGAAGCTTTCTTTCTCTACTTCCTTCTCTCTCTGAATCTCTCTTTCTCAAGAGGCCATCTACATATGCATGTCATGCATTAGTAAGATAGCACCTTTATGTCTTCATTTTATGACTGCTCGTAAAAATACTCTGAGGTACTATCAAAATTCAAGTTAAGAAGCATGGTCAAAAGGACCTCCATTACAATCCAGAGACCCTCCTCATTCATGACCATCACTATGCCTGATCCGTTGCTTCAATCGACTTCAGCAATGAACAATGTCCTGCTGCATGCTTACAAGAGCATATATACACGCTCTGTTTGACAAAATCTTTTTTTGGTTTTCAGTTTCCAAAAAAAAATTAAAGAGCAGTTTAATTTATTTTTTTTACAAAAACAAGTGGGTGTTTGAAAACCCAGTTTTTTTTTTTGGGAGTTTTTTTGGGGTGTTTGATAACCCCGTTTTTTTTTTTAGTTTTTTTTGTGGTTTGCGGTGGCTGTGGTGGGGCGTGACTGTGGCCGACGGTGGCCGCTAACGGCCGGCAGTGGCTACCATCGGTGGGAGTGGCCACCAGTAAGAATCACGTGCTTTGCACGCTATATAATAATTCAAAAATAAAAATGTTTTAAACCTTGGTGAAAAAACACAATTAAAATTAAGTAATACAGTTTTATAATTAAATCATAATAAGTAAATCATTTATTAATCGCTAATCAAAAACTTGAAGTAGCAAAAAGTTCATTTGATAAAATATGGTCTTATATTCAAACCCGAATTGTCAATGTTAATTATCACCAACATTTATAGCATACGTATTCTTTTGTCACATCAAGTTTCGCTAAAAAGAATCTGACTGTTTTATATTTTATCTTGTTATCCAAGGTACAGTGACTCTGTAATCAATTTCAAACATCTTTCACAAATATTTAATTCTCACAAAATACTACAAGTTTGACATTATAGTCATAAAAGTGAAAAAAGTATTTTAAAACAATTAATGTCAAGTGTATATATTGGAGTTGTCCAATTTCTTGTAATGTATTTTTATGGCATGTATGCAAGTATAATAAGTGAAACTGAGGATAAATTTGAATTATAACGGTGATATTAACAAGAGTTCAAAAACTTACCCAAAAAAAATTATCAAAAGTAAAGTTTCTAACGGGAAGGAATTGTGACTAAAAAAGTTTGTAAAACGAAAGAAATTAGGAGCTTACATGTTACATCTTTAAAATACAAAAATCAAACGAACATAAGAGATTTAGCCGGGCGCATATGAAGACTCAACTGTTTATGTAAAAAATCTAATAGCTGTGAATTCTAAGGATTTTTTTAAAGTTCTTTATCACTCATTTTTTGAGTTTTAGTCCCTTTTTACCCAAGCATCACTACTAAATTTCAAAATATCATCAATTAGGACTTCTAATATCATTCATTATCCATTTTGTTTTTGTACAGTAATGATCATTTCTTTTAGCCATGATTGTTGGGGGTTAAAATAACCCTTACAATTATTTTCTTTTGGTAATGATCTAGCCTATTGAAGTATAATTTTCAAGTATCTCTTATTTGAAAATTAAGGGACAGAGTAAGACCCTTTTCTAAATTTTCTAGCTCAAGTATCAAATTTCAGGTACAATTCGTCCAAAACTACCTTAATCTAAATGTTACCTTCTTTTTTTTATTTTCCAGTTCAAAAATCTATATTATACTCTAAATTTTAATCATATACTTCCTTGAAATTATTGTATGTGTTGGGGCCAGATCCTCACCCGTTTTGATTGCATTCATAGTTTTCTATCACTAAAATATGCATTAGTGGACTATTGAAAGTCATAAACACCCTCACTATTTAGAACCTTTTAAACTTAAATAAAGTATTTTAAGAAAAATAATGCTCAGTCATAACCCCTTGCGCATCAAAACTCAAGAGTTTCAGGTTAAAATGAAGTATTAGTAATTTAAGCTCAAATAAAATAGAGTCCTTATCAATTGCATTTCACCTAATCCTATTACGTATAAGAGTGAAATATACAATGACAATTGCCGTATGAAGAACATGTAAGCGTGTAAGTATATGGTATTTCGGGCTGCAGTGAATCATAGAAAGACAATAAACATATGAAGAATATATTGTCATACAAATAAGAGTATTCCAATTACTCTAATATGTACATAGGATCATTTATTTGTCATAAACTCAAATTATAATTAGGAGCAAAATAATATAATGGAACAATTCTTCTGCATTTAATGATTTCTAAGAAACTCTAGTTTTATGATAACTTTCTTATACCAGTATATATGTATTAAAATCTAGAATTAAACTTCAAATTTACGATTGTATCAATGCACTGATATGTTTGCATTAAAATCTATATATATGCACAATAATTTAAATGTGTAGAATATATATGCATCAACATACAAATATAAAATGCAAACTTAAAAAAGGATTGAGTTTTTGACCAAAAAATTTTTTAATTTAGGTATATTTTATTTCTTCTAAAAGGCTATAGAAATCTGCAAGTTTTTTTTTTAATCGAATTTGTTGGAGAAGATGAAATACCTCTAAGATAGTTTAGTTTTTATGCCAATGAAAGCGATAGGTTTTGTTAAGAATTTTTTCAGTAATCAGAGTATGCAAGAGTACAATGGTGATTATAGGGTCTTTCTCTCTTTGTTTTTTTTTTTTTTTAGTAAAAGTCAAAACAACCCTTAACTCTAACTAAATTATATTTGTAATAAGAATATTTTAACGAAAGAGGCTTGATATCTTATGAGAAGTCAAAAACATCCTCACTTTTAAGGACATTCTAAATCAAAAAAGGTATCTAATTGAAAAAAGAAGGTTTAAGTCAAAGTACTCCTAATCACTACTAATCTTTTATGAAAAGAAAGGTTTCTGAAGGACAAAAAAGATTAGTAATTGAAGGACATCCGTATTTTTATATATGTATAGTTATAGATATAAATATATAATATCACCTAAGACATAATGTTTTGAGACTTAAGGATATTACAACAACCAGCTTGCGAAAAACACATAATAACACCTAATATTATGGACAACGATATAGACCTTGACATTTTAGTGTGGGAAACACAAATTAATGACGGCAAGTAGATGTCAGGGTTTATGTTGCCGTGGAAATTTATATATCTGGGAAACACCGGAAATGAAATCTCTAGGTTTAAATTGTCAAAGCTAAGAGCTTCAAAGGTTTAACTGCACTTGGGCAGACAAGCGATAAAAATCATGAACGAAAGATAACACAAGCATAAATTCTTATTACATGACTGAAGTTATAAAACCAGATACAAATACTTTATTGTGCTAGACTTGCACATGACTGATTTACAAACCTCATAAGCAAGGACTTTATTATGCTAGCTACCTGCTAGCAAAGCCCCTCATTACATAACCATGTAGTAGTTGTTCGATAATGCTTACCACTCGTACACACCTAAAGTTTATTATCTTTCAAACGTAAGGAAAATCTTAAGGTCCATTTTATTGAAGAACATTCCACGCCTCTTATTCTGGCGACAAACAAGCGTAGAAGGTTAATTCATGGTCATTTTTGGACCAGACTCCTGTTTTGCCTACTCAGAGTCAGGGCCGTCAACATCTGACTTTCTGGGTTCTATTTTTGGGAGGTGAAGCTTGAACCATTCCGCTGAAAGCTTTGGGTACCTTTTACACTTGTCTTTATAATCAACATATATGTTGCCAAATCGAACGAATACACCTGAAGCCCATTCAAAATTGTCCAACAGTGACCATGTAAAGTATCCCCTCACGTTGATACCGTACCTACATATGGTACATAGTCAAAACTTTAGAAAAATGGATGAAGTTGATGCATTCATTTTCTTTGATGGTGAGTTGTAAATACTCTTTCAAAGAATCATTTGTGTTGCATTGAACTTACTCCCTTGTCGCTTTCTTGAGGAAGCAAAGATGATGATGATGGTAGGACACCCTCTTGTGATCAGAAAGGGATTCCCATAGTGGTAATGTGGCATCAGTTTTCTCATCAATCCCTGGGAAACATTTGCAAGTAAAATCAGAATAAGAGATAGTACTGTTTAGAACGTAACTGGGTTTCGCTCAACGTGGGTAACTATATCGCAATTTACAAATTGACTCCTTACCATTTTCGGTAACGTAAATACTTGGATTGTTGTATTTTGTCTTTATATAGAGCAAAAGATCCATAAACCCTTTTGGGTAGACAAAGAGCCATGATGAACCTCCCTGCAGCATAGCGAGAACATTAAGATATAAAAGGTGTAAATTATTACTTCAAGCTTATGAAATATGTTTCCAAGGAAACGAAACAACATAAAAGTTAACAAGTCTGTCGTGAATACTGTGTGTGTCATCAGAGTTATTGCAGGGCAACTTACTACCTTTGACTCTGGTGGTCGCCTCGGGTGTTGATTGAATTGCTAAAACCTAGATAATTCTTATTAGAGGACTATATAAGATCAAATGTTACTACATTTCTTGTTACTATCCTACAATCAAAATGGATAGCCAATCTCGAGCAACTGGCATTATGAATCATGTGTTACTATAATGCAGGCAAGGACTTGCCTCGTCACCAATGGGGACCCCGTTCAGCTCCGCTGCGCAATGAAATATCATGGTTAGATTAGTAGAAGGAAAAGGGAAAGTAAAAGGTGAGGCTACTAGTCCATTCTTTTTATGGCCTTGTGATTCTGAAATTTAATGCATTTTTAGCAACGAAAAGAATACGAATTAGTGTTAAGAACCCACCCAGGTGGGTGACATACATGACACTGTAATTTAGAACGTACTTGAATATTTGACCATCCTATCCGTAGCAACATGTGGATTTAGAGTATCAACATCAGGTGCATGCGCTGCATAATTAGTGGTGTAGTAGTTCAATCCTATAAAGTCGAATGACCCTTTCAGCATTTTGGATTCTGCTTCAGTGAATTTGGGGAGTCTCTCTTTTACGATAGATCTCATACTACGCGGATATTGACCAGACGTCACTGGGTCCAAAAACCTGGAATGTGCAAGACAACAATCAAGTTAACTTGTGAGGCAAGGGAGTGATAAGATGCCATTATGTAATGCAGATTCTAATTCTTGGATGAGCTTTTTAAGCAATAGACCCCTGTAATCCGCTTCATGTTTTCTCTTTAACTTGGTAAGTGCCTCTTTTGGATATTGTTTTTGGCATATGTTTTCCTTTTACACTTCCTGATTTTCCTCTTATGCCTTCAGAGCTGTCAAAGGTGACACAAAATATCCCAGTAAAATGAACAGAGAATGCAAGCGAACAATCTCTTCTTTTTTTTTTTGGAAAATGTTCTGAAAACAAAAAAAGGCCAACGTGTTTTTATTTTTGAAAATGGTAATAAGATTGAGTTCGGTCGTGCTTTATTCCGTTGGACTTTTGAGTTGTTGCACTCATGCATTAGTGGTTTGCATCAGTGATTAAAAGTTCATTTGTTGCCAGAGCAGGAACCTCTGAAGCAAATTTATTGTTATGGCATCATATATATCCATGTATTTTAATTAAACCAAATTGATGTTGTTGCTTGATATCAATTAAACCAATGTACTTCAACTACACAAATCTATGTATTTTAACTACACAAATTAACGTTATTGCTTGATATCAAACTTATGTTATTGCCAGGGAAAGAATCTTTGAAGCAAGTCTTTTGTGCAAATATCCTTCTTTATATGCCTTATGCCAGCTAATATGATGTGCTGCGGTCAACGTTATTGCTTGCTTTCAAACCTATTGTTCCCTGCCTTCACCACCATATGTTCCCTGGCTATTGTGAAGAAGTAAGTTTTGACGCTTCTGAGTTTCTGTATTTTGATGCTCTTGAAAAAAAAAATTCCCCTTCATGTTAAAAGAGAAAAAAAAAAAGAAATGATACTCACCATCCTAACATGAAATCAATGGCTCGTTCTGCAGCATTGCGGTCGCTTGTTGAATGTGTTCTAGCCATGAACCATCTTGACACAAGAGTGATCCCAATCTTGCCGTTTTGAGTTTTCTACGCAAATAGACATTCAGTGAGTAAATGTTCATCAACACGAGTAGGTTCATGACAATAGATTAGAAAATGGCTATGCTTATTTATAGGGGATCTCTCATATACCTCTGTGGTTGAAAACACACTAGCGAAGCCATTCATCTTGCGGTGAAAGGATGGATTCAATATTCCTACGAGCAACCATTTTTTGGCGTAAAATTCCACTCACCTACACCTCTGCAAATACTGCGGAGGGTCCATATACCACTTACCTTCGGTATTGAGGAAGAGGAATATACCGAAGATCTCACATAGCTAGTACTTTCGATAGAAAAAACAACCTAATTTATTTCCTACCCTTTTCTCAATGAGAAAATGGTTCAAATTCCAAAGGATCAAACCAACTGGACCTAAGAAATGATGTAAAAGAAGAGGGGAAAACATTGTCACTAGATCTGAATCTACCGCACTACCGTATGCATATTAACAGTTAGATATATATGGATTAGTGACAATAGAAAAATATAGTGAAGTGAAACCTGATACTTATCCCTGTACAATTTCACTGCCTCCGCGTGAGCAAGAAGTTGATGGTGTGACACTATATATGGTTCTGTTCCCGGATTCCCAGAATCTTCAGTCGTGTTTCCTCCTTCCTTATCAGATACCGCTTTACCCAAACCTCCAAATGTAGTGGTGACAGTTCTCTTTCGCATGAAAGATTGTGGGCTAACGTACCGACTTGATGGGATGAAATCCATTAAGTAGGACATTTTAAAATTGGAAGTGTGGCCACGACCTGGTGCGAGGGTGCCAAGCCCGTACCCGTAAAAGCTATAGGTCCATGGTTCGTTCAATGTAATCCAATGCTTTACCCGATCACCAAATTTCTCAAAACAAAGGTCTGCATAGCCGCGGAAGTCCTCCCTGTCAAGAAGTTTATCATGCTATCTTAGCTAAAAAATCTCATTCACTGGAGTGCGCCTTCTGCAAGTGACCCAATGCTAACCTTAATCTTTCGTCTTGGCTTAATGTGTACTCTTTTCTTTCTCTCTCTGCGCGCGCGGCCCACAGCTATTCCCATGGCTCACTTTACATCTCAGTGCTCGGATTTGTTAATGATTTGAGGACAACTTTTACATGTCTTAACATTCATGCTTAAAACAAAGGTATATTGTAATCCTTTTCAAAATAACCAGTTGCTGTTTTGATGCTCTACTTCTAAGCTGTAGTAGCTAAAATTTTTAGGCATTTTTGGTTTCGAAAAGTCACGCATGCATGGGGTACCTATTTCAGGTAAAGAAGCTTTGCTATCAAAGACTGTTTTAAGTGGTACGTTCTTTGGTAGGAGTTCTGCCATTCCATATGGTTAAGTAAAACGGGTCAATCATTTCATATGGCAGAATATGTCGTCTCTTTTTGACTTTTGGTAAATGGTAATGCAGAGGACTAAAGCAGCTTGGTAGTTTTTGGTCTATCCAGATACGCCATGCGCTTTCGACGAAAAGACGTCGCTTAAAGTTTACCTTTGATGACAAACGTTAATTATGTAAATCCATTAGAGGACTTTCGAATGTCATGCCAAGGCACGAACTATATTCCTAACAATGTTCTGACGATGAAGAATTATTTGTCCAATAGATAGTCTTGGTGTCAAACTTTAGTGCAATGCATGTAACTTTCAAACTCATTGTTCCAAGAATTTTATTTCTGTCACTCTCATATATTTTGTGGAATAAGGATTCCTTGATTGGGATGGAACTACCATGCTGGTGATGACCACTATCTCGTGATTGGCGGGTCACAAGAAATGATTAGGGTTTTAGACTCAAAGGCAGCAATTATGGAGAACAAATCTGCAAAGCTAGACATGTGAGCCATGTCTCTGATGCAATGTGTTTTACGGACATATGAGCCAATCATTCAAAGTAAGGAGATCTAAAGGTACAATATTAATGGCTACTCAATTGTTAGCATATCTTATCATAAAGAAATGCAAGTACTTACACAATTTTATGATTCAAAAAGCCGCTGTACTCGTCTTCTAGGTACTGGGGAAGATCCCAGTGGAAGAGAGTAACATAGGGAGTTATACCTGCACCAGTATCACGGGGTACACAGATTGAGATCAACAAGAGTATATTTTGCATTTTCTTACTTTAAAATCAATGTTGAAGTCTGTGCACCATTTGCTATGAGGTCGTCTATCAGGACGTTATAAAAGGCAATTCCTTTCTCGTTCACCCCGTGGCTTCGCCTGCCCGCTGAAGATTAACACTCAAATAAGTAAAGAAATTGAAGCAAGAATGAGCTGATTGACTCCTCATTGATCCCATGAGCACTAGTATCAAATTCTAAGGATATCGTGTAACTAGAGGATTTAAATATCATCAAGGATCAGGGTTCTAGATCAGATAAATAACAGGATAGTTACTGAAAATAAGAAAAATAAGACCAGTAACAGTAGTTAGAAGAACAAGAACAAAGCAAATGGTAGGAGGTAAAGTTACTTGGCAGCACTCTGGACCATGAGATTGAGAATCTATATGCATCCAAACCCATATCCTTCATTGCCTTGACGTCTTCCTAAAAGACGTTCAAGAGTAATTGCCACCATATTACCCTTGGTAGTAACTAAATATAATGCTGAAACACTGTAATCCTTAATCGAAAATATTGTCAGGTAAGGTCCTTTATATGTATGAAAAAGAGTTATACCTTGTAGTGGTGGTAATGATCAGTAGCTTCCTCCCAACCTTGCAGTCCTGCCATTTTTAAGAAAAGGATGC
This sequence comes from Escallonia herrerae, assembly GCA_033070095.1. Taxonomy (NCBI): domain Eukaryota; kingdom Viridiplantae; phylum Streptophyta; class Magnoliopsida; order Escalloniales; family Escalloniaceae; genus Escallonia; species Escallonia herrerae. The sequence continues at coordinate 186,907 of JAVXUP010000801.1, read as the reverse complement.
TTAAAGTTCAGAAATAGAAAGATATATTATGTAATTGAGTAGTTTTTGTTAAGACTTTTGGTGGTCTTCGAACGTAGGTAGCATAACCCTAAAGGCACGTATGTGATCGTATAATTCCTTAGTGGATCTCCGCTTTCAATGATCAGTAAAACTTCTGATTTTGCAAAAAGAGAGGAGGGGCTTCGCTTCATCGCAAGGGCAATGAGCATGCATCCCAATAAGTTCGAAGATTTAGATAGAAATTAGAAGTGAAAAGATGTGTTTTGCTTGATGGTATACGGTGCTTTCCAAGAAGTTGGAGATTGTTTTGTAATGAAATCTATTGTACATCACATGTTTTTGTTGCCGCCTTATGATTCCCTCAAAATGATAGAAGGTATGTTCATTTAGGAAGACCTTGCCAGATCACCAAAAAACACATGGATCAGAAGAACATTGGTATAAAGTTCAATGATGAGAAGCATGAAGTTACTATGTTCTTCCATTTAGGGGAGAGAGATCAGGTCTCTAACGCTGAACCTGGGCCAAGTTCTTGCAGTAAATCCAGTTTACTATATCAAGATCCCGTGTTAGATGCAGTGCTTGCACACGCACACCGCGCGCACGCGCGCCACACACAGAGAGAGAGAGAGAGAGAGAGAGACCCTTTTTTTGGCAGAAAGTGTCCCATATACTTTTGCCTCTACCATCTTCATTCACGGCACCTTCAATCTGAAATGCAGAAGCAGCAATCGTGGCTTAGAACCTGAATATGGATATTATAGTGGCAACCCACTGTACGTTGATACACCTTTACAACAGAGCATCTAAAATCAACGTATATAGCACTCCGTGAGTCAAATGTTTGCTTGGCATATCAAACTAGGGTACAGCAATCCAATCAAAAGAAAGTAAAAACTATAGTAGAACAATGAATCATCAACAGTGTCGCTGTCTTCATGTTCAAATTCAAAAGTTGGAAATTCAAAAAAAGGTTGAAGATGAAGAAAGTTTTGAAAGGCGACTCCCAGTCACGAGGAGTAGACGTACCTGAAACGCAGATGTTGCTGCCCCGAAGACAAAATCTGTAGGAAACTCGTGACGAAAATGCTTAGGTCCTCTTTGCTCTGCGTGTTCGGGTTCCATCTTCTCTTCTGGTTTTTTTGAGCTGGCTACAAGATTTTAGGTCTCTTTGAAAGCTCTTTGCCTCCTCCTTGCTCATTTTGTCCTCTATTTATACAGACCACAACATGCTTTCATGGGATGGCATCTGGGATTGGAGTAGGATGGAAGTCGAGAATGGAATAACATATCAACATCAAAAAAGAGAAGGAAAAGGACGGGGGAAGCCCGGTTTGGTATTTTCAAATTTCCTAATAACTGTCTACTTGTCCTTCCAACTTGCTGCACCGCATCAGACTGTAGATGGGAGTAAGCTTTGGAGTTTTGCAAGAGCTCAACAGTTCAAACTCAGAGACTCACAATTCATAACTTATAGTACAATTTATTAATAGTATGGTTGGTAGTGTTCTTTTTCCAGAAGAAAAAAAAATTATTAGCATTATGATGTATGAATGGTCTCTCATAGACATTTGAAGTCTAACATATTGTTTAAATGGAGATTAACAGGAGTACAAACAAGAATAACTTACTAGTAAACAGAAATGCGGTCTGCAAATTTTTTGAAGTAGGCTGGGTATATCATGCAATTGTGAAAGTATGAATCAAAAGAAATGGCTGGGCAATTTTAGCATCGCATTCCCTGCCCTTTTCTGGTAAAAGAAAATTTAAAGGGAAAAAAACCTATCTTCTCTTTGGTGCCATTTTGATAAAGGCTTGGCCAAAACCTCATCTTCATTTGCATTATTACATATCTTCGAAGTACCTGGAAAGTGAGTAGGATTAAAGGCAGGTATTATCTCACACTTTATTGCTTTGCCATTATGTGATTGTGAACCTCTAACATGATTCCGGCATAAACTCGCGCTCTTTCTTCGATAAAAGTAAAAACATTTTCTTTCAAATGAAGTATTTACAAGGTCATCCTGATTGGTTGATCTTTTTTAGTTTATTCTATATACAAAAGCACAAGTGAGGTTAAAGGACTAAAATTTTCTTTTCTCAGAATGTCCTTTTTAAATTAAAGTATTCGTAATATATTAGGCCTGATTAGGAGTATTTTTTTGATCGATAATACTTTTTTCTTGTAAAATACCCCTGTTGTATTAGAGTGTTATTATAAACCAAGGGTACTTCACTTCTCATATAATGTGAAGTCTCTTTCCTTAAAATACCCTTGTTAGAATAAATGCTTTTGTTAGAGTCGGGGCTGTCTTGGCTTTTACTCAAAACAACCCTTAACTCACACTATATTGCTTTGCCATTTTTGATTGTGAAGCTCTATTATAATTAAAGCACAATTAGTTCCTGAAACTGTTTGGGCTTAAACTCATGCTCTTTCTTGGATAATAGTAAAAACATTTTCTTTCATTTCAAATGAAGTGTTTTACAAAGTCATCCTCATTGGTTAATCTTTTTTAATCTATACTTGATGGTGCCGAAAATGGTTCGATGATACGTGGAGGTGCCACAAAGGATGCGGTCTGAGTTGGCTTCCAGGTAGGCAACGTGGGAGACAGCAAGGACGGCGCAAGGGCCGAGGACAAGGCTCCCCAGACAGGTCGTGAGGGCTGGCAGTGCTGCGCAGGCAGGGTGACGATGAACAGGACCGACAGTCTACAGTCCGTGATGAGGGTATGGCGTCCAGAGTCCGTAGACGGGAGTTCAAGTATATTTCTCTCACTAGAATTCCAGAGAGAATGTTTCTTTTAGAGAGAGAAAGTGAAAAGTCCAAATGAGAGAAAAGTGCTTGAAAAGGCTCCAAAGTCCACTATTTATAGGCAAAAATGTGCATGTGTCATAAGTTGACATGTGTCGCCCCCTGGGAACGACACGTCACCAGGGGGCCAACGCACTGACCCTTCGTTGGACTGCCGGTTTCTAAGTTCGTGCTGCCCTGCCCTTGCAACATCTCTCTGCCTGTCTGAGGAGACTGATCATGCCGCGGTAGCATGGTCAGAGTAGCCCGTTGTCCCAGCCTCCAGTCCAAGCCCTTACTGAATCCCACAGGCCTGGCAGCGGTGGGGAAGACCCGACGCCCAGCTGCCAGGTGGACTAGGCAAGATGCCCTTCCGAAGACCTGCTCCCATCTCGGAGTGACCCGGGGGTCATAGTCCTTAGGGGTGCCGACGCGAGCCCCCAGTGCCAGAGCACGTAGGCCAGTCACGCAGGCACCCTGGCGGAGATAGTGTCCTGGCGGAGTAGCCTATCCCGTGAGCATATAACATGATTGCAGCGCATGGGGCGCGGTTGAGTGCGGGCGACGAGGGTCGCAGAGTGATCTCCGAGCGACAAGGGTCGTTGCGTGGATGGCGCGCGACCGTGAGCGACGGTTGTCGCGACTATGGCGGAGCTCGGCAGCGAACGACGGTCGTCGTGACAACGGAGCAAGGTCAAAGGTGACGACGTCGGTATTCAAGGCAGGTGGCCGACCCCCAAGGGTGGCCGACCCCTTGGGGTGGCCGACCCCCAAGGGAGGCCAACGCTTGGGGGAGGCCGAGCCTAGAGGGAGGCCGACCCCCGAGGGTGGCCGACCCCTTGGGGGAGGCCGACCCTAGAGGGAGGCCGACCCCTCGGGGTGGCCGACCCCCCAGGGTGGCCGACCCCCTCGGGGGAGGCCGACCCTAGAGGGAGGCCGACCCATTGGGGTGGCCGAGGCCGACCCTAGAGGGAGGCCGACCCTTGGGGTGGCCGACCCCCAAGGGAGGCCGACCCTAGGGCGAGGCCGACCCCTTGGGATGGAAGGCACGCCGAAGTCGCTCCACGAATGGTTCACGTGACTTGAGCATGCGTTGCTTTGACCGGCCCTCGAGCGTTGAAAAGTTGACCGCTGACTGGGTGATGTGTCATGCAAAGTGGGTCCCTTGGCGGGTCTTGGGGTGCGACCAGAATAGGATATGAACAATACTATATATAAAAGTATGGATGAGATTAAATGAGTAATACTGAGTATTTTCTGTCCTTGGAATGCCCTTTTTGAATTGGAGTCTTCATAATATATTAGGCCTGATTAAGAGAATTAATATTGTTCTTTATAAAATATCCTTGTCATTTTAGAGTGTTGTTATAAATTAAGGGTACTTTTTATTTCGCATATAAACTTTCCTTAAGTTACCCTTATTGGAATAAATGCTTTGCTAGAGTTAAAGAGTTGTTCTGACTTTTAATCAAAACAAACCTTGACTCACCCTTTGCTTTGCCATTTTGTGATCGTGAAGCTCTAACATGATTAAAGCACAATTAGTTCTCTTTTTACTGATCGGGCATAAAATTGCGCTTTTTCTTGGATAATAGTAAAAGCATTTCTTTCAAATGAAGTGTTTTACAAAGTCATCGTGATTGGTTGATCTTTTTTATCAATAATATATATAAATGTATAGATGAAGTAAAATGACTAATCTTTTTCTTTTCTTAAAATGCATTTTTTAAATTATAGTAGTCATAATAGATTTGGCCTAACTAGGAGAGTTGTCAATTTATAAAAAAAAATTTATAAAACACCCTTGTTGTATTCAAGATCTGGAATGTTTTTGTTAAACTCCCAATTAGCTTGGGTATCTACTATTCAGAATATACTCATTCGTGTTGGAACTACATAATCGAATAATTATGGTGATGCTTGAATTGGTGTTTGTGGTGGCTGTGGTCGTGGTCGTGGTGCATGTGGTGGTGATCTACCTTTGTTATGTGATTTAAAAAATCGAGATATATTTGACACTAAATTTTTTTTCCTAGAATGAAAAATAAAATTAATAAAAGTTACTAAATGCAAAGGAATCAGAGCAGTAAATAATTAAATAAAAATTGTAATTAAAAATTAGAGAGAGTTAGTACTTAATAACAAATAATAATGGTGGCAAAGCTTGTAAAAATTAGTAAGAGTAACTAGATGCAAAGGAATAAGAGTAGTAAATAATTAACTAATACTTGTAATTAAAAATTAGAGAGGATTAGTAATTAATAAGAAATAACAATTGTAGTAAAACTTGTAGAAATGTAAAATTTTATATTAGAGAGTGAGAAAATTAATATAAAAGAAAGAGTATGAATTTATAGATTTTTTTAAGTCTACAAAAGACCAAAATGCTCCTTAAATCTAGCTGTTTATAGTTGTTGGAGAAGTTAAAAGTGTAAAATAAATATTAAAGAGTTGTTAAAAATTTATTGGACGAAAATACCCCCACCCCCCCCCCCCCCCACCCCCAAACTAGCCGTTATATAGCTATTAGGGGAGGGTAAAAGTGAAATTTTATAAAAAGGTGAAAATATCGCCGTTGGGGGGAATTGAGGGAGGGGGGGAATCAGAAAATTCAAAAGGGCCAGACTAGAAAGGGGGCCAAAAAACCGGGCCAGCCCTAAAAAAGGGCCGATTTCAGGCCAGCCCCTTTTTAGGGCCTGACTCGGACCTTTTTAAAGCCAGGTCGGATAATTTTGTAAAAAAGAGCAGGCCTGGCTCTAAACCCTACGGGTTAGGACCGACACTCTATACATTGAGGGTCGAACCAATCCGGGCCAATTTAGGGCCAAATTGGGCTAGCCCGCAAGCAGCCCAGCCCGTTTGACATCTCTAGTTTGATGCTATATAGCTTGGCACCTCCTTTTAGCCACCTCGTCAATTGACAACGTTCTAGTACCGCGGGTGAGGCCTTGAACGCGAAAAGCCTTTTTTGCCTTTCTAATGGTCTTAGTATGGATGCCTACAAGAGGCATCCAGGTGTCATGCGTTGACTAGCATCTTTAATGCCTGTGATGTGTACCTTTGTTACGGTATTTTTGTTGATGATATATATATTTTTACTTCTAACCAAAATAAAGCAGAAATTTGAGGGTCATATTCTCATTTTGAACTGCGAACAAGGATGCAGATCCAAGCATATTGTACACAGAATCCCAGCATATTGTGCTACAGACCACCGCCTGAAATGCTTGGAGTTTCAACTGTAGCAGCTAAAAAAGATCAGAGCATCTTTATTCCTGTACTCGTTAATTCCATCAACAAGTAAAAGTAAGTCTCACTTTTATCCATAGGTAGGCATCTTCATCCAAAGATAGATATGTAACACCAAAGGTTAAGATAAAAGCTTGTAAAGTGCATGAGGGTGTGTGCAAAAGAACACCACCCACAAGTGAACAGATCCAAATCAAGACCAATCGGGCTTATTGCTAGCAGCCTCGGCCTCCTTAGAAGCAAGCGTGAAGTTATACTCTAGTTTTATCTGTCTTTTCATAAATCAACTTTCCTTAGCATCTTAACCACTAATGTTTCTGGTAAGCGAATGCCCTTTGCATTGACAAAGACAATAATAAAGTTGCTCTTCGCCTTCACGAGCAATTGCCAAGAAAAGAAAAAGTAACGAGTGTACCGTTATTCGTCGGCTTAAACATGTCCAGCAACTGTTATTTATGCCCAAATGAAAGCTTAAGCAAATCTAACTGCTCAGCTATCCAACTAGACTCCTGGCAAGATGGAATCCTTGAATTGCTCCAATTGGGGGGTGGATACTCGCAATTCAGGACCCAAAGAAATAATCGTCAAGACGTCATGCCAAGATTGAAGATCACAGTACCACATTTTCTGATAATCTGTAGCATATTAGTTTACTATAGGCTACAGAATCTTCCACTTGTGCTCCAAAGCATTACAGATCCTTGAAATACAGAAGGCTGCACTCAATGGATATCCGGAAACTGCAAAACGACAAGGCAGAACAGATCAAGTATGAAGATGAGAGTAATGAAGATGATGTGCTTGGAATAAATTATTAAAAACCACATAAGTGTAGTTATAAATAACAATTAAATTGAAGTAGAATCGATGAATATGTGAGTAATTATGATGATATATTTGGAAAAAAATTACTGGAAACAGAAGGGTCGTTATCAATAACAAAATAGAATTACAGCCAATACATAAGCGTAAAGCCTCACCAACGCCAAGAACTACATCTTTAACCAATTAAACTCAAGAGACTTTGAAGATGACCCAATATGGCCCCTCATTACCATTACTATAACTAGGATGGCCATGATCTGGAAGTGAATTAGTTGGATTACATACGCTACAGTAACGAATCTAATTCTTTAGAATGTGTCCTGGGTTGGAATATAAGACAAAGGAGAGGATTTAAAGATCTAAGGGTAGGTTGTTAGGCGGGTTACACACTTACACCAGGATTCATGATGGTAGGTATGCATCACAGCCGCTTTCACATTGGCACTGACAGCATACACACCGTAATTTTCTCACAAGTCAGCACAGGTAAGTTATCAGTTTATGCCCTCATTTCAATCAACCAATTTAGCACCGGCGTAATTTGAACACATATCCAGCATATATTAGACTTTTCTTCTATACATATCACATGGACTAAATTTATTAAACACAGGAGTTATGGATCACTATAATGTAATTATAGAAAATGCAACGCATTGGCGTGGTTAGAAATGAGCCAAAAATAAGTTTTACATGGGGTTTTAGGTGAAGATAGAACTATTTGGTTACTCTTGCACATATGCAGAGGCGAGGCCTGGAATGATGGTAAGGTCAGCAAACTTGAGTACCAACGAAAAGAAGTTTCTAAATTAAAGTGGGAAAGCCTTATGCAACTACAAATTTTCCATCTGTTAGACATGAAAATCTTTAAATTGGTACTTGATAGAAAGGAAATCCAAAACATAAGGTGGGCAAGTGCCCACCCTAGGCTCTATTAGCCTCGCCACCGCATATACAGTGCAGCATGCAGCAAAGTAATTGGCAGAAAAAATGGACAAAATGCTTCTGCAATGACTGTAGTGACTCTTTTGGCGTTAGGCTGGAAGTCTACTTTCCACATGATGTAGCATCTCCATTATGTCCCCAAAATTTTCCTAAAGGTTTCCATTTCTGAGCCACCAAAATGGCGCTATGAAATTGAACTCTGAACTACATTCATATCCAAGTCATTTCCAAACATGATCCTTTGTCAGAAGGAATATAACAGCTCCTCTCATATTGAATTTAAGAAGAAAGCTGGCTTACCAAATTTGGCAAAACCCCTGACTTGCCATTGTTTCCTGACTTTTCTTTTTTCAAACCCATTACACGACTCTTGTTAATTATTTATTCTTTATTGACATTTCTTATTTTTGAAGTTAAAATTACCATATACTACTACATAGTTGTCTAGCTGAAATAAAGGCAGAAGAAAGAGAATCAACTCTTTATTTGACCACATAAACAGTCAATACTGGAAAACACGTCAACCACATCTAAAAATTGTTCTAAAAAAAGTGCAAAGATCTGCCAAGAAATACAAGGTAATACTTAAAGTGAAAAGGACAATGAACTCAAATAACAAAAGACTGACCAGAACCGACAATGGAAAAGGAACGCAAAGAGACCCTCAATATATGTGCTTTTCACCAGAACGGGAAAAAAGTGTCTACCTTAGATAATGTTTACAAATCCTGTCGTCATTCTCTTTAATGACGGCATTAAACGACAATTGCTTACCATATAAAACCTTCACTAGATTCCAGTTATATACAAGCATATTTATAGGCAATCAATGCCACCTCACAACCAGTCTGCAGTATAACTAGTAGGAGGTAGGCCGTTGACCATGCGATTCGCAAATGGTAGTAAATAAAAGCTGGTTATCATGATAACAGGATTATAATATTTACTACATATTAAAGAACTGAATGTAATTTAGAGGCAGCTTACTTGATATAAAATCATCTGTGAACTCCTTATCGATTCTCCCATGGGCCATTGCACCAACCTGTACGAACATAGCATGAGTAGGATAAGAGTTTCACTCAATGAAACAACAAGTATGAAAGCACAAATCACATTATGAGTTACATCTGAGCATACCACAAAAACAAGATTTTCATCATTGCCAACAGCAACAGACAAATAGTCCTCCATATCAACCAACTTTTCTGAACTATGTGAGAAGCCTGTTGTGCCAATAAAATTTCAAAAAAAAAAAGTCAATTTCTGACAAGCAACTCAATGAATGGACACAATTGGAAAGTATCACTCACCGATCTTACGAGAGTTGAGGGGTAGATACTGGGTTACAGGGTTCTTGATCACGCGCATAAGCTTTTCGCGCTTGCCAACAGCATTTATACTCAGTTTTTGCAGCAGCTGCACTGCAATACTTATTACAAAAAAATTGAGGCAATAAAAAGTATAACATAACTCGTGCAATGGAAAAAGGTAGTTGAACTTACGGATGATGCCAGAAAACCGCTTATATGTACGTGGAATACGAACATGTGGCTTAACTTCAAAGAGAACACCTTTCTCTGTTCTCACGTACACAGAACGTATCCTCCCAGCTTTGTTCAACGGGCTATCTAAGATCATTAATAATGCCTGGGCATATAAAGTGTTTAAATCATCCAACAACGGGGGTAAAACCATCAACAACAGGCTAATATAAATCAATATAAACCCCAATTTTTGTCATAATTGTGATGAATAGCCTTTTCTTTTTCCTATTTTTGAGGGTGCAGGGAACTGACTTAGACTTACCTCACTGATTGGGAGATGATAAGGCCTCACGTGCTTGTGGTAATAGCCACATCAACCATACACACACACACACACACACACACATCTACAACAACCCCACCCACCCACCCCCCAAAAAAACACCATAAACGTAGAATCATGAAGAGCATGCCACATACATCTTATAGCAAAAAACCTTCTCGCCAAAGCTTCAAAAAGCCTCAAGTACCCAAGTTGACTAACCTGGTGAGCAATGTCAGGCCTATAGTTAGCAGGATTCCGGTTATGTCTTTTCAGGAAATTGGCATGATCTTCTGAGGTCAAGAGCTGGTAACTCTGTTACATATACAAACAAACGATTACACCAAATATGGAGAAAGGAAAAAAAATTCATCCATAAAACGGATGTAAAGTCCCGGGGGCAGGAGGTGGGGACCGGGGCGGGAATCCTCACATTAAACACACACACAGACAGACAAACCCATCATCCAGACATTTTAAGTGAAAGAGAAGTGAAGGGAAAAGAAATTACGTTTACCTTACATAAACACAAATCATCAAGAAATTAAAAAAGGTGAAAGAAGTTACCTTCACCTCACAATCACACACAGAGAGAGTTGGATTCTATCCCATCAACATGAAAATCCAATAAAAGCGAAAAAAAAAAAAATTACACCCACAGACAAATACCCAAAACCAATACAATTTGGGGAAAAAAATGACCTTTCCAACTTTGGCAACTTCAAGAGAGGCCTTCTCAAGGATGAAAATGACTCCGGGGTCACTTTTCTGATTGGAGGGTACAACTGGGATGCCAGCAAGCTCTTCATTTGGGTTATCCTCCTCATCTCTTGTAGTAATTTCTTCTTCTTCTTCCTTTCTGGGTTTTTTGGGCGATTCCTCTTCTATCAACTGTTCTGTAACTTCTTCTTCTACTTCTTCTTCTTCTTCCCTGTTGTAGCTTTCATCTCTCTTCTTTCTCTTGCGCCCTCCTCCTCCTCCTTTGATTTTAAACGGCCGCACCATCTCTACGTTCAACTGAATAGGGCTTTCTTTGAGGGTTTTGGAACGTTTCGAGATTCGGCTGTTGAGCGAGTGCAAAACCAGAGAGTAAAGAGATGATAGTAGGGCATATTATCGGGTGGTCCAAATTGTAATTACCAAGAGGGTGGGGGCATATATGTGCAATGTAATTGTAGCGGGTTAAATTACATTTCTTACCCTTACTTTTGGACCTATTCATTTAGGCCACGTTTGACACTTTTTTTTGCCTCTTTTTTTTTCAGTTTTAAAAATTAAAAAAAAGAAGCGTGTGGTAACCATTTTTTTTTCAATTTAAAAAACCAGTTTTTAAACTGAAGAGTAAAAAAAAACTACAAAAACTGGTTTTTTTTTTTCACTTTTGGTTTTTTTTTTTAGACCACCACCACCAGCCTCCCACCACTGGCAGCCACCTCAGGCGACCACCAGCAGCCACAGCCGGAGACTGCCGGCAACCACCGCTGGAGACTGCCGGGAGCCACCACCGGCCGCCGGCTACCACCGCCGGCGACCACCGCCGGAGACTGCCGGCAGCCACCTCCGGCTGCCGGGGACCGCCGCCGGAGACTGCCAGCCGCTGGCCGCCGGCCACCACCGCCGATGACTGCCGGCAACCACCTTCGGCCGTCGGCCACCACCACCACCACCGTCGACCACCGCTACATCCCACCACCGCCACCGCAAACCACAAAAAAAAAGTCAAAATAAAAAGGGTTACCAAACACAAAAAAAAAAAGACCTAAAAAAAAAAGGGGTTATCAAACACCCACTTGTTTTTATAAAAAAAAATAAAATTAAGCTACTCTTTAAAAAACTGCTCTTTAAAAACTGAAAACCAAAAAAAAAAAAATTGTCAAACGAACCCTTAGTATTTATTTTCTCTTTGATGCCTTTTATATTTGTGAGTAAAGTATGAGATTACGTAAAGAAACGTCTATTTTGACAAACCTCTTGCATATATTTTGTTGCTAAAAGTTGTAACTTCTCGCTAATATGTTTTTTACCTCAAGTGATGGTGTAAAAGATGTTATAGGTATAAACAGACACTCTTTTTATGTAAATTTGCAATCATTAAAGTTGGTAAGTCACTTTAAAATACTGTCGAAGGAAAATTTTCTCACTTAGCTTAAGTCACAAAAAATTTTCACTTAGCTTTGATGTCAAGGAAGCGGATTCACAGTAGACGTGGAGGTGATACAAAGAATGTACTCCGAGTCAGATGTCAAGTATGCTTAGATCCAGAGTCAAGGATAGAGGAAGGGTAAAGACCAAAGACTTCCCACGTAGAGTCAAGGATAGGAATAGAGGGCGATGGCGCAGAGTGAATACATTATGAAAGTCACAGTCCAGTGCTTAGGTACAGCGTAGGGTTCATGTATGTTCTCTTTCTCTATAATTCTGTAAATCTGAAATTCTAGAGTGAGAAAGTGAAAATGAGTTATGAAAAAGTGAAGTCCCGAAGATTCACCAAAATGAATTCCCAAGCCCCCTATTGGTAGGGGTTGAGATGATGATGTCATCAACTGACACATAACGCTTCCTAAGAGTTACACATCACCTAAGGACTCACATATGCCAGTGCCCCACGGACTGTCGGATCGCATATTCATTCAGCTTGCTCCTCATATTGTCACTCTATCTGTTTGGAAATATGGGCTCACACAGCATCGATGTGGCCAGAGAACCAGTCCAAAGCCCTTGCAGAGTCTAATAGGACTTTAAGAGACGTCGAGGACCTGGCAGCAATGGGAAAAGCCTGACACCCAACTACTAGGTGGACGAGGCACGATGCCCCCCCTGAGACATGTTCCGCCTCGAAGTGACCCAGGGATCATAGTTCCTAGGGGTGCCGATGAAAAGCCCCATGTGCCGAAGCACATAGACTATTGACACAGACACCCTAGTGGAAAATAGTGTCTTAAAGAACGAGTCTATCCTACATGTGAGACCTCATGTCAAAGTAGTCAGAGTGCGCCAAGGTAGTGTTCGAATAAGTCGCCTACCTGACGAGCCGAGGTAGTGTCCGGAAAGAAACGCATGCCCGACATGCCGGGGTAGTGTCCGGAGGAATCTCCTATCCGACGAGTTGAGGCAGTGTCCTGAAGGAGTCGCCTACCTAGCAGAAGGGGAGTTTTCATGCAGGAGTACTTGGAGCTCCCTAGCAGAGATAGTCTTAGAGAGCGAGCATATCCTTGCGGGTGAGTCCACTACAAGGAACATGACTTTTATTGACGAACAATTCCTTCTCTAAAAGTCCTTATTATGTCGTTAAAAACTTTTAGCGACAGGTAAAATTCTGTAGCTAATAACCCCGTCTCTAAAAGTTTGGCGACGGATTTTAAAAATCTATTGTCAAAAATCTAACTTTTGGCGACAGACACTAAATTCGTTTAGCAACAAATCGTTCATTGCTAAATATAATTTTTGTATTTTAATTTAATTTTTTAAAAAATATATTAATTTGAAAAAATATTTAGTGATCGAAAATTTCATTGATAAGGTTTTACCGACGGACTTTTAGTGACGGCAATTATGTCGCTAAAAGGCAATCACAAAAATAATGGACCTTTTGCTAAAGGTCCGTCGCCAAAACCTTTAGCAATAAAAATTTTGTCGCTAAAAGTTTTTTTCACAACACTATCCTTGTAGACTTTTAGCAACGGAAAAAAAATCTGTTGCTAATTTATTTTAATTTTTTTTCTTTATACCAAAACTTCTTATTCAATTCCTAATCCAATCATAAAATCCCAACTTTTTACCGATCCACATCCATCAACAAACAATTCTCAATCGACATTTAATTAGCAATTATTTAATCCTAAAACACAAATTATATTCAAATTCTGTTATAATTGAACAAATAATATATACAACATTATCCAACTGTGAAATAAATATAACAGGGGGCGGGGACAAGATCAGGAGGAGGATAAAAATAATGGGGTGTACAATTCCAAGAGGGCATGGGAGGGAAAGTGGGGGAGGGCTCATGGCTCGTTAAGATCGGGATCTGGATCCTGGTGCTCGTCATCATCCAAGATGGTGTCACTGATCCGGCTCGCAATGTCCAGTAATAATTTCCTACATTAAAAGCACACATGTATTCTCGTTAGTAATTGTATATTGTGTTTATTCATGTATATTGACGTCATAATTCTAACTCTCGCGCAAAAGTACCTCATCTTGAGCACCTCTCGAGCAATGTGACGGACATCCTAGGGGTGTAACTGTCGTTCCGCGGTCGGTATCTATGTCTAATATTTCTCTTGCAAGATCAAACAGATGTAGGACACCAGATCTGTTTGCACCCGGAGAAAGTGCACGAATCCAAGACATAAAATCCGAAGTATGAGTAGATACACTATTTTATAAACACTTAACTTTTTCAAATTGTCTAAACTGGACATGTAGAGGCTCATTACAAAAGCATTACTTTGTAATGAGGAATGCAGCCCCAAAGGTGGAACAAGCAGAGATCGGGGTCTGGAAGTCGAGCGCCACCTAAGCAAAGGACTAATTTAGGACCAAACTCTCATGAGCATCCCACGATTAGAACGAGGGAAGAGAGGTCCACAAACCTGCCGTAGGTTGAACCAATCTCATCCTGGTCGACCATGTGCGTGGACAACAAGGAAATGTTTTGAATGTGGTTAGGAGGGGCATCAAGCTAGAAATTGTCCCAGGGCGGGACCACAAATCAAGTGAGATATGATGTGGTGAAGCCCAGCACAACGGTGAGAGTTTCGTGATGACTCGACAGGATGCACAGGCTTCTGTTGGTGGTTACGAGTACATTCCCTATCTCTTTCACATTTGCAAAAGTGTTATTTTGATTCTGGTGCTATGCATTCTTTTGCATCTCGTACCTTTATTAAATGGTTAGGCGGGTGTTTAGAGCCCTTAGACATTTCGCTTTGCATTTCTATCCCAATGGGAAACTCTGTTGTTGCAGACCACGTGGTCAAGGATTTTCCAGTTAAAATTAAGGGTAGAGAATTAGCCGCAAACTTAATTTGTTGTGGATATTTTGGAATTTGATGTTATATTGGAGATGGATTGGTTGGCAACATTTCATGCCTTCGTACATTGCTTCCATAAGAGAGTGACCTTTAATATCCCAGGTCAAGATCAATTGATCTTCCAGGGGTCTAGTATCGCATCCCCTCCACCTATGGTGTCTGCTTTGCAGGAAAACTAACTTCTTAAGAAGGGTTGTCATGCGTACTTGGCCTATGTGATAGAGACCCAGCAGAAGAAGTTGAAGCTAGAAGACATTTCTGTGGTCAGGGAGTTTCCTAAGGTATTTCTAAAAGATTTGTCGGGAATGCCACTCGATAGGGAAGTTGAATTTGGGATTGAGTTGATTCATGGAACTGCCCCTATCTCTAAGGCACTATATCGTATGCACCATGGAGTTGAGAGAATCAAAGATGCAATTATAAGATCTTCTAGATAAAGGGTTTATTCGTCTTAATGCATCACCCTTTTGTACTCCAGTATTATTTGTAAAGAAAAAGGATGGCAAGATGAAGTTGTGCATCGACGGCAGAGAGCTTAACAAGGTGACGATAAGGAAGCGTTACACTTTGCCTCGCATAGACGATTTATTTGATCAGTTACATGGGGCGAAATGGTTCTAAGAAATTAACCTTATTTTGGTGTATCACCAGTAAAAGGTTAAAGCAGTAGACATGCCAAAGACGGCCTTTCATACTAGATACGGACATTATGAGTTTTTGATAATTCCTTTTGGGTTGACTAATGCCCTGGCAACATTTATTGATTTAATGAATCGAGTATTCAAACTCTTTTTGGATCAATTTGTAGTAGTGTTCATTGATAATATATTGATATATTCTAAAACAAGGGAAGAACATGAACAACACTTAAGGATGCTATTAAAAATCCTAAGGGAAAAGAAGATGCATTACAAACTTAAGAAGTGCAAATTTTGGTTAGACAAGGTCACATTTTTAGGACATGTGATATTGGAAGAGGGGATATAGGTTAAGCCCAGGAAACTAGAGGCTGTCATCGACTAGGATAGACCTACCACAGTGAAGGAGGTTTAGACTTTCTTAGGTTTAGCCTAGTATTGCATAAGGGCAGGAGGTTTTTAGGAATAGCAACACCATTTACTCGCGTAACCCAAAAAGGGGTCAAGTTTAAGCGGGATGAAAATTGTGACAGTAGCGTCCAAGAATTGAAGAAAAGGCTTGTCACGGCTCTTGTACTTACTCTTCCATGTGGGTCTAGTGGCTTCACAATTTATAGTGATGCCTCTTACAAAGGTCTAGGGTGCGTACTTATCTAGAATGGAAAAGTGATTGCATACGCCTCTAGACAGTTAAAACCTTATGAGAAGAATTACCCAATACATGATCTGGAGCTTGCAGCAGTGATTTTTACCTTAAAGATTTAGAGACATCACCTCTACTGAGAATCTTGCTAGATATTCACTGACCATAAGAACTTAAAATATATTCTTAGCCAGAAGGAGTTAAACCTAAGACAAAGATGATGGTTAGAGTTACTGAAGGACTAAGACATCAATATCCATTACCACCCAGCAAGGAGAATGTGGTTTTTGATGTGCTTAGCATGAAGTCATCTTCATCGTTGTCTACCTAACTACGAAGTAGAGGCATTTATTAGAAAACATAAGGAAGCTAAACATCGACATCAAAATTCAGGGCTTGAACAATAACAGTTCACTTGGCAACTTTGTGGTGCGACATACCTTGATTGATAAGATTAAGGTAGCCCAGGAAGTCGATGACCACATACATAACATAATGGATGAGGTAAGGAATTGAAGTAAACAGGAATACATATTGCAAGATGGGGTACTTCAGTTTAAGTAACACTAACCTTAAAAGATTTTGTAGGAAGTCCATAGATCAGGTTACTCAATCCACACTGGGAGTACAAAGATGTATAGGGACCTTCGTGAGACTTTTTGGTAGGGTAATATGAAGAGAGATATTGCAGAATTTGTGTCTAGATGCTTGGTATGTCAACAAGTGAAAGCAGAACATATATCAAAGACCTGTAGGTTCATTACAACCCTTACTGATACCAGAATAGACATGGAGCATATAACCATGGGTTTCGTTATAGGACTGCCTAAGACTCATTCTGGGGATGTCGTTTGGGTGATTATGGATCGACTAACGAAGTGTGCACATTTCTTACCCGTTCGAATGACATCAAGTTGACGACCACCTACATAGAGAAGATAGTGTGCCTACATGGTATATATATTAGTCTCTATTGTTTCGGATAGGGACCCTCCTTTTATGTCTAAGTTTTGGGAAAGTTTGCAGTATGCATTTGGCACTCGACTACAGTTTACCACCGCTTTTCACCCCTCAGACAGACGAACAGTCGGAGAGAACTATTCAGACATTAGAAGACTTGTTAAGGTTTATGTTATGTATCTTAAGGGTGATTAGGATTATCATCTACCATTGATAGAATTCTTTTATAGTAGTAGTTGCCAGAGTAGCATTAGGATGGCCTCTTTTGAAGACTTATATGGTAGGAAATGCAGATATCCATTATGCTGGGACGAGGGAGAAGAGAGGAAACTGTTAGGACTAGAATTGGTGCAACTGACATGGAGAAGGGCAAATTGATTAAAAAGGGATTACAGGGTGCTCAAAGTAGACAAAAGATATATGCTAATGTACGCAGACGGGAGTTGGAATTCAAGTGGACGATTACGTATTTTTAAGGGTGTCACTGATGAAAGGAGTAATACAGTTTTGAAAAAAAAGGAAAGTTGAGCCCAAGATATGTGGGACCTTTCTAAATACTGGACATAGTTGGTTCTCTCGCCTACGAGGTTGCTCTACCGCTTGAGTTAGCAAGTGTTTATAATGTGTTCTAAGGAAGTACATTTCTGGACCGTACACATGTGTTGTAACTGGAGCCCTTGCAGATTAGGGAAGACTTCACCTATACCGAACACCCAGTTCAGATTTTATATCATAAAGAGCAGACACTTCGAACCAGGAAGATTCCCCTGGTTAAGGTGTGGAGGAACCCTGCTGTTGAAGAGGCCATGTAGGAGTGTGAGGATGAAGTCAGACAAAAGTATCCCCATTTATTCTGACCATGAGGTACGTAAATTTGAAGGATCAAATTTCTAAAAGTGGGGAGAATATAACATCCAAGACTTGTATTCTTTCAACGAGTGGTATTTTACTTTAACCAAATTAATTTTGGGGATTTTTTTCCATAATTTTACGAAAAGGGGGTTGCAGGTAATTTTAGGGCAGCCATATTTTAAGGGACTTATAGGGGTGGCCATCTTCAAAATTCCTTACTTATATATATATATATATATATATATATATATATATATATATATATATATATAGAGAGAGAGAGGAGCATTTAGGGAAAATTTTCCAAAGGTAATAATTCTACCCTCTCCCACTCACTCTCTCTCTGTCTTCTCTCTATACAAACGCACACAACACGTAATGTACATTAAACCTACATTAACAATCATGCATGGAGAAAAAGAGAGAGAATGCACATTAAACCTACATTTAACAATCATGCATGGAGAGAGAGAGAGAGAGAGAGAGAGAGAGGGGGCTGATCTTAATCTAAGGTTAGAGTTTGATGGTGGCTTGTGGTGTGTATGAGTGAAGGAGAGTGAGAAGGAGGCTGCCATAGTGGGCAGCCGTGGTGATGGTGGTGAGTGAGGCAGTGCATGGGCGGAGGGGCTGTTATGGTGATGGTAATACGTGAAGTGATGCAGTTGCGAGGGGTAGAGAGGGGTTACCGTGGTAGGGTAACCCTAGTGATGGTGGTGCGTGAGGTAGTGCGGTTGCAAGGGGGAAAGAGGGGCTACCATAGGCAGCCATGGTGGCGGTGGGGTGTGATTGGTGTACAAAGAGAGAGAGATAAAAATTAGGGCTAAGGTTTTGTTGGTTGTGGCGTGATGTGGTAGAGAGAAAGGGGGGTGAGGCGATGGCTGCCATAAGGGGTGGTGACCGTGGGACAGTGGTGGTAGTGGCCATCGTAAGATGGTGGCAGTTTATGATGTGGAAGAAGAGTGATAAAGGTAAAATTAGGGTTAAAGTTAGGGTTTTATTGAAGAAGATGATGAATAAGGTCGAAAAACGTCGCTAAAACTCTTTTTCCCCCTTCAGTCCTTTGTCCAAAATTTTTAAAACACTTCTGAGTATATTTGGGCCAAGTGCAAAATTAAAATCCATCTTATTTTTATGAAACCTATATCGTGAAATTTTTTGGGATTTTTCTGGGTACACGAAGGGCATTAAATAAATGATGTCATTTTAAAAAAGGGCTTTTGAATTATTTGGTATAGCAAACAAGCTTCTTTTTGTAGCCAAAAATTTTACAGCAACCTTATTTTACCAAGACGCTTGAGTGTCTAAAATTTCGTAGCCGTTTGGTGCCGATTGGTATGCTTTTGAAATATGGTCACTCAATGCTCAATTTAAGGAATGGATTAGGATTTTGAGCAGAAAATCTTCCGAGGGACTTTTTAGTCCGGAAAACCCATCTAGTCATTTGAAATGATGTTTTGAGTTATTTTTGGATATGTAATGGGATATGTAATGGTACATTAAGCATCGGGGATATTTTGATAATTTTACATAAGTCGGTGGGAGGGGATATTTTGGTAATTTTATATACTTGGGGGCAAATTTAGCAGTCAGACATAATTAAACGTCGTAAACTGATATTCTTGCTATTTATCATTTTAGGTTCCGATAATCGAGGGTAGGATCGACTCACAACCAAGGATTAATGCCGGTTATCGAGTCAAGTAAGTCTCTTGCTATGTTCCCGCTTATACCCTATTTCGATGCTATATATATATATATATATATATATATATATATATATATATATATATATATATATATATATATATATATATATATATATGATACGTGCCAATCGGGGGTTTTAAAGTGTTTTGCAATGCAATTACTCTCATTTCGAGCTATTTGAAAAGAAAATAAAATGAGTTGCTATGGAATGTATTGCATCTGGTTATTGTGAAGCCTGTTTTGAATCGTGATACTGGAATGTTGTTTTAGATTGCTTTGCCCCATATCTAACGAGGGAAAGTTAGATTTTCGGTCCTAGTCAATGGAACCATACGTTGACGCACAATACTGTTGCACGTGGTACCTTTCTGCGTCCACAATGATGATTATCCTAAGGAGAAGTTGCAAACGCAATCCCGCCCAGATCTTTTTTTTTTTCAAAAGCTGTCAGATGTCTGCTACACAATGTAGCAGACGGATTTTTTTACCAAACTGTCCCTCCTCCTTCGTCCGCTACACAGTGTAGCGAACGACTTTTTGGTACTGACATGTGTCAGGGAAAAATTCATCCGCTACACAGTATAGCGGACGACATTTTTGAGTAACACATCAAATCAATTATGTACACATGTCACATCATGTCCCTCTCTGACTGTCAGCCCTATAGTATCGTGAACGACTGGGCAGCTATACCCAAAAGTTCCCTAATTCTCAGCTCTTTTTGCATTTTCATCTTTTTGAGATTCACTTGTCTCCAATTTCAACTCCCTTCAAGCTTCGAGTAACACTTGCTTAAAACTTCACTCAAGCAAGGTAAGTTTGTGAATGGTGAAATTTTTCTTTATGGGTTGAATGATAAAGTTTAATGTTTTTTGGATGAATATATAGATTTTTTTGGGTTTATTTTTGTTGGGATTTATCAGTCTATTTTAATTTGTGATGTTTAAGAAATTAATTTGTTAACTTCAAAAGAATTTATTATAGTTAAATTCAAAATTTTTTAGATTCGTTAACTTCAAAAAATTTATTATAGTTAAATTCAAATTTTTGGAGATTATGTTTGTTGTATTTTGGCATGATAAATTTTTCTATTTATCTTAGTAATTTTAATTTGCTATGTTCAAGAAATTAATAATTGTTAAGTTGGAGACACTTATGAGATTATGTTTGGTATATTTGTCATGCTAAATTGGTCTATTCATCAAGGTAATTTTGATTTGATATATTCAAGAAACGCCATTTGATAGTTAAGCGTAATCTATTTCTACATAGGTCTTGTTATGCTCTCGCTTATACGAGTGTCATAGGGCAGAAACCCACTGCAAAATATGGCACACGCAGGTAATGATGACAGTGATGACGAAATAAGATATGCGCGGAGAAGATGGGACTGCTTTGCGTGCACGAATTGCCAGGTCAAGATGTTCGTAAGCCATAAACCCAAGCAAGATCATTGGCTTATTACTAGCTTGGAATTGGCACACAATCACCCATTAGTAACCCCTTCTAAGGTGAGTCAGATGTATCAACACAAGAAGATGGGTAAGGTCGTAAGGAGCCTAATTCACACAATAAGCAATGCGCGGATAGGACCTACCGACATTGTTAATGTTCTTGCTGAATAGGCTAAGGAAATTCAAAATCTAAACTTTAACACGACAGACGTTCGTAACGCGGTCCAAACCCAAAGACGTGCCGCGTATGTCCTCAATGATGCTCAATCCACAATAAGCCTATTGAAGTAGATGCAGATGGAGGACCTGCAGTTTACCTTCGATTATAAACTTGATGACGAGCATCGAGTTAGCATAATTTTTGGGGTCGACGGTCATTCGAGGCTTGCTTATAAGCATTTTGAAGATGTCACGACTTTTGACACCACATATTGTACCAACAAGTACTCGATGTCGTTCGTTCCTTTCACGGGAGTCAATCATCATTATCACTCTATCCTGTTCAGGTTCGCCTTGTTAAGGGATGAGAGTGAGAGTTCTTTTGTATGATTGTTTAGGACGTGGCTGGAAGCCATGAACAACAAAGCACCGAAAGTTATCATCACCGATCAAGATTTGGCAATGAAGAAGGCTATTGAAACCGTCTTCATAGATACTTGACACAACTTGTGCACTTGGCACATAAGAACCAAATACCCTGAACTTCTGCATCAAGTGTATGCAAAGTATCTAGACTTTAAACAGGATTTTGAAAAGTGCGTTAACAAGTCATTAACGATTGAGGAACTTGAAGAAAGGTGGGAAAAGCTTGTTGAGGATTACTATTTGGAAGACAACGAGTGGCTCCTACACTTGTACGAGCTCAAAGAGTAATGGATTGGCGTTTACAAGAGAAGATATTTTTCTGCGGACATGAAAATGACGGATATGAGTGAATCTATGAATGCCACGTTCGATAGTTATGTGGGTGCAGCTACCAATTTGAAAAGTTTAGTCATATTCGCCCAAAAAGCGGTTGCCTCATTATTCGTGAAAGAAAGGGCTACAGACTTTGCAATCACGTATAGATAAAGAAGAAGGTTACTTGAGACTCCGCTGGAGTTGAACGGTGCAAAAGTCTATACGAAGGAGTTCTTCATGCTATACCAAGTAAAGCTGCGAAATCGGGATGATACAACATAAATAAGGTAGCAGAAAAGTCTACACGTGAGTACAAGGTTTATTCGCTCATGAATGACCTCGTCCTTGAAAAGCTGCGCAGAATGTATACGGTGAGTCATGACACATTAACGGATTCGGTGACATCTATCTGCAAGAAGTTTGAGTTCCATGACATCTTGTGTAGACACATTCTGCGGTTTTTCACCCAGAAGAATATTAGGACAATCCCTGATAAATACGTCCTGCCACGGTGGACAAAAGGTGCAAACAGGTTGCACAGTACCATTGCCTTTTCGAAGCATCTGTATACTGACTTTGAAGAATCAGAGACATTGCGGTATAATCATCTAGTGACAATGTTTACCCGTTTGTCCGTAAAGGGTGCTGCTACAATAGACGGATATAAACATCTCCTCGAGGTAGCTCAGCAGCAAGAGCCCATCGTCGACCAGTTTGAAGTAGCTTCAGTTAGCAATGTGGTTGATACTGAGCCTACAACGGGATCAGAAGATGATGAACCGAGGGAGGAAGACGAGAATGATATCCGGCCTTTGGATCCAATTATATCGCAAACGAAAGGCTGCAAGAGATCTACGTGGATGAAAAGCTCTATTGAATAAGCAACTCAACCTAAAAAGCTGAGAAGGTGTGCACTGTGCAACAAAATGACCAACCATGATAAACGGAACCATTACAAGGCACTGGGGATCAGGGGGTTTGCAAGACGAGAAAGAAGATGATGCCAAAGATGAGGATCAAGAAAATGCAGTGGACCTGTAGTTGTAATAATCTTTTATAAGCCATTAAGTCTGTTGGACTTTTGTAATAATTTGTTTTTGTATTTTTCTTAGTAATAATCTTTTGTGAGCTATCAAATCTACATTTATCTTTTATAGTGTAGCGGATGGTCTAGCAGAAACATTCAAGTTCAACACTTCGAATTTTTTTTGGTATTTTAGGGCACCTAATATTGAGACAACACTTAGAATTTTTTTTGATGTTCTGGCGTCCGCTACATAGTGTAGCAGACAGTCTAGCAGAAGTATTCAACTTCAACACTTAGATTTTTTTGGGTGTTCTTTGCCTCCTCTACATAGTGTAGCCGACAGCGCAACAGAAACATTCAAGTTCAACACTTAGAATTTTTTTTTGGTGTTTTAGGGCACCTAACATTGAGACAACACTTAAAATTATTTTTGGTGTTCTGGCGTCCGCTACATAGTATAGCGGACGGTCTAGCAGAAGCGTTCAACTTCAACACTTGAATTTTTTTGGTGTTCTTTGCGTCCTCTAAATAGTGTAGCGGACGGTGCAACAAAAAAATTCAAGTTCAACACTTAGAATTTTTTTTTTGTTTAGGGCACCTAACATTTGAGAACACTTAGAATTTTTTTTGGTGTTCTAGCGTCCGCTATATAGTGTAGCAGATGACCCAGCAGAAACATTCAACTTCAACACTTAGAATCTGTTTTAGGTTTTAGGGCACCTAACATTGAGACCATACTTAGAATTTTTTTTTGGTGTTCCAGGCGTCTGCTATATAGTATAGCGGACGGTCAAGCACAAGCATTCAAGTTCAACACTTACATTTTTTTAGTGTTCTTTGTGTCCCAGTGCAACAGAAACATTCAACTTCAACACTTAGATTTTTTTTTTTTTTTTGTGTTTTAGGACACCTAAGGGCACCTAAATTGAGACAACGCTTAGAATTATTTTTGTTGTTCTGGCGTCCGCTACATTGTGTAGTGGACGGTCTAGCAGAAGCGTTCAACTTTAACACTTGGATTTTTTTTAGTGTTCTTTGCGTCCGCTACATAGTGTAGAGGACGGCGCAGCAAAAACATTCAACTTCAACACTTAGAATTTTTCATGGTGTTTTAGGGCACCTAACATTGAGACAACACATAAAAAAAAATTTGGTGTTCTGGCATCTGCTACATAGTGTTGTGGACGGTCTAGCAGAAGCATTCGACTTCAACACTTAGATTTTTTGGGGTGTTCTTTGCCTCCGCTACATAATGTAGCGAACGGCGCAGTAGAAATTTTCAAATTCAACACTTAGAATTTTTTTGGTGTTTTAGGGCACCTAAGGGCACCTAACATTGAGATAACACTTAGAATTATTTTTGGTGTTCTGGCATCCGCTACATAGTGTAGTAGACAGTCTAGCAGAAGCTTTCAACTTCAACACTTGGATTTTTTTTGGTGTTCTTTGCATCCGCTACGTAGTGTAGTGGATGGCGCAGCAGAAACATTCAAGTTCAATACTTAGGATTTTTTTTGTGGTTTTGGACACCTAACATTGAGACAACACTTAGAATTTTTTTTGGTGTTCTAGGCGTCCGCTACGTAGCGTAGCGGACGGCCCAGCAGAAACATTCAACTTCAACACTTAAAATTTTTTTTGGTGCTTTAGGGCACTTAAGGGCACCTAACATTGGGACAACACTTAGAATTTTTTTTTGGTATTCTTGGCGTCTGCTATATAGTGTAGCGGACGGTCAAGCAGAAGCACTCAAGTTCAACACTTAGATTTTTTTGGTGTTCTTTGCGTCCGCTACATAGTGTAGTAGACGGCGTAACAGAAACATTCAACTTCAACACTTTAGAATTTTATTTTTTTTTGGATTTTAGGGCACCTAACATTAGACAACACTTAGAATTATTTTTTGTATTCTGGCGTCCGCTACATTGTGTAGCGGACGGTCTAGTGAAAGCGTTCAACTTCAACACTTGGATTTTTTTTAGTATTTTTTGCGTCCGCTACATAGTGTAGAGGACGACGACACTTAGAATTTCTTATGGTGTTTTAGGGCACCTAACATTGAGACAACACTTAAAAAAAATTGGTGTTCTAGCGTCCGCTACATAGTGTAGCGGACGGTCTAGCAGAAGCATTTAACTTTAACACTTAGATTTTTTTTGCGTGTTCTTTGCCTCCGCTACATAGTGTAGCGGACGACGCAGTAGAAACATTCAAAATCAACACTTGAAATTTATTTTGATGTTTTAGGGCACCTAACATTGAGACAACACTTAGAATTATTTTTGGTGTTCTGGCGTCCACTACATAGTGTAGCGGACGGTCTAGCAGAAGCTTTCAACTTCAACGCTTGGATTGTTTTTTGTGTTCTTCACGTTCGCTACATAGTGTAGCAGACGGTGCAGCAGAAGTATTCAAGCTCAGTACTTAGAATTTTTTTTTGGTGTTTCAGGGCACCTAACATTGAGACAACACTTAGAATTTTTTTCGTGTTCTAGGCGTCCGCTACATAGTGTAGCGGACGGCCCAGCAGAAACATTCAAGTTCAACACTTAGAAATGTTTTTGGTGTTTTAGGGCACTTAAGGGCACCTAACATTGAGACAACACTTAAAATTTTTTTTGATGTTCCAGGTGTCTGCTATATAGTGTAGCGGACGGTCAAGCAAAAGCATTCAAGTTCAACACTTAGATTTTTTTGGTGTTCTTTGCGTCCGCTACATAGTGTAGTGGACGGCGCAGCAGAAACATTCGTTTGATAAGGCACGCGCCTTGTGCGCACAGGCGCCAAGGCGCAAGGCGCATAGAGGCGGTGGAGGCACATACCTAGGCGCACGAATAGTGACCGTTGGATAGGCTATCATGGCTTAATCTAGAATGTCCATTTTTCTTTTGGATTTAATTTTTTTTAGCTCCACTCCACCAAGTCTAACACATTAAACCTAACTCTAAAAATCCCCAAATCAGAAATACACCAACTCTCATGACTTAACAGTCAGCCCCTCACTTGTTGCCCCCGTCACTTGCTCCGATCGTCGCCAACGTCTCTCCGGTCACCACCAGTCGCCTGCCTTCCTCTCTGCCGCCATTACTCCAGTCGTCAACACCGACACCGTCATCGCTTATCCTCTTTCCTATTGCTGCTCTTCTGCTCCACTCCCGATTTGTCTCTGTTTTTGCTCCATTCCCGATATTTGTAATGATTGAGCATCATTGGTTATACTGGTTCACGTGTTATACTTGATTCTATAGTGATTTTACTTGATTCACTTTGTATGGTGGATTTAAAGCATAAGGATTTTACTTGATTCACTTTCATATATATGTACACTGTGTGGTGATTTTACTTGATTCACTTTCATATATATATATATATATATATATATATATATATATATATATATATGTGTGTGTGTGTGTGTGTGTGTGTGTGTGTGTGTACATTGTGCTAAAAGAATTTTTCAATTTACCACCAAGGGCAGTTCCATTTGTATTTGGTGTCAAACTAGAGTCAAGGCTGTCAGTAATTTATTGGAACGTTAATCATGTCTTTCTTAGGTTAGAGACCCTATCATTCTTTTCTAGACCAGTGTAATGCCTCGGTTTCCTATAGTATTAGTGCATTGGTATAGCTTTTGCAATGAACTGTTAAATTAATAGACTGCAATTTTTTAGTGGATTTAACTGTTAATTCTAAAGTTGGAAGCTTGTTACATTATGATGTGATGGACTTTGAAACTTTTTCTAGTGTTTGGAAGTTTATTAATTGTCATATTCTGATATTTTACATAATTTTTTATGTATCATTATTTATTTAATTTTATTTATTTTAATATTGTGCCTCGCTTTGAAAGGAGCGCGCTTGCGCCTAGGCTCTAGGGACCTTTTGCGCCTTAGGTGCGCCCGCACCTTTAATAACACTGGGTATTAGGAACACGTCTACATCACGGGCGCTCACCAGATTATCCCTATTAAGATATGTAAGGAGCGCATAGGACTGTGTCCATTGTTTCAAGGTTTTCTTCCCCCTCCCATCGACCCAAGCCTCCCATACTGATACGAGAATGCCATGAAAATATGCATAGAACAAAAAAATGCTCGGATACTCATTCCGGGTATCCCGACTCCTTAGCCTCAGAATCTCCACGTAGGCAGAGATCACATTTTCGCTCAACCCAGCCCCCGTAGCTAGGGTGGACATTTTCCCCCACTCGCAAGTGTAATCCAAGCCATTCTGGGAAATGACACTATATGACGCTTTGTTCTGAGGGGCCCTGCTAAAGTAACGCTCGTGTATTAGCCTGGCTTTTGTAGGCCCTAGAGGTCAACGGATGCCCCTTAGGATAAGCGCGCGGGGGGGGGGAGGGGTCGACCGGGGGATGTTGTCCTTCGGGGGGCTGACTAGGGGATATTGCCCGCTGGGGGCTTCGACCGGGGGATATCCCCCTTCTGGGGGCCGAAAGGTCCTGCCCACGGGACGATGGGCATTGACTCAGAAAGATTGATGTTTACGTACTGCCAGTCCTGTGTGACTTGACTCTGAGAGAGGCGTATTGATTCCGACTCCGAAAGTAAAGCAAACGAGGGGACATTGTAATCATCCCATAGTGTTTGAGCCTGTCCCGCTACGGAGGGACCACCAACTCCCTGGCTCACCCCGATGTCTGCCCTAAGGGATTACAGTATCCCTTGCTCATATGGGGAGGCTGCCACCCCGGATAGCCCATTCCCGGGGGGATGCCCTGAGCGGGTCCCCTATAATGGTGCATAAAATTCTCGTTGCCTTGGGTCAATGCATTAGCCCGTCGGTGAAGTTCCAATCCCATGGCATTCTTCAGATCATTCCGCTCACTTAGCTTCTGGAAGAATGCAAGCAAGGCATTAACCTACATCCAATGAGATAATAAGCATAACCACAAACATACGAGATTGAATGTAAAACAAGAATCATTAAATCCAATTAAAAGCATTGGTTGGGAAACCTACGAGATCAAATGCCCACTTCTCATCGATCTGACCCTTAGGATGGTACCTCTGCCCTCGTTCAAACCTTATCAGGGCTACTCTCTTCCGCGTGATGCGGTAGTACCACTCGTTGTACTGGTCGATGCTGATCACGGGGTCAGGCTCCAAAATAATGGCCGTTAGCATGTCCTGCCAAGAGTTTCAAACCTTAATTTCTCGTGCACACAAATCGTGCGCATTCACCTTGCCAAACTGTTCGACACCCAGCGGGTTCCGGTTACCCTCCTATCTGGGGCATCTACCCCCTACGGGTAGTCAAAATGGCGCATTGCACGATCTGACAGCTATCACTCTGCAACCTCGAAGTGGATCAGGAGTGTGCGTTGTAACTCGAAGAGCTTGAAGACGAACGACTCTGCCACCCGTCATCGGAAATGCTTGTACAGTGCCCAATGCATTTGGCCTGGAGATAGTGAGTCAAGCTCCCCCTAATAGAGCGTAATGTTGTGATGGGGATCCTCTCTCTGGGGATAGTGGCTTAGCTTATGGCTGTACTCCCAAGCGCATAACTGAGGCCACACATTATCAGTTCCGTTCATAAGCTTGGGTGCGCCGGTAGCAATGTGTTCAAAAGACCACACCTGAGAACAAGGACATATATATATATATATATATATATATATATATATAATATCATCAAAATTTAATGTCCACCGACTAATAAAAAAATATCGATAACTTAATCAAGACTTATGTGATATACCTACAACAGCGAGAGACATGCACATATAGCTCTGGAGTCGGGCCTTGTTGCCTTGTGCAATGCTCGGTACAGGTACGCAAGAGTTGCTGCACCCCAGGCATACTCTCCAACCTCTTGTAGGTTACCCAACAACGGTAAATATTTGGCACGGATCGTAATCTTTACATCGTTGGGAATAGAATTGTCCCCATCACCCACAAAGGGAAAGCCACCAGTACGTGCTAAATTGATCTTCAGGTATAGAGGTAAAGAAGTCCCCAGCAGCTCTATTATTCGTTGCTTTCGACAGAGGAGCAATTACCGGTCGCCCCGTCACCGATCACCCTAAGATGAACCCTACATCTTCTAGGGTTATAGTCATCTCTCCAAAAGGGAAGTGAAACGTATTCGTTTCACTTATCCACCTCTCAACAAGGGCACCTATCAAGTTCTGGTCAAGTTGTTGAAAGATCTGCCCATGCGTGAAAATCTCAAACCCAATTCCACGCAGTAATTTTTTTTTGGTAATTATTCAGTTTTCACAGTCTGAAATTATCGGATACTTCTATTGTGTTGAGGAGTGCTCTTTCCTACGAATTAATAAATACAATTTAAGCAAAATAAACGGTATACAATGTTTGTGATAATAAGAAAGTTGATAAAATAAATATCTTACTCCACCATCCCATATGAGTGTACTGATATGGTTTGCTTGGTTGTATAATACGGAGGGATCTTCTGGTCCAGGGTTAAAGTTCATTTTGTTGCAATTGAAATTATGGAAAAAAATGTAAAGTTTGGAAGCTTTTATCAATCGCTCGCAAATTACCAATGCTAGCACATGCATAATACATACAACGCTACCACATGCTCAATGCTTATATATATATATATATATATATATATATATATATATATATATATATATATATATATATATATATATATATATAGACACACACATACACACAAACATACACAGAGTCAGATTTTACCAACGCTAGCACATAAACAATACATAATCAAAATCATGCATAAGACGCAATACTCATAACAACTCTAGATTATAAACAAATAAAATATTAGTTTATGAACTTACATGATTAATGAGACGATTAAAGGATTTCTTGGGAAGAAATTGGGCAGATCTGATTGCCAACGCCTCTAAAAAAATTGTGAAAAGAAAGAATGGAGAAGGGTTTCGAAGTTAGGTTTTTTTGTGTATATATATGTAATATCCCGAACTTTGGGAGCCGATTAAATAACCATTCGGGCTCCGAAGAATAAACGGGCGCTAATTTTGAGTAAAACTCGGGTATTAGAAGCTTGTGGAAGCTTAAAAGAATTTTGGGGCAAAAATATAATTTTCAAATTTTTGGGGGCATTTTTGTAATTTTGGAAACTTGAGGTGCTAATTTTGCAAATTTTGAAAAGTATGTCTAGGTGTCAATCTTGAGAAAAAGAAGCATAACCTGATACCACACCACATACTAGCTTATGGTGACTAAGCTGATCAAATAATAAAATGGGGAAATGTTATAAAGATAAATGAAAGAAACAAATGAAAAAAAAAGAGAGAAAACTTTCCCTTTCGGGAAAGAAGAGCAGAAGAAGAAGCAGAGAACAAGAACAGAAAACGGGGAAGAAAATCAAAGAGGAAGGGAGGCATGCTTCGACAGAGCTGAAATCAGAGAGGGAAGACTGAAGGAAATCGGGAAAGGGTAAATTCTTAAGCTTTAGTGTGTATTTCAGTGTGGGTTGCCACTGCGTGTGCTGTGTGTGTGTGTGTGTGTGTGTTCTTCTTGGGTGTACAAGTTTTGGTTGGGGGATTGAGTTGCGGTTTGGTGTAATTTTGGGTTTATGGGTTATGGGGTAATGGTTTGTATGCCTGTAAGGGATAGGGATGAGGAGCTGCGAGAGTATTCTGTGTGTTGCAGGTTGGAGGGATGGTTAACCATGGCTGCTGAATGAAGGCTTGGGTGAGAAATTATGGGTATAAGGATTTATGGTAGGTGACTTGATGTTAAATGGATTATGAGGTGTGTTAGTATGTGAAATTAAGGTATGCTATTGAGTGAAAATGGGTTGCAGTGTGAGTTCGTGAGTGGGGTGTGTGTACCAGTGTGTGCTTTGGCAGAAAAAATGGAGAAGACAAGTGCGTGTGGTCTAAGGTGTAGTAGTGTGTGTAATCTGAATAGTGACCGTAATCGTCACTAAAGGTGGGGAAGTATTTAGGTAGTTTTTCTCAAAATTCTATAAATAGTTAGGGACCAAATTGGACAAAACACAAAACTGTAACCCCCATTTTTTTTTACGAGACCTATGCTCTGGAAAGTTTTGGGAATTTTTGAGATCCGCGAAGGGCGCTAAATTGGGGTATCGATCAAAGCAATTTATCAAATTAATTAACCTAGTAAATTAATTTATTTTAATCTGAAATTTTTATGGAAGACCTATTTTATAGATATGATTCGGTATCTAAAATTTTGGACCATTCCGAGATCGATAGGTATTTTTCGTGAAACTGACCTTTTAGAGCTCGGTCCGGACACTAGTTCAGGAATTTCTGACAAAAATTTTCAAAAGACTTTTTAGTACAGAAATGATACCGAGAGGCTTAAAATAGCAGTTTAAGATATTTTGAGATTTTGCCGGTGCCGGAAACCCCAAGGGTGTTTTGGTAATTTACCACCCCAAAGGGGTATTTTGGTAATTTTACCTATAAGAGGTATTTTGAAGTAAATTTACATACAGTAAGATTATTTTAGTGACTTTGCTTATGGAAAAGTCATTTTGAGGATTAAAGTGTAACGGGGGTATTTTGGTAATATGCCACCCCGAAGGGGTATTTTGGTAATTTGACCGAAGAGAGGTATTTTTGCATAAATTTATATATGGAAAGCTTATTTAAGTGATTCTACTTACGGGAAGACCGTTTTGGTGATTTAAGTCCGAGAGGGGCATTTCGGTAATTTTACACACTATGGGCGTTTCGGTAATTTTACATACCTGGTGAGGGGAGGTTCATTTTGGGAGCATGTGTGAGTTCGTATTAAGTTATAATCTTATTCTGTATGCTATTTTCTAATGGTTCGATTATTCCGTTTAGGTTAAAGCTAAAGACTTCCGGTTAGGATAATTTAGCTGCGGATCCAGGTAAGGGATTCTATCTGAACCTTGGGTAAGGACTTTGTCCGAACCCTTATTCTATTGCTCGTACTCGTAAGTACACATTTGATTTATTTATGACTAATGCTGAACTCTGAATTCTGTATGGCTATCAACATGTTATTGCCCAGAAAATCCTAATATTGAACCTAACTCAATTATTTGGAATTCTTGTGATGTTTGCATGTATTGCATGCTGAGCAAAGTTGATCATTGTCTTTATCCATTCTTCTGAATTGTTATGTCCAAATCTAATATCTATTCGCAATTGTCTTTGTTGTTTATCTGTTATTTTTCTTCTGAAAATTCTGATTTCTTCTAAAAATTATGAATGTTGACTTATGTCAGTATGATTATTGTTATTGGAATCCGAATTAATTTTGTTGATTGAGCTTATGTTAAGGCTCACTGATATTATTGATTTTTATGTGTTGACCTGGGTTTCTGTTCTGTAGGAGGGCGTAATGAGGCTGGTCTGAATCCTGCAGGAAAAAGCAGGCTAGTACCCAAGTGGACTAGTATTTTAGTACATCATGCATGTGTACACTTCTGTGCTTTGCCAGAATGGCATCGCGACCCCCGGGATCAACGTTAATTTTTTATTTTATCTGCTCTGTACACTGCCGTGACTATTATGAAAAATGTCTGAAAAGTATTATCTGAAATGATTTGTGCTTCTGTTGAAATCCTTTGAAAAGCCTTCATTGTATTTTGGAAATGATGACTCTAGAAATGATCGATTATCGATTGTTTTTTTTGGAATCGGTCATGTTTGTTCTGGTTTATTTTGGTAACTATTTCTGATGAGTTTTTGATCCTTTTGGAAGTCATTGAGTTTTGACCATATGAAGTATTCTGGAAATTTTTGTCGGTTGGATTCTTTGAAATCGTTTTGTAATCCTGTTGGTAGTCCTTGTGCGACCTTACTGAGCTCTCAAAAGCTCACCCTTCGTTTGGCTCCCTTATGTAGGTAATGATAAGCTGTAGCAGGTTCGGGAATGGGTTAGAATCTGCGTGAGGTTCCGATGAGCCCATCACCACTATATAGTAAGACCCCCGCGCGGGTCGGTACTGATAATTTGTTCTTAGGAAATTTGAATTGCGAAGAATCTAAGTTGTAATAGTTTGAGCTAAGCAATTATGATTCAGTATTCTGAGAAATTTGAGTTGATGCTGAATTAGATGATTTGGAATATGTGTTAGTGAACAGGTCCGACAGGTGTGATGTGATCCAGTAGGTTAACGACCCGGGAGTTCGAGGCGGCGGAGCTCCAAATTTCGGGGTCGTTACAATATATGGACAGTACGCTACATAGTTTGGCGGACATTAAAGGCCTCCCGCTACACTATGTTGCGGACAATGTTTAGTTTTAAACGCTATTTGCTACATAATATAGCGGATATCAGGGATGAGGACAAAGTAACAGTCATAACAGTCGTGGGGGACAGGACTGATGTGACAACTATCAGTCAAGATGTGGTTTGAGCTGACGTGTGTCAATCAAAAAGTCGTCCGCTATACATGTAGCGGACAACTTTTTCCCTGACATGTCAAGACCAAAAAGTCATCCGCTACACCGTGTAGCGGACGAAGGAGGAGGGACAGTTTGGTAAAAAAACATGTCTGCTACACTGTGTAGTGGACGTCGGACGTCAAACAGCTTTTGAAAAAAAAAAGATCTGGGCTGTCCATCCTGAAAGGATGGACGGCCAAATTGGGTTTATGGATGGCCAAATCGCGTTTGTAACTTCTCCAATTTTGCTAGCGCTATCAACGGATCAGCTACCATATGGGGATAACGAATATACTGCTAGCCTTAGGCAGCTTGCCTAAGGCTAAAGAGTAAAACGACGTAGTTTTGCTATTGGTTTATAGTTCCTTTTTTTTTCCTTTCTCTTCTCTCTTCGTCAGATAGCACAGTAGCCTCTCTTTCTCTCTCGTCACTATCGCCGGCAATACCACCAATCTTGCCTACCGTACCTCCATCACCGACAACCTTCCACACCGGTGAAATCACCGTCTCCTCCCCGTTTCTCTCCCTCCCCGTCATTATACCTCTCAGCAAATCAGCCAAACCAGACAACCCCATCGCCGACTGCAGTTACTGCCCAGCCTCTGTCGCTAGTCAAATCTTCGTCCTTTCGCCTCTCCAGATCTGATCTTCTTCAACTTGTCGTTGCCTAGTCACCGGCTAGGCCCAATCGTCTGTTCCCATGCATCAATAACTAGCCAGGGCCTACACCATAAGCAACCACTGCCGGCCGCAGACCACCCATCATCCACCACTGCTTGGTCGCTGGTCATCCTTCTTGGCCGGAGACAACATCGCCCGCCCTACTGCAATACTACGCACATCCTGGTCATTACAAACCACTGTACACAACCACACTACGCACCTACCTATCCATTCAGCCATTGTCCCCTCTTTCAATTACCGACCTCTTTCATTAGCGACATACCACTCACGGTTGCCGTAGATTAACCACCGCACCATCATCAAGAATGTCAGGACACTGCTGGCTTTTATTGACCCGCCACATCAAGGAACCCGTCATACAGTGTCGGCTCTTTTTGACCCGCCACAGCAAGGAACCAATTGCCACAACCACCTCACAAGGATTCATCACAATAATCGGTGCAATTATATGGCTGACACAGGAAGGACCCACATGGTTTCAAAAAAATTTCAGTCAATTGCACAAGTTGATGAGAATGTGAGTTTGACTGATCATGATATTCATGATATCGTTGTCCAGGATGAAGCTGTGATTATGATATTTGGGGTCTTTCATGTTACGATGATGAGGTTGAGACACCTAGAAAAAAATGAGATTGATGAAAATTTTGAGGATTTTAATAGTGAACACATGAATGGAAAAACATTTGATATGCAAGAAGCAACATATGAGTTCTTCAATTGATATGCCCTTTTAAATGGTTTTGGCACTCATAAACACAATGCGCACAAGATTATGGCCACTAGTGCAATTTTTAGGAGGCAATTTGTGTGCAATAAGTAAGGCTTCAAGAAACTGGATGATAAGAGACTGAATGGGCATGAAAAAGGGCGTAGGGATTTGAGAACCGGTTGTGAAGCAAAGATGATGTTACTTTGTCGAAGAAGCTTGGAATGTGGGTCGTTGACAAGTTTCAAGATGTTCACAACCATCCGCTCACTACTACTCCCTTAAAAGCAATCAAGCGTCATTCTCATAGTAAGTACCATTGTACAAATTCATGCAAGTCTCTTGTGGCTGACCTTAACAATGAGGGCGTGAAGCCTTCTCAGATTACTAAAGTTGTAAATGCAATGAAGCCCAGCGAAGAAGTTGACGTAACTCCAAGACAATGTTCTAATATTATACGTGTTGAAAGAAAAAAATAATGTAGGGAAAGAAATTTATGGGATTATTAACATTTTCAAGATAAGGCTACGTTGGATGATAGTTATTATTTTGCTGCGGATTTGGCTAGAGATGGTTCTCTCATAAGTGTTTTTTGGGCTGAAGGAAGGTCAAGGGCATCATATGCACAGTTTGGTGATGTTGTTGTATTTGATGTGACTTACATAACGAATAAATTTAGGATGCCATTTGCTCGGTTTGTTGGAGTTAATCACCATCAACAGTCTATATTATTTGGAGTTTCATTGCTAGAGGATGAAACAGAGGCAACATTTGTGTGGTTGTTTGAGCATTTTTTGCGTTGCATGTTTGACAGGTCCCCAACCGCAATCATCACTGACCAAGATGGAGCTATGAAAAATGCAATTACAAAAGTGTTTCCAAATACTCGGCATCGTTTTTGCGCAAGGCACGTCAAGAAGCACACTATGGAGCATCTACAACCCCTGCGATCTCGTTATGATGACTGTCATGAAGCCTATACCAACTGGACCAAAAGTCAGAGTATTGAAGATTTTGAGGCTGAGTGGTAGATTTGAATGAGAAGTATGACGTAAAAGGAAATTTTTGGATCCAAAACATGTACAACTTACGTGCACATTGGGCAAAGTCATTTCTCAACAATACTGGCATGACGACGAGTGGATGAAGTGAAAGCATACATTCATTTTTTGACGGGTATGTAAATTCTAATACCATGTTGAATGAGTTTGTTGTGAAATATGACAAAGCAGTTTGTGATCGAAGGAATGCCAAGGAAGATGAGGACTTTAAGACCATGACTTCAAAAGCAATCTTATCCTCTGATCATCCGATTGAACGAAAAGTCGGAGATTGCTATACTCGTAGTTTGTTTGAGATCTTTAAGAAAGAATGGAATGCTAGTATTAGTTGTTTGCACATTACATGGAGTAAGGAACCCAACGTTACAAAATACAGGGTGGGTTTGATAACTGTTGACAAGGAGAAATGGTGAACAATTTACTATTATTCGTCGGAAGATGTTAGAGCTAGTTGTTCATGTGCTAAGTTTGAGACGGCAGGAATATTATGCAAGCGCGTCCTTTATATTTTTAAGAAGAAGAAAATAATTGATCTTCTTGAGTACTACATTCTGCCTAGATGGACAATTAATGCTCGATACAAGGTGGGAGATGTTGGCGATAAAATGGATGAGATTACTAGATGTTCAACTGAAAACGAAGTCAGCCTTTTAACTTTATAGTAAGTTCGAGCAAAGTTTACAAAGGCAATTAAAAATGCAAGAAATTCTCCTTCAGAAATATGTGAGGTAGTGAGTAGTAGTTTCTTGTAGGGATGGCAATTTGGTCCGCACCCGGCGGTTCTCCGACCCGCCCTGAACCTATAGAAGCGGATTATTTCGACTTTGACCGGATTACGGGGAGGGTATGGGAGTCATTTTCTTGACCTGCAACAAGTATGGATCGGTTTGGTATTTGGTATAATCCGCCCTGGTATCCGACCCGCATGTAGTTTATGTATATTGTTTTATCCTAACCCAAAATCTGTTTAATCTAAGCCGTCCATCTAAATAGTTTATATAGTAGTGTAACGCCCCCGAAAATTCGGAGCTCCACCGCCCCGAACTCCCGGGTCGTTAACCTATCGGATCACATCAAACCTGTTAAATCTATTCACTAACACATATTCCAAATCATCTAATTCAACATCAACTCAAATTCTTCAAAATATTATATCACAAACTGCTTAGCTTAAACCATTACAGCTTAGGTTCTTCGCAATTCAAATTTCTTAAGAACGAATTAACAGTACCGACCCACGCAGGGGTCTTACTATACCGTGGTGATGGGCTCATCAAAATCTCACTCAGACTCTAACCCATTCCTGAACCTGCTACAGTTTATCATCACCTGTAGAAGGGAGCCAAACGAAGGGTGAGCTTTTGAGAGCTCAGTAAGGTCGTACAAGGACTACAAAAGAGATTATAACACGACTATGAAAAATCCAACTAACGATGATTTTCAAAACACTTCGAACGATCAAAATTCAATAATTACCCAAACTGAGCAAAGTTCATCAGAAATAGATACCAAAATAAATATTAACAATCAGAACAAAATCCAAAACGATCAATAAAAGATCCTTTTCAAGTCAGCATTTCCGAGTGCCACAAAAATTTCCCTTGCTCAAGGGATTTCAATCCGAACAGAAATTCATTTCGAAAATACAGCAAGATTCACGAGGGATTTTAACCCAAGCAGAAATCAAATCAGATAATACGATAAAGACTTGTCAAGGGATTTCAACCCAAGTACAAATCCTTCTAACTAAATTCAATTAATGTTTGTCAAGGGCTTTCAACCAAAGCAAATCATTCTAGCTAATAAAATCAAAAATCAATGTTGATCCTAGGCGATTGCAATGCCATTATGGCAAGCTAATATAGTGTACACATGCATGATGTACTAAAGTAATTAGTAGTCCACTTGGGTACTAGCCTGTGTTTCATGCAAGATTCAACCAGCCTTATACCGCCTTCCCACTAAATAGTTACCCGGGTCAACAGAGAAATTAACAATATCAATGAGCGTTAACATAAACTCATATCCTCGAAATCAATTCGGGTTCTAATAACAATAATCATACTGACATAAGTCAGCATTCGGAATTTTCAGAAGAAATCAGAATTTCAGAAGAAAAATCACAGATAAACAACAAAAACGACTGCGAATAATTATCGAATATAATCACAACAATTCGGAAGAATGGATACAGACGATTATCAAATTTTCTCAGCACGCAATAACATGCGAGCATCACAAGATTTTCAAATAACCGATTCAGGTTCAACATTAGGATTTTCTGGGCAAGAACATGCTGATATCAATACATAACTCAGAGTTTGGCATTAGCCGTAAATATATCAAAGGAGTACTTAAGAGTACAAGTAATCAAATAAGGGTTCGGACAAAAGTCCTTACCCAAGGTTTAGATAGAATCCCTTACCTGGATCCACAGTTAAATCATCATAACCGGAAGTCTTTAACTTTAACCTAAACGGAATAATCGAACCATTAGAATACAACCTATAGAACAAAAGTATAACTTTCTTGAAACACCCAACTAAATATACGGCATAATAAACTCGCATCCTACAGGAAAATACCTTGAGGAGATTCCACAATCTCTCTCCCAATTTCTTCCTAAAGCTCTCTATTTTGATCTTCTTCTTGTTTTCTTCTTTTTTTTTCTTTTTCTTGATTGTTTTCTCCCCTGTTTCTGATTCTCTGTCTTGGTTCCTCTTTCTTTCTCGAAAGGGAAAGGTTTCCCCTTTTGGTTTTTGTTTTTTTTTTTTTCTCTTTAGACTTATCCTTCCCTTCTTAATTTTTTTTCTTTTTCCTAGCTTAGTCATTAATCTAGTAGGAGGTGGCACATTAAAAAAAAGTTTCCTAAATTACTTTTATAAAATTGCACAAATGCCCCCCCAAAGTTTTTCCAAAATTACAAAAATGGCCTCAAAATTTCTAAAATTACATTTTTGTCCCACAATATTTTTAAGCTCCTATGCGCACTACTAATACTCAAGTATTACTTAAATTTAATGCCCGTTTATTTTTCAGAACCCGGATGGTATTTTAACCGCCTCCCGAAATTCAAGATATTACAAGTAGAACAAAACCTCTAAGCACGTGTTTTCTCTTCTCTCTTCTGCCACACTCAACTCCTCACACCTCCTCTTTGCGTCGCCAGAGTCACCATCTCCACACACCTCTTCGTGTCGCTGCAATGTTACGATCTCTACTCTTTGCACCACTGCTACGTCACTGAGTAAAATCCTCTGTCGTCGAATCTCCCTCGTCGGTAAAGCTCCTCTGCCGTCGAATTCCCCCCGCCGGCGAAGCTCCTCCGCCATTGATGTGGAGGCAATAGCAATATCAGATGCTTCCATCGTGTATTGCCGCGTCTCGCTCCGTCTCTTTGACTCCATACATTTTAGTTTGTATAAATTGAATGGGATTCTTCTTATATCTGTGTATGATTTTGATTTTGTCGGATTTGATATCGAGATTTTCAATTTAAAGCTTTTTGTCATGTAGATTGCTAGTATGTATAGCGCACTGTTTGTACATAATAGGTGGGGCTTTTGACTTTTTGTGTTGAGATTTGTTGTTGTTGGCCATGTATTATGGATGCTGTGTTGAATTTTTTGGAAAAGAGAAGGGAGAAGATGATGAAGATATGGACGGTGGCTAGGGTTTGGAAGTTTGGATCAATGGATTGGATTACATCTTAAAAAATAGCAGTGCGGGGCAAGGGTCGGGTTTTTTTGTAGTCCGTCAGATCGGGGATGACGATCGGGGATGGTATTCCCATCTCTGACCTGGTGGCGGGGTGGGGTGGAGTCGGAGTAGCGTACTTGAACTACCAGGGACGGGTAAACCCGCATCTGACCCACCCTATTGCCATCCCTAGTTTCTTGGAAAAGCAAGCTTCAAGAAAGAACGAGGAGAATCTTATTGGTGGCAAAATGGTTGGTCAAGTTGATTCAAGTACATGTATTTCTCAAGTCGAAAGTATGAATCAGATATCTGTACGTGACCTTACTGCCCCTGTTAAGACTAAAGGCCGTCCAAAGGTTGCTACTAGGTTGAAGTCTTCTATTGAATTGGAAAAAGAAGAAAAGAAATAAGGAACTTATGCCTATTGTCATGGGAAAGGCCATTATCGGACTGGATGTGCCAAACGAAAGGTATCTTTTGGAATGAAACTAATCATTTGGCTTTATTTAATTTTATATGATATTGTGTAATCTATTTGAGTTGCATAAACTAACTTATAACTTGCATTGCTTCAGAGGGATGAAGGAGAAGGCAATTTTGTTCAATAATTGCAGATTTCCTAAGATTTGGTATAACCTTATTACATTCTTGTTATCTATGAACTCGGATATCGACAAAGAGGCTACTGCTAGTGATTTATGTTAAGGGACCAAGCTTTGTTTTGAAATTTCTCATTATATTTGATAAAATTTTAGATTTTTTAAAACTTAAACTTAAGTCTTCTTTTTGCGAGAAACTTTGTATTGCAATTATTGTCGAATTATGTTTTCGATTGGTGGATGCATGTTCAACATTCTTTATCAATTAGATTCTTAAAAAAAGCCTCCGTAGTATAACACATTACCAGATTGAATAGTTCTTTGTACTTGGACAGATAATCATACAAACACATTACATTTGACCAAATATAGTCACAAGAAAGACCAACTTGTCTCAAATTTAAATTATGTAAGACAAAAGAATCTTATCGATATATATTGCTCAAATACATAATTACATTGCTGACATAAAATGCCGCTGGTGAAGAAAAATGACAATTCTCGATAAAGTCAAGCGAGGGTTGGCCACAACCAAGCAGCGTAAAAAATGAAAGCAGTATTTATTACTTACATGTGTAATACCCATTGTGCTTACATGCATACACATTATTCCCAACATAATTATTATTAAGGCACGATCTTGTAACATGTCACTTCCTTTTGATAGCATTCTATTGAGAAGGATGATAGAGTACGGGAATCAAGCACAGATTATTTTTCCTTCTAACTGTCACCCCATAAGCCTCGGTCATGTCTAGTTCTTCTTGCTTGGTACCATTGGAGAGCTTTCAGTCAAAATGGTAGAGCAACTGAGCAAGTGGCAGCTCAATATTAGCTATAGTGAAAGTCATCCCTGGACATATTCTTCTTCCGGCACCAAACGGGATGAACTCAAAGTTTGTCCCCTTGTAATCGATGCTAATATCAATGAATCTCTCAGGGTAAAATCTCTCAGCTTGAAGCCAATACCTAGGATCTCGGTTGATAGCCCATCCACTGATAATGACTTGTTTTCACTGGTATCTCATATCTGTTGATTTCACATTGCTCGTGGCTTTCTCTTGGAAGTAAAAGAGGAGCAGAGGGATGCAGCCTCAAGGTTTCTTTGATTACTGCTTGCAAGTATCTTAATTCTTTAAGACCTGTTTCATCAACATTTCTTCATTGGCCAAAGACTTTTCGCACCTCAGCTTGTGCCCTTTCTATGACACGTAGGGATTTCAGCATTTCGGACATCGCCCCACTCAATTGTTGTTGACGATGTCTCACTTCCAGCACTGAAAATATCCTGAAAAAGTATTCTTAGACATTTGAGTTAAGCCAGTGATACTACCAATACATTGTTTATCTCTTTAAGCATCCCACGAGTAAGAAATAAAAAAATGAAATGTCACCCTTCATTGGATTGTACACTATCTATGTGCATTCTAGGTCAGATAAACCCAGCAGCATAAATTCCTGGAGCCATCCAGCTCTATAGGGTCGTGTGACCGCTAAATGAAAAATCATCGCACCATTGCTTACTATTCGACTCCACTTACTTTTAATTTGTTCTTCATCTTCCAGTAGCCTTTCCTTAATTTTGGCATCATTCTTGCCCAAGTTGTGCAGTCATAGGCTTAATGAATGCGTTAAAATCACTCAAGGAAACTTCCTTTCATTTATCTCCTAGATGTGCTTTTTACTTGTTTTTAACTCTAGAAGTTAACTATTTTGGTCTCGCCAAAAGAAGAATGTCATGTTTTGTACTATTATAATGGAGGGGTTCTTATTTCTTAATAACAATTCATGTTTTAAGCAACCTCTTTCCAAATGCTGCTACACAGTGGTCAGTTGAGCATACAACGTCCTTGAAAGAATGAAAGAGATAAATAGCTCTCAGACTAACGTTGACATTAGTAACTTTAAAATCAACATAAGAATAAAGGCAAGGTTACCTGAAGAGTATACATTCCGCTATTCTCAATTATCTCAAGGTTATCCAGTGCAGCTGCAACAAGATAAATATATGGCCTGCGATAGCTGTGGGTGGTGTCTCACCGGCGAAATAGGCCATAGATTGAGTGGCAGTGGCTGATTCTGTGATGTGGCCGTAGAGAGGGCCAACAGTGTGGTTCTGTACTGTGGCGATTGGGCGGCAGTGGCTGATCTTGAGGGAGAATAGAGGCTTGACAGTGGTGGACTACAGTGATGAGAGATTCGACCGGCGACAGAGGCTGGGAGCAACGGCGGCCGACTATGGGGTTGCCTGGTTTGGCTGATTTGCTGAGAGGTATAATGACGGGAAGGGAGAGAAACGGGGAGGGAGAGAGACAGTGGTTTCACCGGTGTGGAAGGTTGTCGGCGATGGAGGTTCGACTGGCTGGATTGGCAATTGGTATTGCCGGCGATAGTGACGAGAGAGAAAGAGAGATAGGCTGCTGTGCTATCTGACTAAGAGAGAAGAGAAAGAAAAAAAGGAACTATAAACCATAGCAAAACTACGTCGTTTTACTCTCTAGCCTTCCCATATATATATATATATATATATATATATAGTATCTCTTGTGAAATTGTTTACCAATTTTAAACCGAAAGACCCATGGCATGTTATGAAAGTCAAAAATTATTTTGGAACATAGTATGTGTGTTTAATGGGCCCCAACTTACTCTTTTAAAATTTTCAGGTGATTACTTAGTGGGACCCGATATTCTTGTAAGCCACGAGGATGCTGTCACTTGAGAGGATTGCTACAGGAGTTGAAGTCCTCTTAGAACTTTTAAAGACTTTCGAGTTGACATTTTTTATGTTTCAAATTATTTTGAGAATTGTTCGGAACTTAAATCTCCATAAAATTTTAAATGATATGTTTTAGTTGATTAATGAAGGATTAGAGACATATTTGAGAAATACATAAGTATGATTCCTAGCAAACTTATTAAAGGGTTAGTTTTAAATGCTCGGTTATAGATTATTGTGTACAGGTTTGTACTAAGGCTTGGTAGAGCCCTAGATGGATGTTCGAATGGGCCTATCACAGACCTAACTCATGGGCTCACTTGTAGGTTTAGTGTTGTGACAGTTGCCTACATGATGGATTGATGTAGTATACAGGAAGAGTCGCCTACCTAGCGGGAGGAGAGTCCTCATACCGAAGCACTCGAAACTCCTTAGGGGCGATAGTGTCTTTTGAGAGCGATCCTATTCAGCGGGTAAGTCCTTTGTGCCGGAGCACTCTAATTGTGCGAAAGGTAGTGTCAAGGATACCTGACAGGCCGATGTAGCGTCCCAGAGGAGTCGCCTACGTAGCTGAAGGGGAGTCCTCATGCTGGATCACTTGGAGTTCCTTGACGGAGATAGTATCCTGGAGGAGTCGCCTATCCCTACTGGATACAGAACACTTCGAGGATTGTGTCGAAGCATATTCCACGACCAAGACAAAAAGCACATGGTATGGTGAAAGAATGGACCAACGCGTGGACGTGATAGTGTGACAGAGAGCCGAAGGGCATGACTATATAAGCAGCACGGTGCTTACTTTGGGCAAATACTCTCATTGGGCCTATTGTTGATACCCGCCAATTTACTCTTCAGCTTTTGTAGCGTGTGGTCGATCATTTCTGGCTTCTTCAAGGCCGAGTTGTTGTAGAAGCAGTTGGGCACCTGTTTGCTTTCCACTTCGCAATCCAATCTCACATGGAACTGGTGCTCAAAGATAATCCTTGGAACATTCGTGGAACGATCTTCGTTTTGCAGCGATGGCAACCATCCATGGCGATCGAACAAGTGGAATTTTCGACTGTGGACTTATGGCTGCAGCTGCACTTCATACTGTTGGACTTGTTTTATCGTGATCTGGCAAGTTTAATTGGCAGTGCTTTTGGGGAGCTGTTAGCCATGGACTGGAACCCTGTGCGACAACAGCGTCGAGATTTCTTCAGGGTTCTAGTTCGCCTTGATGACCCTCACATACCTGGCCTTTATGTGCGCACGAATCAATGTGAATCACATTGGATCCAAGCTCGTTATGAGAAAGTATTTCAAGTGTGTTACAGATGTGGTGTTTTGGGTCACAGTATCGACACTTGCCGAATACCGTCGAGAGTTATGCGCTACAGGCTTGAAATTGC
Source organism: Escallonia herrerae (assembly GCA_033070095.1). Lineage (NCBI taxonomy): Eukaryota > Viridiplantae > Streptophyta > Magnoliopsida > Escalloniales > Escalloniaceae > Escallonia > Escallonia herrerae. Next base: position 142,815 of record JAVXUP010000801.1, on the reverse strand, counting down.
CAGTCTCCGGTATACTACGGCAGACCGCATCACCATCGGGCTGAGCCGTGTTTTACGTCTGCGTTAAGGGCATTTGCCAATACGAGTTGGAATCGCATTACACGGCTAAACATTATTGACGAAGGTGAGTTAGAACTGGTTTAAGGCACTGACCGCGGGTCTAGTGTGGATTCTGATAATGATTTAATTGTGGAAATTCATGGGTTAAACGTGAATCTTGAACTTGAATCAACCGGCGACTCCTCTTTCTCCGATCAGTATTTCTCTACGTAGAGCGTTGGCTCTCTTTCTACAGGCTCGGTAGACATTTTTGACTCTTCCATGGAGCTCGCCAGGGTTGCAGCGGCCGCGGTGACCGGCGAAGGTGCAGCGGGAACTGGCGACAGTGCTATGGCTGTGGCTAACGTGGCGCCCTCTCACTCGGTGCATGCTGGCGGTACCACATCCACTGCCACGTCGGCAGCAGCAGCTGAGTCAGCAGTGCCACTTGTCCAGTCGGTAAATTCAGCTGTGCATGTTTGCCAGCCACCTTTGACAGCAGATAAGTTTGCAATTCCCTCGGTAGAAGCTTCAGTAGATAAGTTTGCTCACCTGGGCATCTCACAATTGGGCCATGACTTTACGAGTGGGCTACCGGGAGTGTATTTTGGGCTTGTCCTCTCCATAGGACACATGCCTGTCAGCAGCTTTTTACTCTCATTACTAGTCCAGCAACTTCTGAGATGGGTCGTACGACTGAACAAGACAACTTGTTACTTGCCTGTGCAGATCTGGGCCTGGAAATAGATCAATATGGGAGCTATTTGAAGGATTTTTAGCCTGGCCCACGTGATTTTCAGTCCGGAACACATGACTATGAGGCTAGCACGTCCAAAAAAAACAGCTCATTTGCCTGCAACTCCTCCTTCTCCAGGGAACCTTTCTTCTCATTTAATCTTCGGGCACCTGATTACTCTTCGGACAACTCAGATGATGTTGTAGCTAATACCGCAGTACCTCCCTACATGGAATCAGCTATGGCCCTGTTGAGAATTGAATGGCCGCAGATGACTATCGCAACGTTAAAGGACCGTAACTCTCTTTCTCCGTCCTCGGATAGTTCTTCCACTAAGCGCAAGTGCGCTCTTATTTTCTCGGACATTCTGGAGTCTACCGCTAAAAAAATCAAGTGTCTTGAGGAAATGGGATCGAGGGGAAGCATTGGAACTAATCAGACCTGGGCATCCACTGAAACGTGCTCATTCCTCGAACTCTGTTGCATCGTCAGGCTTGTCTAGTCTATTTAGCTTGCCCTCATCTGTCAATTTTGTGTGCCTGCCTAGCTTTCGTATTCAGCACGCTTTATCGCCTGTGATATCTATGCCTTTGATCTCTGACTTATAGCTTGCTGGGAGGAATATGAATAGTATGCGGGGGTCTGAGAGACTCAATATCCTTCACTTTTTACCGCTGAGGCTTCAGCAGTTGGGCCTTTCCAACCACTAAGCGTATCATGAAAATTCTCAGCTAGAACTGTGTAGGTATGGGTCAAGCTGCCACAATTCGTACAGCATCTGATTTGATCCGGAAGCACCACCCTCATGTCGTGTTCTTTATAGAAACCAAGATGCTGGTCTCCAAGGTAGGGCTTTTGTTTAGGAAGCTAGGGTTCACTAATTTTGTTGGAGTAGATCCAGTGGGTTTTAGTGGTCGTCTTTGGCTGGGTTAGCTTTCTTCTTATTCCTTCTCGGTTGGGCTGGTTCACGCAAATTTTACTTTAACCTCGTTTAAGGGTTTAGATAGGTTCGCAAACTTCTATGGTTTTCTTTATGGCCATCCGAGTTTGCAACGTCGTGCTAGTACTTGGGAGTTTATTGCCTCAGCATCAGCCCTTCTACCGGGTCCTTTTTGTCTTTGTGGTGACTTCAATCAGGTCTTGACTCCTTCCTAGAAGTCCGGTCATCACTCGACAGTAATTCCGGGGGCCCAATCGTTTCGGGACTTCCTAGAGTCATTTAGCTTGTCAGATGTTCGCTGGGGTGGGCCATTGTACACTTGGGTTCGTGGCTCCCTAGCTAACGGTTTTCTGTATGAAAAATTAGACTGCATAATGGCCTCCCCCATGGATAGTCTTTTACCCACAGGCGATAGCTCGTAATCTAGCTATTCAACATTCGGATCATGCCCCCATTCTTTGTGACACTCATCCTCCCAGTCATAAGTACCAGTTACATCATAGATTTGAGGCCATATAGTTTTCGTCACCTCTGGTCGTTTCTCTAATGCGTTATGTCTGGTTCTTTTCAACTGCTGGTTCTCCGCTCTTTCAAGTTATGCTAAAGTTCAAAGTGCTACTGCGGACTCTGAGGCACTGGAGTAAGGGGAGTTTTGGCAGACTGGAAGGTCAGATCACAGACATTCAGCAACGTCTCCTTTTCTTCCAACAACCTTCCCAAATCTCACAAAGCCCCATCCCGGAGGAAGCTTCTCTCCGATGCAAGCTTGATTTGATACAAAAATGTGAAGGAATTTTCTGGGCTCAACGGGCAAAAATTGATTGGTTAGATCAAGGTGATAGTAACCTAAAACTTTTTCATACTTCCACTCTTATCCGTAGAAGAGCCAATCAAATCATTTCACTTCTAGACGAGGCTGGTTCTGTTATCTTTGATGAGGACTCGGTTCGGGGACTTCTAGTTGCTTATTTCTCTAATTTATATTCCCTACCCGAGCGTTCCCTCCTGATGCAACCTGCTATTTGCTCATTCCTGAGTACTTATTCTTTCCATTCACTCTCAAGTACTCAGGTGTCTTCTTTTACTCAATCGTTCACCTCGGACGAGATCAAGAAGGCGGTCTTTGAGTTGGGTGAGCTGAAACTCCTGGGCCTGATGGAATTCCTGCTATTGTTCTCCAACGGTGTTGGTCATTTATGGGTCCCCTTGTCACCCGGGCAGTCCCGTCCTTCCTAGTTTCTGGTCGAATGCTTGCGACTACTAATTATACTTATATTTCTCTAATCCCTAAAAAGCAACCTCCCAAGACTGCAGCTGATTTTTGTCCTATAAGCTTATGCAGTGTTATTTATAAAATCATCTCTAAGGTTATGGTCACTAGATTGGCTCATATCATGAGTATTATCATTTTGCATTTCCAAAATGCCTTCGTAGCGGGCCGCACCTTAGCGGATAATGTCCTGTTAGCCCGGGAGCTGACTAATTGTGTTTGATGACAGAAATCTGGAAAGGTGGTTCTAATTGCGCTCAAAGTGGATATGAGTAAGGCTATTGACAGGGTCCAATGGGACTTCCTGTTAGAAGTCCTCCTGAGCTTTGGTTTTCCTCAGTCGTGGGTCAACTTAATCTATCAATGTGTCACCTTGGTCTCGTATTCCATTCTGGTCAATGGGGCTCCAACTGCTGCCTTCAAACCACGGTGTGGTATTCGTCAAAGGGACCCTTTATCTCTCTTCTTGTTCATCCTTTGCTCAAAAATTTTGTCGATGGGATTGCTTACTGCTGCAAGTCAGGGTGAATTCCAGGGCATTAAAGTTGGTTGAAGTTCGCCGGTAATCACACATTTAATGTATGCGGATGGTATATATCTTTTCTTACGTCTACATAGGCATGTGGATCAGAATATTGCTGCTTTTGAGCAAGTTTTAAAAGATTACTGTAGCATGTCTGACCAACTAATAAATTGGGAGAAATCTAGTCTTGTGATTAGTCCTAATGCACCGATTACGATGCAGAGCCAGATTCAACAGGCATTCGAGTTCAATGAGCAACATGAATTTGGCAAATACTTGGGTAGTCAATTGGATATTGCAGACAGTAAAAAAGAGATCTTTAATAGTATTATTCAACGCGTATATGACAGGTGTGCACATTGGTTAGGCCTCCTTCTCAATAAAGCCGGTTGGGCTACTCTCATTCGCTTGGTCCTTGCATCGCTTCTCGTTCATTATATGTTAATTTATAAATTTTTGGCGTCGGTCTGTCATCAGCTAGATCAAATTCTTGCACGCTTCTGGTGGTCAGGAAATGCAGGCTGCAAATCGATTCATTGGATCTCCTGGCCTACTCTGTGTTTGCCAACCAAATAGGGCGGTCTAGGTTTTCGAGATTTCAAAGTTTTTAATCAATCGTTGTTGGTTATACAAGCATGGAAGATTTGGACCTTCCCAAACAGTCTATTAGCGCAAGTGCTTAACTGCAAGTATTTCACATAGTGGAACTTCCTCATGGCTAAGCCTCATCGGCAAGGATCTTGGATCTGGCATAGTATTTTGGTGGGTCAGAGAGCTCTTAACCATGGCATCCAATGGCAAATAGGGAATGGCCGCTCGATTTCTGTTTGGATGGATTGGTGGTTGCCTCAAAAGCCCCCCGATCAATTACAATTTTATCGAACTGAGCAGAATGAGCACTGGCACATTGCAGACATGTTCCTTTTAAATTCGTGCTGCTGGAACCTGCCAGTCTTGTTTGATACATTCCCACTTGGAATAGTCTTAACTGTTCTGCAAATTCTGTTACTTCTTTTTGGGTCCATTGATGTGTGTTTCTGGCCATTTGCCCGGGAAGCAAATTTGCAACTACTAGCACTTACAAATATCTGATTGGGTTGAAAGTCCAAAATTTGTCCTCACTGAACAGCCTACCTCCTAAGGTTTGGCAAAATCTTTAGAAATTGCCGATTCCCGAGAAAATCAAAATTTTTGTCTAGCAGTTGCTGAATCAGCGACTTGCAGTAGCCTTCGCCTTAGCACGCAGGATCTACCAGATATCTGAGACGTGTCAGATCTGCTTATGCTTCCCGGAAAACACAGAACCACCTTTTTCTGGAATGCGGTTTTATTCAACCTATTTGGGCCTGATATTTTGGCGTTAGTGGCACACCTATATTTCCCTCTGCACGCGGATGGGTCGCTCATTATTTGACCAAACCAATCTTCCATTTTAGTAAAGATTTGTATGAACTCATACAAAACCTGGTGTCATTCTGGACGATCTGGTGCCCACAAAGCGCACTAGTTTTCAGATAAGAGCAGTTTTTTTCTTAAAGGTGTTCTTGCCAAAGCCAGAGCTCTGATGCGCAACATTAGTTTTACTCCCTGTTATGTGCATTGCTACTAGAAATTAGCAGCTAAGTTCCCTCAGACTCAGGGGAGATGCTCAATTTAATTTGAGCATTTTTATTATCCTTTCTTCCCACTGCGCTTCTTTCCTCAATGTTACGACGGCTCATTCCCGCCAAAAGGGATATTCTGTGCCATCTCGGTTGCTAAGTTCTCTAATAGTTTGGCTACTAGCTCTCTGACCGGTCCAGTCTTAAGTTTTGATCTTGGTTCACATTTTGGTATTGGTATGGTGATGTTTAGCTCTTTGTGGACTCCAATTGGTGTCTGCACTGATTATATTTTCTCACTAGATGAGAATTTGGTGACCGCGGATGCTGTGCTGCTAGCTCTTGCATGGTTGCTGCGGCATCTTTGTTTCCATATTATTATACTTCTCCCTCTCACTTTGATTTTCTTGTGCAGATGCAGAAGGCTGAGCGGAGTCATCATTCTGTTCAGTATCTTTTTTGTAATATAGCTAACTGTAGCCATGTACATTCGATGCACGTCGCTTGTGACACTGACTGTGTTCTACGATTATCTTCGGCAATGACATTTTTTGCCTCAAATTCAAGACAACCTCTGCATCAGAAGTGGTTTGCGAATCAGACTGTTCATGAATTGCTCCATTAAAACTGAGTGGCCCAGAGCGGGTTTACCTTTTTGTAGCTTGACTTTCCTCTATGTATATGTGTTTCTGTGCTTTTATTTTGAACAGTTAGTTTGAGCTGTAAAACGCTTTTTTCGGTTGGTATATATTTCTAAAATTCGCTAAAAAAACATATAAATAATACAGTAAATTATTGATTTATACTCCCTCCGTCCCTAAAAAACTGATTATATATATTTTTTTGGGCCATCCCACAAAAATTGATCACTTTTAAATTAGGAAAGATTTTATAGGTATTTTTACATATTTACCCTTTATACTTTTTTTATTCTATTTCTCTTACCACATTTAATTATCTACCAACTCATTTTCTCTCACCTGACCCAGTTTACACTTTTTATTCTAATTTCTCTCTCTATATTTAACACTCTACCAACTAATTTTTTCTTTCATGACCCACTCTGTAATGAATAAGACACATAATATATAAACTAAATCCTTAATATACGTGCAAAATCAAATAGATCGATCTTTTAGCGACGGAGAGAGTAATATTTTGGATAAAAAACTCCAAAAATTCCCCGCTCACATAAATAAATAAATAAAACATGCCAAACGGGCGAACCGACCCAGCTCGATACTAAACCCTACTAAAAACCGAGGCGGTTGAGCGCCACCACCTTTCCGGCGGCTCAACTGGTTGCTCTGTTAAACTAGGACTCCATAGCTCAAAAAACTATGCTTTCTCTCTGACTGAAAACCTTTTGCGCTTTTGATTGATTGAGAAAGCAACCAGTTAATCGATGGCGCACCAGGGAGGTAACTTGAAGTCGACCTCCATTAATGGAGTCAAGATGTACTCCGTTACCGGCCAGCACCGGTCCTTGGCCACGTGGCTTCCCCCCAAGAGGCTTAAAGCTCTTCGCAAAGACAAGGGTACCCCCCTCTCTCTCTCTCTCTCTTACACACACACACAGACACACACGGAGTTTAGTTTTCTTGCGTGTACGAGTTTCAGGAAATTGAGCTAAGTTTAACCCTCTTATTTGTGCCCTGTATGCGTCTATGCGAACGATTACAATGAGTAGCGCGTCTATAGGAGAGAAGTCTCGAATATATAAGTTGAGGTGCATGTGTAAAGATGGCCTATAAGAATGTGGTTGCAGATGCCAATAGGGAGAGCGATAGACTATATCACTAAACTGGTATAAGCGAGAGGAAACATTTAATGTGATTAGCGCACATGCCCCTTTGTTAGGACTAGCAGCCTCCGTCAAAGAAGGAAGTTGGCAGATTATGGTTGATGGTGTGCGGGATTTACACCAAGGGGAGAAGTTGTTTTGAAGAAGGAGAGTCAAATGGGCATGTTTAATTAGCTAGTGGCAGATTTGATAAGGTGTATGAGGATTTGATCAAGAGAGACGTTGAGTTGAAGTTGGAGGAGATATTCTAGAGAATGTAGTAGAGGCAACCATAGACAAAGAGGGCATAGCGGGTAGTGGAACTTTAGCCATAATTATTGGCCAAGAGAGCAGCTTACGGTGCAAGAGGGTGTCAAGTAGTTGAATCGCATCAAGTAGTTGAATTGCATTCCCACGGAGAAGAAGAGGCAAGAGGATTGGTGGGAGGTTGAAAGCAAGCCCTTGGCATGATGTGACGGAGAACTGGTGGGTTTTGAAGAAGTAAAAAACTATGAAGCACCAGTGCGGCAGTCTGGGGGAAGCACTGGCACCGGATGCGTGTCGGGTGCGCGTGCGCGCTGGGTGTGGCATGGGTGCGCATTGGGTGTGGCATGGGTGCGCACTGGGTGCGTGTCCGAATCTTTTTTTTTTCAATTTATTTTTTGGATCTTGGGTGCGGCTCGGATACGCACCTAGGGATTTTTGGCAGAGAGTAGAAGAAGAAAGAAAGAGGAGGAGAAGAGAAGAAGGAGAACAAGAAAGGAGAAGGAGGAGGAGAAGAGAAGAAACAACCTGCGCCGGAGCTGCAAGGGTCTTCCGGCGACTGGCGAGGGTCTTCCGGCGACAGTGCCCCTCCTTGCCCAGATCTGAGTTGTGACGACTATGTTATATAAAGGGATAAACTTTTATGCTAGGGTTTTTCTGAAGTTTCTCTTTATTATGTTTGGCTCCCCCACTTTGTTAACAATCTTTTAAAATGGCCCCAAACTTTTTAAAATATGACAGAACTTCTACAAACTTTGTCATAATTGATTATGCACTTTCAATATTTCTAAAGCAGCCCTCAAAATTAACAAAATACCTTATTGTTTGTCTAAAATAGCATTACTTTTCTTACATATAAATAATATATATTAATAAATTTTTGCCGTATCCCCGCCGCACCCGTATCCTATTTTTTAAAAAAATGACGTATCCGCGTATCCGCTCCCGCACCGGAATCCGTGCTTCTTAGGTAAAAAAGCATGAAGCCCGTTGAAGACGATCTTGGAGATGACATCAAACACCATCGTTACAATAGGAGATTCACACAATATTGTCTTTAGTAATGCTTGTTATTGTACCTAGATAGATATTTCCTTACTCGGACTGAGAATCGAGCTTTATGTAAAGACTGTTACGTCATCCCTGGGGAGTGTCTTGGCACACCACCTTCGTTGATGGTGCTAGAAATATACTACGAGATGGATCATGAAGGGTTAAGGTAAAAGACATTCATGTGCTAGGAGGTGGAGTTTAAACAGGAAAAGATCAAGTATTTTTAAATATATGTACAATTGAAGAAGGACCATGGACTCCGGATGATGATTTTATTATAATGTGGATTGAGATGTCTACTTGTGTAAGGACATTTGCTGGAGAGGTCCTTGGAGAATCTAAGGAAAGGATCATGTGGTCAAAGAAGCTTGGTGGTGGAATGAGGAGGTCTAGAAAATAGTTATGTTAAGGAGGGAGTGCTATAAGGATTGCACGTCTGCATGAAAGATTTGGCTAGTATAACTGGCAAAACAAGAAAGGCTAAAGTAAGGCTTTTGAACCTTTAAACCAAAGATGAGTTACTAGAGTGAAAAAGAAACTTATGAACAAGCTAAACTAAAACAACTGAGACGCACAATGTATTACACTGTATTAAGGGCTAGAACTAGAGGCTATTAAGGAAAAAAAGATAAGCTTAGAGGGAGATGGAGAGGTTACTTTGACCTGTTTAATGGCAAAGCCGAATACAGTTTAAGAACTCGGTGACTCTTTTGATGATACTAGTTGGATAAAGTGGGGATGGCACCAATTGAGGGAATATCACTTGAGATGGACATGACATATGCCCTGAGATGCTCGAGTAAGAGGTGATTATTACCAAGTTGATCGGGTTAAGACAAGGTCGAGGATAAAGTGGAGAGAACTAGTGAGAACAGACTTTATTGCTATGGATTTATCTGTGAGCATGCTCAGATACACACATGTAAGTCAATATCTATTTCGGGGGCAATCCAAGTGAAGTTGGGGCCATCACGTTTTGCTGCCTATGTTACATGGACTCTTCAAATTGCGTGAAGTACCCGTGTTGGACACTTGACACTAGGACATGGGTATGGGATATGTGTCCGACACATCTCATAGGATATGCCACTAAGAATACTATCTTAAAGTGTTTCTTTTGGTTTGTTAGTCAATGAAAGCAATCTGTGTCACTGAAAACACTATGTTACCTAAGGAGTAACTAAAAAATAGTAACAGTTACACATATTTTGCAGTCATGCCTTGAATTTTGAAAATTAGAGGAATGCGAACTTGGACACGTACCCGACCAGGAAACTCGTACTGAGTCTCGGTCCGAGTCCATGTAAAATAGGTTGCTGCATGCCTAGGTGAAATTGATGAAAAGTCTTACGCACTTCAAAGGGCCCACTGGCTTTAGTAGCAGACGATTTGCCATAGAAGTAGAGGATTGCCCCCTGTCTGCTACTACAAGTAGTTTTGGTTTTTCAAAAACCTGTTTGAGTTGTCTTGAGGAGACTGATAAGGCTTCGGTGTTCGGAAGATGCCTCAATGCTGACGTTATATTTCTGTATTCGCTTGAGCAGCATTTTTGTAATCTCCTGTTTGTTTTTTCCTGTTTTGTGAAGGAGCTTCGGTCAGTATCAGTATAATCTGTATTATTTATTCTGATAACTATGTCTATCAATCACATGACTACTGCTTTGTTTCTGTAGACTACTTGCAAAGAGTGGATCTAATCCAGGATTTGAGGTTTGAAACTGCAACGACAAAAATTAAGGCAACGCTGGATGGAGAATTTCTTATCGCTTCAGGTGCTGTGTATCTTTGAAAACATTATATATAATACCTTCTGTACATCTTTTCGGCATGGTATGCGTATGTGTATTACCGACCATGGGGATGTTTTTGCAATTTCAGGTATTTATCCACCACAAGTGAAAGTCTATGAGTTAAGGGAACTTTCTTTGAAGTTTGAAAGACATTTGGTGTCGGAAATTATCAATTTTGAGGTACCGTCACCTTACACGTAATATACATGTCCATTCAGTATCTTAACATCTACTAATTCTTGACAATCGCAATGTTATATATCCCTTATCTTGTTTCTCGTTGTCAAACTTTATATCAATCTTAAGCACCATGTACTTGGTGATTCACTTTATTAAGTTGAAGAGTATGAGTTGAGGGCACTTGGATGACTATAATGTTTTCTGAAAGTCGTTTGGTCCATATGGTTAAGTGGGAGGACTGGTCATGGATGTCCATCTTTGTGCTTAACATTTCCATCCTTGAATTTTGAGGGTTTTAAGTTGTAGCCTAGTATTTCTCTGTAAGTAGATGGTGCGCAACTATCAGTTTTTTGGTCCAGTTCCTTCAAAGTGGTAGAAGAACTTACATTAGTTGCTGATGTTTTGTGTTTCTTATGTGTTTTTCGGGATTCAACGTGACAGTCTAGGAGACTAGGACAACAAACATTTAGCTGAATTGTGACAATTTGTTTTGCCTTACGTACATCTTCAGAATTATTAATGAGAAAATAATGATATATTTCAAGGGATATGGAATTTTATTGTGGTTCTAGGTTCCTGAAATTTTTGTTTACCCAAAGTGGAAAAAAAGAACAAGGAAAATAAGGTGTAACACTTCAAATCTTGTCAGACGCTTGTGCAACTCTAACTTGCTTTGAATTTTTTTCTTATCTTTTTTATTTGTATGTTTTCTCTTGAGCAAGTTTTGTCTTTTATGTACTTTGCCTAGTCTAATTTCTTTTAAATTAGCAGAAATGTTTATTGTACTAGTTCAGATTATGCAAGATATTTGAAACATCAGTAACTCAAAGTTTTGTTGCTTCAATAGGTGTTGGGTGATGACTATTCAAAGATAGCATTTCTTTGTGCCGATCGTTCTGTCCGTCTACATGCAAAATATGGAAGTCACTACAGCTTGCGCATTCCCAGGTACTTTTCTTTTTTAATAATCTATTTTTCAGTGAAATATCTTCTGCTCTTTTTTGCTCATAATCTATTCATTTTCTTATCCTACCTAATTTCTTAATTTCAAACGGTTCCAGTATGCTTCCATCTCCCATTCCATTTCTGCTAACTTTAGAAAAGAAGAGCTCAGTAGCTGTCCTAAATCGGATCTTGTGATATTGTCCAGCTAGAGGATGCTAGTCTAGGCCTTAGTTGCACAAAGCGGGGGCAGGAACAGGGGCAGGGGAGCGTAAGCACCTGAAAGAATCTGAGGTTGGGAGCGGCTTGAATGAATAAATGCGTAAAAGAGTATTACCGTTTGCTGAATATAGTTTACAAGAGAGGGAGGGAGGGAGGGATTATTACCATTTGCTGAATGTGGTTTGAGGGAGGGAGGGAGGGAGGGATACCTTTCACTTGTTCCATGCATCTCTGTCCAGCTGACGGGATCGAGTTCCCATATGAGCTTTGGATGAGATCCCATGGAGCTCCTAACTTGGGATCGCAAAAGCGAGTTACCGAGAGAGAAGCATCACCATATGAGGAGTTTCCTGCAACTAAGGTCCAGGCATATTATACTTGCATATACAATGAGCAGAGTGGAAGATTTGAATCTGTTTGATCTCATCTCACTGTCAAATCCTAAGTCAAACTTGTTTGATCTCATTTAGCTGAATCCCAACACCATTGTTTTCGGTTTTGACCACAGGGTTGGCTGAGAAGATAGAGAACAAAACAGCAAAGACTGTCTTAATTTTTTTGTGTGCTGAAGACTGCAGAATAATTAGGAGGATTGATCAATCAGACATAAGATTGGTATGTTAACTGAAGGCAGAGATCCAAGATAGAAAGAGTGCGCTTGACTAATATTATCTAAAGTCAATGCTAAATTTCAGATTGTCAAGACTTATGACTACTAAACAAAAAGCAAGCCAAAAGTTATTTAGAGGCATACAAATAAATCCTAGGTCATCAAGAATTAACATTCTCAAGTCTCTTATGGCTAACATACAGCTGTCCAAGTAGTAGATATCCACCACAGTGCATTCTTCTTTAGCAATTTTTGGCATCACACAGAAGATTTTCAGCCCTCATTCACAACTACCCTGAAAATGTTTTGGCAAGTTTTAATGAGCCTAAAGCACAATCTAGCAATCCTATGATCCTGAAAATTAAGCCAAAGCTAAAATTATTTCAGGATTGGAAAAGAAGAAAAGGGACAAAGTTACATGATGGTACCTGCGTCTCAGAAATAGAGAAAGAGATTGAGATAGTAGTAGATGGATGAAGAAAGGGCCTTGGAAAGGGGTGGTTGCAGGCTGAGGGAAGAGCAGTGCGGTGCGCTGGGGGGGTGGGTGGGGTGCGGGGTGGGACGGGAAGGAGTTTGTCTTCTTCCTAGCCATCCAAATATTGAAGCTTCGATCAAATACTTATCTTGCTGGATTTATTTACTACCTGAACATGCGGCCTTTTGCATTGAAATCTAGGAGATAACGGTCAAGGTTTCTACATTATCCTGGAATTTCTCTCCTTGTGGTCATTCCTTCAATGCTTGGTTGAATAACATTCTTGCCTTGGATTTCAATTGTCGACAACTGTGAAGGCTGGCTTTTTTACTCTTTGATGATAAAATGTTTATAAGAATGGGGAGTTTACCCTTGGATATTGCCTCTTTTTGTTAGCAATACATGAAATTGTGAGGCTGCCTTTCATTTCGTGTGCTTGTTGTTATCCTTTCCCAAGGGTTTGTTTTTCAAACTGATACGAGGTTTCCCAATTATCAACATGCAAAGAAAGAGAATCGTAGGTCATGAATGGATCTGTATGACCTTAGATACTTTAATCTGTTAGATATCTAGATTTTGGAGTATTGACTGGCGAAAAATAATATGCTGCTGTAACATTGATTTCGTATTCATACTTCATTTGTCGTCAATCTCAATCAACCAATTGCGTTTAACAAAAGCCACTTGAAACCAATTGCATCTAACAAAAGCCACTTGAGCAGCTTGGTAGCAGTTCCTAGCTGTGCTTATGCTACTATTTAAAGCTCCAAAATTTTCTCATTTCAGCTTAGGTGTACACAGCCCTTTGAAGGCTGAAATGCATTTCTGTCGCTCTAATATTGAATTACGTGTTTCTTAACATTTGCTGACAAAGACGAATTGTTTCAAGCTGTGAATACTTATAGATGATGCAACTCTAAAGGTTAAAGCCCAGAAGTTACTGTATCCTCTTGTGCATCGGAGCCCATATTGTAAGATGCGCTCAGTACCTGTAAACTTCAATATGCATAGATATGTATCTTGTATTATGCGATATTGAGAGTTACGAGTAAGATACATCTTGAAGTCACCTGACTTGACATGTATGTTTTTTGGAAGGCTCCGATGTAGTTTTTAGAACTGCCACTGCTATTTGTATATTCTGCTTTCTGTCCTCTTTATCTGTCTTCATTTCTCAATATTATTGTAGTTAGAATTCTAAAACTATTGGTCTGATATGTGCTTAACAGGATGGGAAGGGATATTGTGTATGATTGTTGGTCATGTGACTTGTTTTGTGCTGCATCTTCGCCAGATCTTTACAGAATTAATTTAGAACAGGTCTGTTCTTCAATATTTTTTTCATCTAGTTGCTTGGCAATTTTTGGTATGAATTTTTTTTGCCTCTTTCATCAGATATTTTAGAATATGCTTGTTAGAAGTATGAAAGTTAAACTCTCTACCTTGTTGTATATCTATAAATTAACATTCCATATGACATTTATGCGGAACACTTGAACATAAATAGCATTGTATTAGTTGCACTATGTATGAGAAGTCAATTCCTCAAAATTAACATGTTTAGTTGTTAATGCTAGAAGTAGCAAGGAGTGGTAATGACGCCGATATAAAGGATAATAAAGTATGTTGAAAGCTATTATTAGCATCTTATCTATTTACATATTGGCCTAAAATAGTTTTGACCCCTTTATGTAATTGGAATTCCATTAGTTTATTAGAAAATTCTCAAACTGGGGTTATTAGAACTTCAGCAGATACCATTATGGTTTTTTTATGTTTCTATTTAAACTCGTATAAGCCATCGTTTTGAGGGTGTTCAGTTGATTCAAGTTATAAAGCGTTGTGTTTTTTTTTGGGGGTTAAGGTGCCTCCTCTATTCCGCTGCATCAGCTAATAATGCTGTAGACCTAGAGAGGCCGTCTAGAGGTAGACCAAGGAGCGAGAGCACCATTGTACAGTGCAGATTTGCCAAAGTCAATGTTATTAATGATTTGGTCTTTTTCTTTGCTTTTGTGGATTATAATGAATGAGAAGCTTGTGCGATTTGCCTCCCTCCACTTTAAATTTAAGCACTAAACCCCCTCACAGCTACGAAAATTGGGCATGGTTAACGGAAAACATCCAAACTAGCTGTGTTTTTTGGAGGGAATCATATGGGGCCCAAAACTTGATTTTTTAGGACCAAAATATCCTTCTAGTCACTTTATAACGCATAAATTCCCTCCCTTGCTCTCATTTTTTACCCTAAGAACCTCCAACAGCCCTCTTTCCTCATAATTACCTTACCCATAATTACCATTGAATTCACTCATAATTACCCATTTATCTCCGGTGTAAAGCCTTGAACTCAGCATCTTGCATCAAAAAATTCTTTTACGACCCCTGTGAAAATCAGTTTTCAGAATCTTGTTTAGATCGTGTACCCAAGCAGATATACATTGTGTTTGCATTCCACTACTTCCAGCTCCAGCCCTTGACGCCACGTTAAGCGCACACACCCCCCGCCAGGCCAACTGAATTTATACACCCCATGTGACGAAAACCCAAATTCCTTTTGATGGCCATGAATTTACTTCACCATTTTTTGTTTCTGACAAGGAAACTACTTCTGGGGAATGGAGCATATATAGCTCCTTAAGAACCCAGAATGTGAAGTGGTGGTTCCCCAGATCCTGCATGCGGGCCAAGAATTTCATATTGAGGTTGGAAGCCATTTTTGGGTGGCTGCTTCCACTCTAGTATGAACAAACTTACCTTACTTTCTCAAATCATCTTTCTGGTTCTTCAACAAAACCCAAATCATCTTTCTGGTTCTAATTCTTCAACAACCCAGATCATCTTTTTTTTTTAGTTGTCAACAAACTTCCAGATCACCTTTTGCACTATTTAACAAACAAGATCGTCTTTTTGATTACTCAACAAAACCCAGATCACAAAATTGAAAAAAAGAAACTTCAAAATTAATGAATGCCTCAAAAGCTTCGTATCAATTTCAATCCAATAGAATCAAAACGCCAGGAAATCGTGCCTATAGATAGCAAGAACAAGAAAGAGAGAGAAACACAAAACCCCATCAAATCGATCAATGGAAGTGATTGATCTTGAAGTCTCTCTCTCTCTCTCTCTCTCCCCTCCCCCCCCCACTAAATCTCTCTCACTGTGTGTAAATAATGGGTCTCAAGGTTTTATTGGCCGTTCATTCCAAGAAAGTGATAAAAATCAGTGTTTGGTTAATGACCTCCGGGATGCTACCATCGTTGCTCCTCTCTTCTCTTCAGCAGATCGGCAGGAGAATATGAGAGAGAGTTTGGTTGAAGGTAAGGAGAAGAAGGGACACAAGATGAAGAAGATGAAGGTATGTCTCTGGTTTTAAGAGGAAGAAGATGAAAGGGAAATGCAGTCAATTTAAGAGGGTTTGGGCAAAAAGTTGAGGCAAATTAACGGGTTAAAAGGAAGGACAAAACTGACATTTCACATGGATCTGTTATGCCGCGTTAACTGTGCCCGATTTCCGTAACTGTAGGGAGCTTTAGTGCTTAAATTTAAAGTGGAGGGGGGCAAATCGCACATCATGTATAGTACAAGGGGTCGTTAGCTATTTAACCCTTATTAATATCTCAAAAACCTCGTAACTTTCTTATTTGATAAGCAAAGAAGTATTATGCACAAAGTCACCAGAAGGGGCGAACCTCTGTACATGGGGAGAGTACTGTCAAGTACCAAGACATGGAGAAAGACTATCCAAATATGCTAAACAGGCATCACTTAGCAAAGTCCTCCCTCAAACAAAACAAAGTCTACAAATCCAGGGCCTTCGATCTAACAGTTTGGAGTGCAACACCTTAAAAAGCTCTTAAGTTTCTCTCCATCCAAACACACCAGAACAAAACACAGGAGGGAACAGAGACCACTGCTTCTGCTGTCGTCTCCGCCTCTTGAACAAAGAGCAATTCCTCAACAGGTCCGCCACTGAGCTGGGCAATAACCAGGTCACACCGACAGGGCAGTGTAAGAAAATATGGTCAATGGACTCCCCATCCATCTCAGTGTGTAACACCTATTAACCTTAGCTCTCCACCTTTCCTCAAATTGTCACCCGTTTACATGGCATTTCTAGCTGCCCCAAGAGAAGAAACGAACAAGAGGTAAATGGAAGAGCACCACACCCCCTTCCGTCTCCTTTATGGTAAAAGAAGAGAAAGGATCTTACAATGAAAATGGCGTTGCCACCCTCAACCAACCAATCCCCATTCCCCCCCCTCCCCCCGGGCCTCTGCCGCCGCCCCACACCCACCAAAAAAAAAAAAAAAATACTATGTCGTCCCTCGTGTCAGCAATGTCTACTGAGTAAAAGAGCTCGAAGGAGCTGGCCACAGAATCTAACTCCCAGACTTGCAAATGTTGCCTAAAGATGGGGTGCAAATGCATACAACCGTCACTAATGGCAGGAACATCAGCTGCTAATGCCTCCTTGTTGAAGTTTGGGAGCGTCTTTTCCTTCCCATTATTTTCCATGTCTTTTTGGCTAAAGAAACAGGAATAGAAATTAAAGTTATGTTATAAAGATCACATTTCCGCCTTTTGTGCTGGGTTTTTATCTCAAGGAAAATTCCAATTAGACACAATTAAAGACGACTTTTCGTGACTACATGTTTCCTTATAAGTCTCACCCCGATAAAGACCTGACCTAGGTTATCTCCACCCATCAGTTGTTGAACCATCATCTATCGCCAAATAGCTGACCTCAACTTGTTTGGAAAGGCTTATATGACAATAATCTATGGCCAAAGAACAAAATGTGTTCTGTGGCAACGATGGCTCCACCTAGGGCTATCTAAAAACTGACTGATGTCTTTGTTAAGAAGAAAATGGGATTGGTTGGATCCTGGAGGTCTGCGTGGTGGCTATAGTGATACTGATGATTTACCACCTGAGTTGATTATTTCCAAATCTTTTCCCCTTCAAGTAGAAACCATTCTCTTCTGATGCGTACTTCATTTTAAAGTCTATCTTCCCTCTGTGGAAAACAAAAGAATCAAAATTAAATGTAAAGATAATCAAATGAAATTTCAGTGTGTTTACTTGTGTGGACATTTATTGTACCTCATCATTGATTTGCCTATCGTAAATCCCCAGAGATATACAATCACAGGTTAGGCCTGGCAAAGAAAATGACAGTTCATGCATATCATACCATGGCTGACCAAGTTCACTCCTATCTTCATTGTGTTGTGAGTAACATCATCAGCATCATTCAACCTCCACACATGGCTGTCCAGGCCTTATTCATAAGATGTTACCAGTAAGCCATTGGTAGATACGGGATTTGGTACCAGGAAGCGTAAGAATTGCTTGACTGGCATGCTGATGTAGTTGTGCCCATGTTTCTATGTAAAATGTTATATAATACTGTCGTTTTTTAACTGTTTTAGAATCCAAGTATTTAGCGTCAAAAGTTTCTCTAAGCTCTGATTTCAAGATTCTAGTATCTTTTCATCACAGGGACGCTTCCTCTCCTCATTTAGTACGCAATCCCCAGCACTAAATGTAGTCTCTAGAAGGTTGGTTAAACCTAATACTTTTGAATGCGCACCTTGCTTCTTGTTAATAACAATTTCGTTTTCTCTTTCACCTACCGGACTTATCCATCACCGATACTCTTTTATTATTCTAATCAGCAAGCTTCACGGATTAGTTGCTTGCGGTGGCGAGGATGGCGCTGTTGAATGTTTTGATATGAGAACAAGATCTTCTGTTGGTAGGATCAATGCTGTTACACCTGCTGGTGATGTTGACCAGGTAGTGTTTCTCCTTCTTAACACTATTATAAGTGGAATTGTGGACAGTATTTTGCATATGCATTTGCAAGTGGGATTTCTGGTAAATTCCAATAGTATGTTTAATATATTTTTTTCACAAAAGATGGGAAACAATAGTTGAATTGTCATATGGGTTCTCATTTATGATGTTAGTCTATATGTCTTTCCTATGACGGAGAAATCTAACAATTTACGCAACTGCAGGAGGTTACTGCCATTGAGTTTGATGGAGTTGGAGGCTACCTCATGGCTGTTGGAAGTAGTGCTGGAAAGGTATTGCTATAATATTCAACAGAATGATAGTAACAACGTCTGTCTCATCCTGATTCTGGTTCCCATATTTTGAATTGTATAAAAGTGATTGATTTCCCAGTAAGAGCTGGCTCAAACGGGAGCGGCCAACATAAAATGCTTTCTGGTCTATTCCTGGGGTTTCATCATCCTCATTTTTTACTTTTCAATATTATGCAGCATCAACATTGGATAGTTTGTACTTTTCGACGTGAAAGTAGTTTTTGTCAAATCTAGAAATAGTCTTGTGATTTTTCGGTATAATTTTTGTTGTCTTGACAATCTATTGCTGTTGTTTAAAACACAGATATTGATATATGACCTGCGTTCTTCGTATCCTATGCGAGTAAAAGATCACATGTGAGTTATCTGTTGGGTTGCTTGCGATATCAGGCAATATGGATACAATGCCAGAATGAGCTTTATGTTTGCTTATGGGTTCTTGGTCTTGCCAACTGTCTCTCTTTGTAGGTATGGTAGTCCAATATTGAATATTAAGTGGCATCAAACTCTTCACTCTGAACGCCCAAAGTTGATCACTAGTGATCGCCATATCGTCCGGATTTGGGACCCAGATACGGTAATGGCTTCTTAAGTCTTCTTTTATTATCTTTGATAAGTATTATGGTCTTTATGTTATTTTGCAATTACTGATCTGCCTTCGTCCTAAACTAGTTGGGGTCAGCTTCAGAACTTCTCTAACTCAACCTGTTCTTTTTAATATTTCTAGTATGAAAGAGATTAAATGCTCGGTTATGCAGTTAATGACCTCAACACAAGGAACAAGCGTACGTACGTACGTACGTACGTACGTACGTACGTTATGTTTCTCCTGATCTATACTCATTCAGAGCCGACGTAACCATTTTATGGAGGGGAGGGGATGCGGGGCAGACGAATTCAGCCATTCCCATCCCTCAGCAGAGTCCAGCTTGACAAAGACTTTTATGTGGATGAGAGTGCATATTTATTAGAAGTCCAATTTGTCTTCGACTGTTTGTGCTCTATAGTTTATCCTGCTTGTGCTCTATAGGTATATATATCAAGCAATGGGTAAGTGAGTTTTGATGAATTTGTATATTTACTTATTAAACACGTAATGATGACAATTCTTCGTTCTTTATTATGGTTCCTCTCAACTTGTATACATAAAACTAGCATCCAAGCGTATCATGTTGGTTGTGTCGAAGAAGTATCATATGAATGATGAATTCCAATGTGTATAAATTTGGAAACTGTACAATTCGAAGAAGCATTTCAACATTTGTTATAGAACAAAGTTTATAGACTACCGTCATAGGGGGTGAACCCATGAACATGTTTAGTACACTCGAAGGAAATTACCTTTAAAAAGATAGCAAGGCATCGTTGGAATGTACTTTCTCCTCTGCCCAGAAAGCTAGCATCGATAATAACAGACTTTTCAGGGTTTTCACTAGATACCCCTCAAAAGTTCTGTTGTTTCCTACTCTAGATGCACTCAAGCACGCTTTGGTTGGATCAATATCTGCAGCTTCCAGCGCACCGTCGTCTCCTTTTGTACAAGGACCAGGTCCTCAACAAGTTCAATTCACCACCTAACAGAACATGACCGAAGAGATCCCAAACAGGCTGAATATTGAATCCCGAAAAAGTCTGGCTACTGGACAGTGCAACATCAGACGATTCACTGACTCCCCATCCTTGCACATGAAACACCAGTTAATATTTGATCATTTTCCTCTTTCTCATATTATACCCATTAAGCTCCGAGCTTCTAGAGCTTCTAGCCACTTACCAAACAAAGAAACAAACAATGGAAGGAGCCGCCAAGCGCCAAATAGCATTGGGAACCTGGGAGGTTGGAGTTTTCTGGTTTGTGTTATGTCTGAGATGGGAGGACTTTTCTTGTTAGTATATGTGCTTCTCTGTTTCAGTCGTTACGAGGGGAATTAGCAGCTAATGATATCTGTGATGGTGTCCCAGTTTAATAATGTTGAAAAAGGGGAAAGGTTTTTTCAAATACCGTTTAACAGTAGAATGTCGTTGAAATATTATGGGTTCTTTCCTTTCGTTCTGATTCTTATTTTTGTGGTTAAATTGAGCTCTGTAAAACTTTCAGGGAGAAGGCATGACCAGCATTGAGCCAACCGCTGGAGCAATAAATGACCTGTGTGTGTTCAATGAAAGTGGGTTGATGCTTTTGGCCCTGGATAGCAGTCAGATACCATCTTATTTCTTACCTGCCCTCGGACCTGCTCCCAAATGGTGTTCTTACCTAGAAAACCTGACGGTATTTTTGTGATACGTCGTTTTGACTTCTAGGCGTTCTTGCTTATGGATTTAACAGGTGGTAATGGTACGTGATTGTGATATTCTGTAGGAAGAGCTGGAAGAGGGTGCACAAACCACTATATATGATGATTTCAAGTTTTTGACAAAGGAGGACCTGGAAAGATTGAATTTGACAAATCTTATTGGCACCAATCTTCTTAGAGCTTATATGCATGGTTTCTTTATTGACTACCGCTTGTATAAAAAGGTGATTTCCTTGTTATTATATCTAAAATGGACAAGGACCCCCCACCCACAGCCTACAAGGTTCTATTTTAAAATTTCTCACTTACTTTCCTCAGCTTTGAAGGGAAACTTCAGTTCATTAACTTTTGGGAATTATCTCCCTGATGAAAAGGGGGGTCTGTATAACGCAATGTAAAAGAATTGCATTGAATTGTGTGCTATCGTGCGTGATATCTATGTGCTTATATTACCTGTGAACTTGTGTAGGCACAAGCATTGGCAGATCCATTTGCATATGATACTTATATTGAGCAACGAAAACAGGAGAAACTGGACGCTGAACGTGCCTCCCGTATTACGGTTAGTACTTTCCATTGGAAGCCGCCAGTTATATAGTTGGTGATATTACTTAGCATTTGTCACTATGTTATGGCAGGTGAAGTGGTGATTGTTTCTATGTTTTTGCAATTAACTTCATATGAATGTGGTTTATGTACACATGTTCTTTGTAAAGCTAGCCATAGTTTCAGTAGGTATTGATAGTAGGACTTTCTTCCTGGTCCAAGTTTCAAAATGAGTACATGGAAGATTATTCAAGAGTACGAGGTAAAATGGTCGAGCAAGTAATGTATAACAAAAGTATCTCTACAGGGGTAATGAGATCCATGAGTACCTGGAATGAACTATTGGTGTCTGCCAAGACTGCCAAGTCCAGTACTAAAGTTTAAGTCTATATTGGAGAACATTATAATTTTGTGTATGCCCCTTAAATGTAGCCTTAAAACTAGTGGTTTTGATGAACAACATTCAGGTGTATCTAAATTTTCTGTTTTGAACACAAACATGGTTGGTCGTTTTGATACTTTCTCTCTCCGTATCTGTTTAGCAGGTCTTACGTTTCGAGGTATATAGCCAAATTCAAACAGACTTCACTTTTGTAGCTTTGAGCCCTGTCCAAAGCTTTACCTGTTTCCATCATATATGGTTGATCATACCTTTTGTCTTACTGAGAGTTTTTTTTTTTTTTGGAGTGAAAGGATATTCAGTCTTTCACTAGTGAATCTCGTAGCTAGAATTCTAGATATGGTCTTCTGCTCAGTGACATAAAAAAATGGATCTTTCTCACTCAGAAGTTTTCTGTAGAATACACCTTGTGCTGCCATTTCCTGGAATTTGAAAGAGCAGCCCAAGTACCCAAAACCAGCCATCTTCATTGTTTTCGGAAAGGGTGGGTGGATGGTATAAGGGCGGGAAACTGAAAAATGTTTGAAATAAGAAAGTGAGTTAACAATGTAAACTGTCGCTGGTCGATGAATTTAATGCATGATTTCTTTTTCCAGTTGATTGTATGCATGGTTTAGACTCATCTCAATCTCACAAACAATTCGATTCGGGGTCAGTACACAAAGATTTAAGGTCATTTCTTCAAATTGCTCTAGAGTAAGAGAGCAGAACACACTGCTATATGTCTAGAGCCAAAAGCAAGATGCCTTGTTTTTCTCATGCTATGATGGAGTGCTGCCGTGGCAGCTTAGTAGTTAAACAGACCTCTCTTTCTATTTGCTCCTTCTATTGTGTGACATCGTTTATCGCTTGCCTGGTTCTGTTGTGTCAGAGTCGAGTTTCTAATTTAGGTACTCATGTATTGGACCCTAAATCCGACATCTCTCTTGCAGATCAAGCGGAAGCTTCCGAAAGTTAACCGGGTCCTTGCTGCTCGTCTTCTTGAAAATGAAGAGGCCGAAACTGAAAAGAAGGATACTGATATTGTTGATATCAAGAAAACATCCAAGAAACGGAAAGGACTCACTACTGAGGTTCTGAAAGATGATCGATTTACAGGAATGTTTGAGAATAAGGTATTATGGTATCTTCTGTTGGGCCTACAATCTCTCTCTCTCTCTCTCTCTCTCTCTCTCTCTCACTCCCCCCCTCCCTCCCTCCCTCCCTCTCCCTCTCCTCCCTCCCCCTCTGCCTTTCCCCCCTCCACCTCCCTCAACCTACTTACATACCTACCTATGGGGCATACGTGGAGCTCACCTATAATCTCTCTTGCCCACAAATAGAGCTCCGAAGAAAAGTTTCAGTTCACGATACTACTGATTATTTCAACTGACTTCCACTTTTTGCGCAATATAAAATGTGTGATGTAGTTTCATCATAATGAGTCTGTCGATCACTTAGCTGAAATACTGTTGTCAATATATGCTACATCAGTCTTCGCATCTGTACGAATGTTTGCACAAACTCAGAAACTTACTTTTCTGCAGGACTTTGAAATTGATGAATTTGCACCAGAGTACTTGGCTTTGCACCCTATATCTTCCAACTCACAACCATCTTTAGTGGAGGAACATTTTGAGCCTGTTATGGCGGGTGAGGGTCTAGACGATTCTGATTCGTCTGCAGCACCTGAATCATCAGATGATGACCGTGCAAACAATAAAAGAAGAACTGAAAAGAAAGCTCAAGTTCCCAGGTTAGATGTTCATTGCTTGCTTTTAGTGAAGTAGGTAAAATTAATGGGTTCTGACATTTGGTGCATGAGCATATATATATGTACCATAGAAGGATACGAAATTTAATTTGTTTTTGCCGGAAATTTCTACTACATGAATTCCTATATAAAGACATGGTATATAGATGAACCGCTTATGCTTTGCCCCTTTTTCTCATGGTTACACCTCTTGTTCCAAATTGAAGTCTCTGTCTGAAAGTTGCCAACAGTTTGTTTTAACAACTTTCCCTAGCCAATTAATATTACGTTATGATAGTGGTAGACTTAAAACAATAGTACGACCCATTTTACCAGCTTAATTAGAGAGTAGCCTCTGATTTTGGGATGTCTTAGATATCGAAGGACCTTTACTTTTGGGATGGAGGGTGGTTTCTGATGGATTCCTAGTGATGGTTTTGTTCTATTCAGTTACAATGGGCAGGTGAAAATACTACCTTTGCCAGTGTAGTGAATGCTGAAATTGCAACCTACTCATAGGCAGGTGAAAATACTACCTTTGCCAGTATAGTGAATGCTGAAATTGCAACCTACTCATAGGCAGGTGAAAATGCTACCTTTGCCAGTATAGTGAATGCTGAAATTGCAACCTACTCATACTCCTATATGCAATGGAGATGCTGAAATCATAGTATTGCTTGGACCTTCCATGACCAAGTGATAATCTTATTTCATGAAAATGGCAGATTGTATGAGGTGAAGGATGCGAGGCATGCAGAAGCATTCTGGAACCGCGTATCACTTGCGAAGGAGGAATCTCTTCCATTAGGAGAAAGGGTGGCAGCTTTGACAAAGCATCAGGGGGCACGTAATTTCAACAAAGTCAAGGCGGGGCCAGGAGGATCGCGAGAGATATCCTTCATTTCGAGAAGCTCAGCAAAGTACAAGGAAGATGAAGAGGACAAGGAAACACGGCATGAAAGGAAAAGGGGTGTCGAGTCTTTGAGGCTGAAGCCGGATAGCTCAGGGTTTCGAGGCCGTGGGAGAGGCAGGGGCCGTGGGAGAGGTGGGGTTCGTGGGAGAGGTGGGGTTCGTGGGATAAGCAGAGGAAGAGGCCGGTGATGAACTACAAACATGTAAAATAACTGACATTCGTCGCTTGCAATATCAGATTAGCCTCTTTCAGGGAATCAGCTAACTATGCAGTAAAGCGTATATCAGTTGATCATCTCCTTGAAAGATTAATTCAACTCTGTCGACGGGGTGCATCTGAGATTCCAATTCGACTTGCCCGGCAAAAATTCCAGCTTTTGAAGAATGCTATGCCTAAATCCTTTATTTTCTGGTGTTTGGTGTCAGGTGTTAATGCAACATTTATTATGCTTACAAGGTGTTTTGATGCTTGACATGTGTCCTGCTTTTGTTAGGGCACTGATGATTAGCTACATAATTGCTGTAGCAATCTCTCTTTTTGTTGAAGCAAGGTTCAGGGGTTAATGTATACAGATAGAATGTATTTGTCAGGTTATCTTTTGTAAAGAAATGCAGCACAATCGAACGCAGTTGGAAAATCTGGAGAAAAGAAATTTCTTATAATATTCACCCAAAAAAAAAAGAAGGAAATTTCTTTTAAGCTTCACATCCTGAGGGAAGGGATGGTTTACTGCGGGTGGTGCATTACGGGTACACACACCCAAGTTTCTTGTAAAGAGTCAACACATCTTAAATATTACCGTTAGCACACGCACACGTACGACCATCAGAACCATTGCCACTCCTTTCCGTCCAAAACTTTCACAGCCGTCACCAACAAAGCCTAAACAAAGGGAAGTCCCTGATGTGCAGTACCCAATTTGAGATGGCAGAACTATAAGGGATAGAAACCCAGTGAATTTAAAGCAATTAAGTTCTTCCATCAGCCTTACATCCCTCCATTTCCATTCACCGATCCAATGCGCACGAAGTTTCCCTTGAAAGTACAATCACCAATTTAACAATGGTAACTGCAGTCGACTACGATAGTTCTATTAGAATGAATCAAAAAATGGATTTGATTGCATAACTGAAAAACTTAAATCAATTTTGATTGATAGGTGGTGAAGGTGGCAAGATGGACATCGATGGCCAAGATAGGTGGTGAAGGCAGCAAGGAACAACGGCCAAAGGCGAAGACAATGTGGAGATGATATCTTTACCGGGCGTGATGGAATGGAGGCCATCGCCTCAATTTAGTCAAAACGACAGTGAGGGACTGAAGGCACTGTCAACTGTAATTGGTCAAAACGGCGGTGATAAATTTGATGTCGACAATCAAAAACATTAATGCGGTTGCTTGTTGGATGTTGGTTGTTGGCTGTGGGGATGGTGGTGGTGGTGGGTGTGGGAATGATGCTGGTGAACTGGTGGTCGATGAAATTCTGGAGGGAGAGAGAAGGGGAAGGAGGGGAGGGGAGGGGAGGGGGGGGGGGGGGTGGGGATGGGTGCCGTAAAAAAGAAGAGTAAGACGAAAGTGGTTGGATTGATATAGAAACTGACTGCCCCTCTTTGGAGCAGTTGGCATGGATGTTAAACAAAAATGGGATCATTGCCGTCCACGAGGTGTTGGGAATATAGGAGATTTCCCGATGTTAGATGTGGATCAACCCTTATATGTGTGCGGGCGCGCGTGCGGGTTGTACACACAACATTGGAAAAGTGATTGTGATGGTCCTCCTCAGATTCTTATCTAAAAAGCCCTCAAAACCGTATGTACTTTAGTAATTCAACTCATCACACCTTTTGACTAGCGGCATCTTTCCTTCCTCATTTGTGATGAGCAGCGTATCATTAAATAAAGCAATCATTCCATCGTGTTTCATATAATCTTTCGAATCCACAATGACTTCTTCCCTAGACTCGTCCACAAATCAGATATAATATCTTCCTCGACTCCCTCACAATGATAAAAAAATCTTTGACTTGTTAAGTTTCCGTTTGGTCTAATATCATAGACCGGCTCTCGAAAGCCATTTTAAAGGAGCTTTCTTTCCTTATTTGATAAAGTAGCCATTGGAAGTTCAAGTGCGAGCTAGCTCGGAAAATCTAAGAATCTACCATCCTTTCGAGCCTTCTTCAAATAAGTTATTTTGGTTACTTTGGGCTTGATCACTCCGACAAGGGGTGAGCACGGTTCGGTTTGTTTCGGTTTGGAAGTCAAACCGTAAACCGAACCATAACCTCTCGGTTTGAAAAATTGTGAACCAAACCAAACAAAAATAATATCGATTTGGGCGATTCGGTTTGGTCGGTTTAAAAGGTTCGGTTTGGTCAGTTTAAATGGTTTGCGCACACTTAAAGACGTTCCTTTGCACACTACTATTGGATCTAATAATAATTAAAAATTAAAGTTATATTTTTTTTGAAATTGCATATAATCTTGTTGCAATTGATATATAAATGTTCATTGATGTATGAGAAAGAATGAGCAAATATAGAATAGATATTGGTCACGGAATTTTTGTGTTAAAAGTTCTCGTTATTTCCTTTTCTTTTAACTTTCAAGATTTATTTATTTTGATTTTCTTAATACCACATATGTGAAATTATCAACGATTGTTACTAAAAATAGATTAACATACCATAGGTCGGTTCGGTTTGGAATCCGTTTAAAAAATGTGAACTGTAAACCGAACTGCGGACCAAGGTCGGTTTGAAAAATGTAAAATCGAACCATTAAGATCTTTGGACGGTTCGGATTGAATTTGTTCGGTTTAATCAGTTTGATCGGTTTAAACGGTTAGGTGCTCACCCCTAACTCCGACTCATCAAAAGATGAGAAAGATACACCATTGCTTGCTTGGGGTAGGTTGGTTCACCAAGTTGAGTCATCTTTAAAAAAAAAAAGACATTTATAACGTGAATAGAAAGTTAACAAACTAAGGGACAAATTAGTCTGACTTCTAGAAAACTTATGTCTTGGTAGTGTGCGTGACTCAAAACTTACGACATATGTGCTAGCTGACCCTATTAAGTAGTTGTCTATGGTGGGTTCAATTAGGTACCGGTTTGAGAAGCTCACCTTATCTAATCGCACCGCTAAATGGCTCTTTCTTTTAGTTAATGTAAGGCGGTGGCATATTTACTCGCAGATTGTCCAGCGGAGGATATTAGTGAGTGGGAAACTAATTGTTTCAATCAGCATATTTGCAAAGTATTGATGAAGCCTGATGGTAGTTATAATTATTTTGCTATCAAATTAGCGTTTGAGTGCCATTATTGAGTATGAGGCTTGTATTGTTGGATTTGAAGATGGTTCTAAGTCTAGGAGTCTAATGTTTGACTGTTTATGGAGACCATTCCTTGTTATTCATGAAGTCCATAGTATATGGATGATTTTCAGATTGAGAGATTGCCAACTTATCATGTTATTTGGAAAAGTTATTGAGCTGTTTATTATTCGAAAGTGTGATAGACTTGCTTATTGCTGTAATATATTATTGAAAACTAGTACACATGAAGAAGAATTTGGTATTATGATTTGCATTACTTGATTTATAACGAAAAACACCCCACGAAGGCTTCCATTAGAAGTGACTTGCACTATGGAGAGGGGCAGCCCAATTAATGCTCTGTGATCGGAAACATTACAATAGACTTTTTGATGGAGATCATCATTTGTATGTCCCAAATTAAAGAAAAAAAGCGAGCTAATATAACGAGTGTCCACTCTGGTAACTGTGGACCAGATACGAATGCTCGAATGCTTGCTAAGGAGTCCTTATCAAGGATATCATGATATACCATAGAAGAAGTCTGTGCTAACTTTGTGCTAAACTGTTATTAGTGTTAGGTGTACGCGAATTCTTAGTATCTTCTCTCTCAAGAGTTGTCTTACATGATAACACCTTAACCTTTTTCTCATTGCAGAATTGATACAATAGACAAGGTTACTCCAAAAGCATCTAATGAAGATGCTGTCATCCTAGTTGCTATTGACTATTTCACAAAATGGGTTGAAGTAGCTTTCTACGTAGTTTTTCATGCCAAAAATATGGCTCAGTTCATACTTAATAACATTGCACATATAGAGGCCCTCATGAAGGTGAGGATCTCATTAAAAGTAGTTCAACCCATTGTTGTATGTCGAACAGATTGTGGTACTCGACAGTCTACGTCCTTTAACAAGTAGAAGGAACATGACATCACCAGATCTTTGCCTTTCCATACTCAAACTAGTGGCCATGCAAGCTACTAACAAAAACATCAAGAATGTTCTTAGCAAGACGGCAGAGTACTCAGTAGTTGGTTCAATAACTTTCTTTATGCCATCTGCTTATAGGACCAGTACGATCATCAACTGAGGCTTTTCCTTATTTATTGGTTTACAGTATGAAATCCATTCTTCTAGTCGATTTAAAAGTTACCTCTCCCAGGGCTCTGCATGAAAGTCAAGTGGCGAAAGAAGATCAAAATTCAAAAATTTTATAAGGAACTAGCTTTGGCTGTTGAACGTTGCTTAAAGGCTCTTTGTCAAAGCTAGGGTTGTATGCGTTGAATCATGTGCTCGTTCAACAACCCTACATCCCTTTCAGTTGGTCTACATTGTCATTAAATTACATTACCTTTCCTATTTTCCACATTGTTATCTCCTCCATCAATTTAGAATCTCACTTGCAATTTCTTCTTTTTGGTCTTTATTTATTCTCATCAACATCCCTTCGCTCCTACCAAAGTGAGAAAGAATGTAAGTTCAAAGAAAGATATTAGTTTTGATGGAGGATAAAAGGCAGTGTAGAAACCTTGCGAAAAACTTGAACCAAATTGGTCTGGACCGTACATGTAGAAGTTTGTATGATAGATTTAGATGGCACTGAACTGTCACAGTTGGTTAATTTATATGAAGAATGCCAACGCAACAAACGCGAGAAAGAATGTAGGTTTAAAGAAAGAGATTTAGTTATGAAGAACAACAAGATAGGGAGTGTAAAAATCTGACGAAAAACTTGAACCAAACTGGTCTGAACCGTACATATTGAACCAGATTATTAGCTGAGAAAGCTTTTTGTATGGTAGATTTGGATGGCATTAAATTGTCACAGTTGGTTCATTTATCTAGAACAAAAACAAATAAAACTGCTTCACAAGTGCTAGGCATTGGAAAGGTAATTAAGTTGACCTTGGGGACGACTTTAAGCCTTAGTTACATGCGACATGTTCCCGATGTTAGAAGGAATTTAGTTATCGAGTCCTCCTAAGTACATTATCAATATAAGATTTTTAAAGGAGTCCAATGAAGTTGTAAAACTAATTAAGTATAAAGTACTTGCTGGTATAGATTATGTATGTGATGGATTATTTTGCACAAGTTCGATGGAAATCATTCTCCGGTTTAATGTTGAATCAATTGTTGTTTGGCATGAAGAGTTGGGACATGTGAGCTTTAGGAAAATTCTAAATGAATATAGGTCTACTCCCAAGGTTTTCTTGGTTGCTTTGGTTGTACGCAAATCTCACATTTATGATGTATGTGATTCCAATTGACCTCTCTAACTAGAGCGAGCAGCAAGTGCTTTGTGACGTTCATAGATGACTTTGCTAGGTATTGTTCTGTTTTTTTTCTTATTAAAACTAAGGATGAGATCTTAAGAAAATTCAAAATCTATAAGTTGAAAATTGAAAATCAACTCGAGAAAATGATTAAGACCTTTAGATCTGATAGAGGTGGAGAATATTTTGAAAATGATTTTAGAAGGTTTTGTTAAGATCATGGGATAACTTTACAAGTTACACTTCCTTCTTCACCCCAATCAAATGGCATTGCCTAAAGGAAGCATACAATGCTATTGGATATGGTTAATGCCATGTTTTAATTCCGGTGCTCCCGAGAACTTGTGGGGGGACTTATGTTATCATGTTGTCACATATTGAACAAACTAACAATTTTAAAGGAAGACGATAAAGCTCCTCATGAATTATGGAAAACCAGACCTCCTAGATTGTAATTCTCAAAAGTGTAGACGTTTTTAGCTAAGGTTGTGATATCCCACAGAAAATATGGGATGATTTGTAATTGGCCTTATAAGACCCTGTCCACGAACTCATAAGTATCTACTTGCCTAGTCCTTTTGAGAGAGGCAAATTGCCTTGTGGTTGGGTCGTGGACCAAGTCGTTACAGATGGTATTAGAGCTGACTCTCAAAAGCTCGGGCTGGGTTGTCCAGTTGGGTTGTTGATGGTTGGGAGAAACAAAGGCAAGCCCGGGTATATTGCTTATCAAAATGATGGTTGGGAGAACAAAGGGTGAGCCGGGTATATCCCACATCGGCTAGAGAGGAAGAATTTGGGTTATGTGTGATCAAGCCTTAGCGAGGACGCTAAGGCATAAAGTAGGGAGATTGTGATATCTCACATCGGATTTATGATGATTTGCGATTGACATAATAAGGCCCATGAACTCATAAGTACCTACTTGACTAGCCCTTTTGAGAGAAGCAAATTGCCCTTTGGTGGGGCCGTGGACTGAGTTGTCATAAAGGTAACAATACCATAACTCAAACGGAAGAAAATAGGACCAAAGACCGTAGATGATGTCTTTATTGGGTATACTTAAAATAGTACAACGAATTGCTTTTTGATTATCAATCTAGAAACTCCTTAAGTTTCCAGTAACACTATCATAGAAGCTAGAGATGCTACATACTTTGAGGGGGTTTTTCCATTCATGGACCGGATCAGAAGTCAGTCTCGATTCTAGCCTCACAACCGATACTAGTGATCGTTCTACTAGTATGTCTATGAATAATGAGGCCAACTCTCTATCGGAGCTTAGGAGAAGTAAAAGAGGGTAATGATCAAACTTAAGAGGAGGTTCATCATTCACCAACATATTCACTTGGGCATCTTGATTATTTGGTGTGGATTTGTGCTCCTCCTTAATTCTATGGAAACAATCCTTGGCCTTGTGGTTAATTTGTTCTCCCACAAACGAAGCATGGCTTGAGGACCTTCTTTCATTTGCCCTTATTGTCCATATGGTTTCAGAAATGGTTACATTGTGATGCCCATCGCGATAATGTTTGCGGTTCCAACCATTGTTATGGTGGTTATGGTTGTTGTGACAATTTCTAAAACCATTGTTCCTTGGGTTAAAATGACTAGAGTGTCCGGCTCTTTCACATTCCACGTGGTTAACATTCGCTACCATAGAATTGGATTTTTGTTTGTCAAACCTATGCTTTTCCTCTATCCTTAAAGCATTCAAGGCTTGAGTCAATGTTAAAACTTATTGCTTATGCCCTAGGGACTTGGCAAAATCTGACCAACAAGGTAATATTTTGTCATTGAGGCAATAGATCTAAAAGTCTTCACTACACTTACTCCTTTCATCTCGACAAGCCTTAGATAGTAATTCATGGACTTGCTCATTTAGAGTTTTTCCTTCTACCTGACAAATGGAGCAAGTCAATAACCCAAGTCTTTCGCTTTACCTTCCTTTTACTTGTGCTATAGTCAACAACTAGGACAGCAATAAGCTTCTTCCATAGCTTTCCTACCATGGCATACTGGGTAACTCTATTCCCCGCATATTTGTCTACTATGGGCTTTGTCGTATATACCTGACCTAACCACTTATAATAGGAGAAGGCATTACAACGTTCTATACCGACATCATCTATACCATATTCCATTTCTAAGGCATTTCATAGATCCTTAGCCTTTACGGTAGTGCAATACACGTCATAAAGACATTCAGAAAGAGTACTAAGGATCCTATTGAGGCAATCGTACTTGATTTGATCAGGAGTATACTAAGAAGAGGAAGAACCGGTACTAGATTCATTGGGCTCCTCAATGGCTGAAATTAACCCCAACACATTAAGCCAATACCTCATTTCATTTTTTCATCTTTTAAAGTTGAGGCTATTAAACTTCCCAGTTTTAGCAATGTGGGCTTCCTCCAATGTTGCCATTAGGGACTAAAAAGGGCAAAGGATAACTCAACTGCAAAATTATAAATTGCAATCTCAATATATAATTCTAGTAATGCACAAACAAATTAAACTATCACAATTATTGTGCTTAATATTCCACAAAGTAGAACAATCACGCTGTACAAAATGCTGTTGCAACTTATTTGAAGAGAAACTGCTAATCAAGAAGAAGTGTGCCACTGTTTCTTTCAAAATCAAACTAAAATTTCAGTGCACTATCTTTTAAAAAAATGCATTTTAGAAACGGTGACTTCTTTAAAATGAAAAGCAGACATTGGCTTCAATATTAAAATATGCATTGTTTCAAAGGCCCTTAAAATTAGGCATGTAAAATAAACATATAGCCACTAAATTTAACAGGAACTCAAAGTAATAAGGGTAAAGAACTAGAATGCAAGGTAAAATAGTACCTATAAGATAATGGAAGGCAATGCCTTATAACCCTTTAAACAAAATTCGGAAATGGGTTTAAAGATAAATTGCAGACGGTCGTGTCTTGATCCATATGCAAACATATAAAACCCATGCGGTGGGTTGAAACTGGTAAAGTGTGGCAACTAACATAAACAATTTGAAAATGTAATGCAATGCTAATACAAAATTCAAAGGGAAACTCTCATTAGAAAAGTTTGGAAATTGAGAAACGAACTTTAGTACAACAGTGATTTTAAACTGATAGTTTAAAACTCAAATTTGAAATTAAAGTTTTATCAAAATGTGATGATAATAATGCAAATCAGATTTGTACGCATGAAAAAGACACACGCACACACATACACTTGCGAGCGCGCTCGTGCTGGCAACATAAATAAGTTGTCAGCGTGATCTGGCCGTCCATCCATAGTGGATGGACAGACTAGATCTAACTGCCGTCCACTACATTATCTAGCAGACGGTGATTTTGACTAAAATATCTCGACGATATTTAATGACTCGAAGGGATTTGCAGGCAAATAGGGGGGGGGAGGGGGGGGACAGTATTATAAAATTCACCGTCCGCCACATAATGTAGCGGACGGCGAAGTTTATTTTAAAAAAAATAGATCGGCCTGTCCATCCGCAATGAATGGACGGCCAGATGGCGCTAGCAACTTAAGTTACTAGCGCATGCAACAGATTATCTCCTATATATATATATATATATATATATATATATATATATAGAGAGAGAGAGAGAGAGAGAGAGAGAGAGAGAGAGAGAGGTAATTAAATTTGAATGTACCGCTGGTCTGTGAGAGATGCGAATGGAAATCGCTAACTTGAATGTCTCCCTTTGTGCATGTTCCAACGAAGAACAAACAATCCAAGGTTGATGCCATGAATGTGAATTAAGTGCGTAGTCAGCATGGGATAGCAACAAAGTTTTAACCCAAAGACTCGTAGATGCGTCTCCTCTGGTAGCGCAACTACAAAAAGACTTTTGGACCCATCTGATCAAATGCTCATGAAAATATCTCTCTCAAAGTACATAATATAGAAGAAACTCAGAAATAGATAGTTTTGCAAGTGTTCATTTTTATCTACAATCCATTATACATAGGAAGTGAAAAGACACTAAAAGAAGAGTCACAACTCTTAAAATTAAAATAAAGGTTACAACCCTTCATTTAAAAAAAAAAAATAGTTCTAAAACTTCCAACGGTCCATCCTTTGCTTAACATTGCTAGAAGGCCTTTTCTCTTTTGGTTGAAACATTATAAAACAAATCTCATTGGATTATTGGAAGGCCATTCCAAATTTTAAATTCTTATTTATTCACAGTAAAGAGGGTTCTTAATGGCGGTGCTTTTCTGGGCACCATCTTTACTAGAGTGAACCCCATATCAATGATCGAAGTTAAAGCTTGTGGTTTTTTATGACAATTCCCAAGACAAGCTTATTTGGATTAACTCTCCCAATGATAGCTTCTCTTCTTCTAGGCTCTGGGACTTTCTCAGCTCTCGGGCTCCCACTTTCCTTGGGTGCTAGAAGATATGGAACCAATTATTGCTATCCTAACCCGGCTGCGCACATTTGGACTGCTGTTATCCTAACCCGGCTGCACATAGTTGGACCGCTGCTATCCCAACCTGGCTGTGTATAGTTGGACCGTTGCGATCTCACCCTGACTTCACATAGTTGGACCATTGCTATCTCAACCCGGTTATGCACATTTGGACCGCCGGGCCCAAGCCCTATCACAGCGTCACGTGCCCCCGGCATGATGTCTGTCTCCACTACACCCTTCGCCGACCTGTGCACGGTCTCCACGTCACGTGCTCTCAGCACAACGCCTATCTCCGCGACACCCGATGTGGGGCCAGAGCAGCGCCTCCACATCACGTGCCCCTGACATGATGCTCGTCTTCGTGACACCCATCGTTGTGCCCGACTTGTTTGGGATACTACCTTGGTACGCTCTGGGTGCTCCGGCATAAAGACTCGCCCTCAGGGATAGATGACTCTTTTGAAATATTATCTCTATTAGGGAGCTCTAACTCCCTTTTAGCCAGGTAGACGACTCCTTTTGGACACCGCTTCGGCCCGTTTGGTAGGTAATTCTTCTAGGATACTACCTCGATGTGTTGAGTAGGCTACTCCTTCCAAACACTACCTCGGCCATCAAGTATACGACTCCTCTGCAACAATACCTTGCACGCTTCGAGTGCTTCAGCATGAGGACTCACCCGCGGGATAGGCTCGCTCCCTAAGACACTATCTCTGCCAGGGTGTTTGCGTGACTAGTTAAAGCTTTGACACTGGGGGCTTTCATCGGTACCCCTAAGGACTATGACTCCCCAGGTCACTCCGAGACATGAGAAGGTCTCTGGAGGGCATTGCTGCTAGTTCGCCTGATAGTTCGGCATCAGGCAATCCCCACCGTTGTCAGGTCCTCGGCATCTTTTAACACCCTTGGGACTTCGCATGCTTTGGACTGCTGTCTAGATCAAGAGGGCTCTTTGGCCACATCGTCACTATGTGGTCCAGTCTTAGCAGACAGGTAAAGCGATGCTGCACGCGGCAGGCTGGGTGAATATACGATTGACAGTTTGTGAAGCATCGG
Source organism: Escallonia herrerae (assembly GCA_033070095.1). Taxonomy (NCBI): domain Eukaryota; kingdom Viridiplantae; phylum Streptophyta; class Magnoliopsida; order Escalloniales; family Escalloniaceae; genus Escallonia; species Escallonia herrerae. Next base: position 107,311 of record JAVXUP010000801.1, on the reverse strand, counting down.
CATCTGTGGGCCCCTCGATAAGGTGTCACTCTCAGGAAATGCCACGTACGGTTGACGACATCATCATCTCAACTCTTATAAATATGGGGCTTGAGAATTCCTTTGAGGGACTTCACATTCACAGAACTCATTCTCACATTCACTTTCTCATCCTAGAATTCTAGAAAGAAAAACACCCATAACCCTTATGTAGGAGCTCGACTCTGGACCTAAGCATCGGATTGTGATTGTCGTCGTGTATTTACCCCGCGCCATCGCCCTCGCAGCATTGCCATCCTCAGGCACTATCTGAGAAGTTCTTAGTCTCTGCCTTTACTCCATCTTTGTTGTGTCTCGGATTGCATTCCTTGTGGCACCTCTACATCGACTGCAAACCCACTTCCTTTTATACCTCCAAAGATTGTTATCCCTTTTTGGAAATATGCTGCAATGCACTTTATTTGGTTGAAAACTTAACCTAAACCGGCATGCATGGTCCTTCACGGTGTTGGTGCTGCTTGAATCCCAAGATTGAAACATCTACGCACCCCTTTTACTGGAAAGTGACAATACTAGACCTCGGCTGATTTCAGTGCAACTTTGAATGTTTCTCTGGCTAGCCCCATATTATATTTAGCTTCTAATTGGTTATCCTCGTCATTTAGAAGGCAAATGGGAAATGTTACATTTTTTTATTTTTTCTTGCGTTATATGGGAAATATGGCTCCACCTTAATAAGATTCTTTGTGAGAATATTTTCGTGGACCTAGAAGGTCTAAATTTATAAGTTTGGCACTGCTGTATTGACATTTTACAATCCTTTCCCCTAGAATCAGTCATAAGCTTTCATGATTAGTTTATGTTAGAGGCTTTCTGGGTTTCCATTTTCCATTTTGCTGAGAATTCATTTGAGGGACTCAACACCGCTGGTTTTTCTATTTTTTGTAACTGCTCCGGTTGGTGAATTATTAGAGACTCGGAAGGTGTGCTCAATTTGGCCTTTTCTAATTATTATCTCCGAAGAACTAACATGACGCCTGAAGCTTTTGCTCTCAAAGATGGATTAAATCTAGTGTTCATGACATGTTACAGACATTTGCATATAGCTATAGGTTGATTTTAGGATCTTGGCGAAGTTCCATATTACATTCTTCATATCGTCGGGGAATGCCAGACTCTATTTCATCCCGGTACCTCTGTATCTTGTATTTGTAGAGAGAGTAATGGGGTGGCTGATAGATTAGTAGCGGTTGTTGTCTGCTCCTCCCCATGTTCTGCATGCTTGCTTCTTTCACATAATTTGGATAGAGTGGTACAAGACATCGTGCCACACGTGATGTGTGTGCAAAAATAAAGAATGATATGAATTTTATTAAAAAAATTAAGCATCACTTACAGGTTATTATTGTCACATTCGGTAAAATGAGTGCAGAAATAAAGTTAAATATGAAACTTTTATATCATGCTTGATATCACGAAATCGTAATATCAAACATGGCTTTTTGGATGTATTTTAAATATATTTTTTGGAATGATTTTTTGGAACCAAACATGACTTTTTTTTTATTGTTTAATAATATAAATTTTATTAAAAAGATCAAGCATCATATATAAGTATTTATTACATATTTCTCAAAATAAATTTTAAATTACGAAAATCAGACATTTCAAGATATTTACTACTCCCTCCTTCCCTAAAAGAGTGATCAATCTGACTTTGCACATGTATTAAGGATTTATGTTATATATTGTATCTTTCATATTTTACCCTTTAGAGAGAGGGGAGAAGAGAGTAGGTCATTATCGAGAAAATTGGTTGGTAGAGTGTTAAATGTTGAAAGAGAAATAGAATAAAAAGTGTAAAGTGGTGGGCCAGGAGAGCGTAAATGAGTTGGTAGAGAATTAAATGTGGTGAGAGAAATAGAATAAAAAAAATATAAAAAGGATAAATATGTAAAAATACTTACAGAATCTTTCCTAATTTGAAAGTGATCAATTTTTTGTGAGACGGCCTGAAAAGAAAATATGATCAGTTTTTTAGGGACGGAGGGAGTATTTAACTTTCGTTTCGTGTCATTTATAGAAAAATTCACAGGATGCAAAAGTGTCAATATTTTAAGTAGGTAATTATGTAATATCAAAAATGTGTTACAACAAAAGAAGTTTTACCTTTATATACATCATATAAATGCTCTTTCAGGAGACCATAGTAGCTTCCAGGGGCCTAGGTCTATGTCGTCCATTTCTGTATTTTCATATTCTTAGAGGGGTTTGAGTATGCCCTACCCTTTTTCTTGTATTAGAGGTAAGGTTTATGTCCCCCATCTAAAGTTTTCAAATTTGGTGATTATAAACAGGCATGAGTCCATGTTAAACCCTCGACCATAGCAAGAGGTGTTTCTGAAAAAAGTAATAATAATAAACATAAACAAAAGAAAGAACAAGTGTAGTAATTGTTCTGGTTCTTTCTTTTTTTTCCCTCTACTTTTTTTTCTTGGGTTGGGGGGGGGGGGGGTCTAAATGATATAACCCGTAGTTGATCTTGATCTTTTTTGGAATTTTGGCAACACCTGGTTCGTAATTTAAGTTTAATGCCAAGAAAAGTGGGTTTGCAGTCGATGTGGAGGTGTCACAAGGAATGCAGTCCGAGTTAGATGCCAAGTATGATGATGTAGGACACAGTAAGGATGGAACACGGGCAGAGACCAAGGGCTTCCTAGACAAAGCCTGAGGGTGACAGTGCTGTGAGGGTGATGGCGCAGAGTGAATACACGATGACAGTCACAGTCCGATGCTTAAGTCCAGAGTCAAGATCCTGTACGTTTCTCTTTCTAAGATTCCAGAGTAAGAAAATAAAAATATTCTAAGAATGTCCAAAAACCTCCCAAATGAATTCTTAAGACCTCTATTTATATAGATTGAGATGATTATGTCATTAACCAAAATGTGGGGCTCCCTAGGAGTGACACGTCATCAGGGGGTCCATGGGTGCCGGTGCTCCACGGACTGTGGGGTGCATATTCACACGCCCTGCTCTTCACAACATTGCTCTGTCTATCTGGAAAAACTGGCTCCCACAGCATCGGTGTGGCTAGAGAACCCCCTTGATCTAGCCATCAATCCAAATCCTTGTAGAGTCCCACAGGCCTGGCAGTGATGGGGAAGACCCGATGCCCAGCTGTCGAGTGGACTAGGCACGATGCCCTCCGAAGACCTGCTTCCGTCTCGGAGTGACCCGGGGGTCATAGTCCCTAGGGTGCCGACGCAAGCCCCTAGTGCCGGAGCACGTAGGCCAGTCATGAAGACACCTTGGAGGAGATAGTGTCCTGGAGGAGTCGTCTATCTTGCGGGTGAGTCCTTATACCGGAGCACTCGGAGAGCGTCAAGGTAGCATCCCGTAGGAGCCGTCTACCCGACGGGCCGAGATAGCATCCCCGAGGAGCCGTCTACCTGGCGGAAGGGGAGTTAAAAAGCTCCCTGGCAGAGATAGTGTCTTAAAGAGCTAGTCTATCCCCGCAGGTAAGTTCTTATGCTGAAGCACTCGAAACACATCGAGGTAGCATCCTGGAGGAACCGTCTACCTTATCGGTCGAGGTAGCATCCTGAGGAGCTGTCTACCTGGCAGAATGGGAGTTAAAAAGCTCCATGGCAGAGATAGTATCCCGGAGGAGTCGCCTATCCCCTCGGGTGAGTCCTTGTGCTGGAGCACTTGGAGTGCGTCAAGGTAGCATCCCGGAGGAGCCGTCTACCTGGCGGAAGAGGAGTTGAAAAGCTCCCTAGCAGAGATAGTGTCCCGGAGGAGTCGCCTATCCCCGCGGGTGAGTTCTTGTGCTGGAGCTCTCGAAACCCATCAAGGTAGTATCCCGGCGGAGCCGTCTACCCGACGGGCTGAGGTAGCATCCCAGAGGAGCCGTCTACCTGGCAGAAGGGGAGTTGAAGAGCTCCCTAGCTGAGATAGTGTCCCGGAGGAGTCGCCTATCCTCGCAGGATACTACACACTCTAAAGAGTGGGTCGAAGCATGTTCCACGTCCATGGCAGGGGTGCATGGTATGGTGAATGAGTGTGGTGCCTGGGGGCATGGTAGTGTGACAGAGAGAGTAGGGGCACGACTGTATTAGTGGTGCGGTGCACGGGCGCGATGGAGTGAGTAAGGGGCTTGGGGCACGTCTGTGTTGGTGGTGTGGCGTATGGTCGCGATGAAGTGTGTATGGTGCTGAGGGCACTGTAGTGTGATAGGGAGCTAGGGGGCGCGACTGTATCTGTGGCACGGTGCATGGGGGCGACAGAGTGAGTATGGTGCTGATGGCACTATGGAGTGACAGAGAGCTTAAGGGCATGCCTGTATTAGTGGCGGGGCGCACGGGCGCAGCGGAGTGATGTCCAAGAGACGGGATTCCTGGAGTGACATCCGGGCCCTTGAAGAGTAGTGAAGATGCTAAGTATGGAAGCCATAGGCCAATCCTTTGGGGGAAGGGCAAGGCCAACCCTTGGGGGAGGCCAAGGCCAACCCTTGGGGGAGGCCAAGGCCAACCCCAAAGGAAGGCCGAGGCTGACCCCCAAGGGAGGCCGAGGCCGAGTCCGACCCCAAGGGAAAGGCCAACGGCCGACTTCCTTCGGTAAGAGCCAAGGTGCACGACAGGTGAGAAGTGCACGTGGCTTGAGCATGGATGTTTTGACTGTTAGAAGTGTTGAATATTGCATGTTGCTTGTGCTGATGTGTCATGGAAAATGGGACCCCAGTGAGCCTTTGGGTGCGACCAGAGTAGGTTGGGAACATAAGCCCCCAGTGTGTGGTGTGCGCGGAGGGGCAACCAGAGCGGGCACCGCAGGCATAAACACTTAGTAAGATTTTGATGTTGTTTGGTCGGCAAGTTGCTAACGTTGTCTCTGAATGACGAAGGTGAAGAGTAGGTGGCTCAAGCCACCTCGTGCACCACCTACTGAAGCCTGAGCATGGATTGTAGTTGACACAAGGGCATGATGATAGGGCGCAGGGGCGTGGGTGACGGGGGTCACGGAATTGGTGCCCGGGCACTAGCAATAGGGGTCGCGGAGATGGCGCTCGGGTGCAGACGACGGGGGTCGTAGAGTAGACACCCAATTACTAGCGACAGGGGTGGCGGAGATGGCGCTCGGGCGACGGTGACGGGGGTCATAGAGTTGGTGCCCGGGTGCTGGCGACGGGCACTAAAAAATGAATAGAAGTAGGTGGTTTGAGCTGCCTCCCGCACCACCTACCAAGGACATTGATTTCAGAGGATGTTGTCACACAGGATGTGATCAAATTTGCAAAAAAAGTTTTAAGTGTAGGAGAGTATGAGATGGGTAAGGATGAGCGAGTGTGCGTTGGTTGTCACAATGAAATTTTTTTTGTGCATGCTTACGAGGATGGTGGTGATGATGGGCCGTGTGGGGCATTGGTTATGAAAGGAATGAGAGATGAAGAGGTGGGAGCTGAAGGTGGTGGCCGAAGGTTGCAAGGGTCGGCCTCGGGGTCGGCGAGGGCTTGGCCTCAGCTTTGGGGACTTTCAAAAGAAGGGGGAAGGTTGAAGAAGAAGGTAGACGAAAAATAGGGAGAAGAAGGCAGCCGCGGAGTGGCGGCAAGGGACTGTCACGAGGTTGCAAGGGGCTTGCAGGGAGGTGGGGAATGAAAAGGGAGGGCCGAGGCCGAGGGTGGGGTGGTGAGGCTGGCCGAGGCCAAGCTTGAGGAAGAAGGAAATGAGAATGGGAAAATGGCAGCCGTGCAGGGACGACGCGGGAGAAGGGATGAGGCCGGGGGAAGAGAAGAGAGAGGGAGAAGAAGGGGGTCGAGCTCGGGGGGGAGAGGGCCGAGGCCGAAGGGGGAGTAGGGGAGGAATGGGGAGGAGAAAGCAAGAAAGAAAGGGGGAAAGGGGGCGGACGGCGGCGGCGTGAGGCTGCCGCGTGGGGGGAGGGACGGAGGGAGAGGGGATCGGGGATAGTCGAGGCCGAGGGGAGGTCGGGGGGGAAGTGGTCGGCGATGGGCCTAGGGGGTGCCGGTGGAAGGTTGGCGGCGCCAAGAGGGAGGGGTGGCGGCTTGAAGAAGGAGAAAGAGGGAAAAATTAGGGTTTAGGGCAATTAGGATTTTTGGGGGGAAAACGGGTCGGTGGGTCTGTTCAGGTAATGGGTCGCGGATCTGGGCAAGGGGCTAAGAGAGAAAATAGGCTCGCGGGTTGGTTAAGTTCGGGCGCGTGGGTTAGGCGGTCTGCCCGCCCGCCCGTTTGAATTTGAGTTTGATTTTTTTATTTTTTCCCCAAAGAGGAAGATTGAAGGATGGGTTTGGGGGGTTGCATGACCATTATCCCATAAGGAAAAAGAAAGAAAGAGAGGGAAAATAAAGATGGAGAGAGTGAGGGGGGTTGGTGGGAGGGGAGATGAGAAAAATTTGTGAAAATTTTTCTAAGTGTAGAATGAGGGTGCGGGGGTGGTGACCAGACCGCAAGTAGGCAGAGTGATAGGGAAGAGGGCGGAGGGGGTGAGAAAATTTTGAAAAATTTCTAAGTGTTGAGAATTTTTCTAAGTGTAAAAAAAATGGACGAGGGGTGATGATGCGACCACACTAGCGTACGCGCACCACGTACCAAGTCCCTGCAATGTGAGGCCGAAGAGGTTGGGAAGGGGTGAAGCCCCCAAAGGAGTGAGTGATGGTATCAAGAGTGGTGCCAGTAGGCCTGTGCAAGAACCCTGTGGCTTGAAGATTTTCTAAGTCTAGAAAATGCAACTTCATTGATAACAAAAGATAGGCAACATGCCTTGGTACATGGGAGTTGAGTATATGGAAGATTGCAAAATGAAGGCAAAAATTACAAGTGTGAAAAACGCACTAGGCAGGCTAGGGCTTGGGCGGTTGATTCAAATATTCCGGACTTAGAGTTTGAGCTTGCCAGATACAATTTTGTCTACAAAGGCAAACTTAAGGCCCTTGCACCACTTAAGACTGTGACTGACTTTCCGATGATAAGGCAGTAGTTGGGATGGACTAAGTCTTCTGGGGTAGGTTCAGCGTCGGCATTGGGCAGGGTTATGGCATTGTCGTTGATCCACGTCTCGAGGAGAGTTTTAACAGTATTCAAGTCACATGGGTATTCCGGGACAGGCTTCTGCTGCCCTCTCTTGTCAGGGCGCTCATCCCTTCCTTGGGACTGACGCTTGCGGTTGTTGTCGTCGTTACGGGCTGCTTCTTCCGTCGCGGCCAAGGCAATATGAGTTTGGGGCTTTGGGGTCTTTGATGGACCGACCAAGTCATATGTGCGTCGTGCAGCTTCCTTGAGGTTTCCCCAAGACCAAAGCTGGAGGTTTTCAAGGTAGACCCTGTAGGTGTCTTTCATGTTCTTGATGCAAATGGGCACAAGGGTTTCATCCTTGCTAAAGTTAGTGCATTCTAAGCACTTGTGATGAAATTATATGACATAGGTGTTGAGGTCTTCCCCGGGGTTCTGGCGGATTTCGACAATGTCAACGATGGTCATACGTTCCGTCTCATAGTGAAACTTGTCAAGGAAGAGCTGGACCATGTCGGACCAGAAGTGGATGGTATCGTCAGGAATCTGATGATACCAAGAATAGGCGAGGCCTGTCAGGGACTTGTGAAATTCCCGAAGCTTCAATGTGTCATCCTCCCCGTAGAGCTCTAGGGAGCTAGGAAAACGGGTGATGTGCTCTGCGGGCATTGCCCTCTTTGCCGTTGAACAAGGTGAAGGATGGTTGCTCGTACTTGATAGGGTAGGGCTTGGTAGCAAGGCTACCAGAGTAGGGAGCATGGCCCGTCAGCTTAAAGGGGGAGTGTGGTAATATGAATGCTTGAGACGGCGAAGGAGGGCATCAAGGTCATGCTTGGTGACGTACAAAGCATGTGAGGGTTTGTGCCCTGTCGAGATGATCCGGGCACCAGAGCCGTTAGACAGTGCAACCTGAGGCATCAAAGGAATGACAATGGTAGAGAGGGGTTGGTGTTGGGGAACAACTTGTTGGGGGTATTGTTTGCATATGGGTAGTGTCAGCGGTTGGAGGCCAGTCATCAGGAAGGGTCGACTGGAGTAAGCAGGGGGAATGACTTGTGTTTAGGTTTCAGTTGGTTATGTTCGGGTCAGGCTCCATCTCGATTGAGTCGTGAGTCCCCGAAGTACTTTGAGCAAGTGTAAGATGTGGCGCCGCAGGCTAAGGTGCCACGAGTCCTACTGTCGAGGGCCCAGAGGACCAAGGCAGTGGTGGTCGCGACACTGAGACCTGAGCAGTGTCCAAAACTAACCCAGGCCCTGAAGGTTGAATCTGAGGGGGAGGGGCTAACCCTAGAGCTTGGGATGGCATGCAGTGAGCAGCGGACACAGGGTGGGGAGCTCTAAGGCCTTGAAAAGTCAGTGATTGTGAAGTCAAGACTTGGATTGATTTTTGCATTTCTAAGATGACAGCCATAAGAGAAGATTGAGAGTCTTGGAGATTGGTGATAGTAGGAGTAAGGTGTTGGATCGTGGCATTGACGATTACGGTGAAGTTGGGTGTATCCATCCCGGGGTGAGGCTGGAATTGGTTGTGGCTAGTCTCTTCTTGATCCTCGAGGTGATACTCCTCTTGGATGGCTGGGTGAAGACTTTTGCTGGTAGTCCTGGTAGCCTTGCGTTGCTGAGACATGGTTGCTTGGGTGTGTCAAACAAGGAACGAACTGCACTGCGATCCTCACCTCCCCAACGGAGTTGCCAAAATGATGAGAAGAAAAAATGGGTTCACAGTCAACGTGAAGGTGCCATAAGGAATGCAGTCCAAATCAGATGCCAAGTATGATGATGTAGGACACAACAAGGATGGAACAAGGTTAGAGACCAAGGGTTTCCCAGAGAGAGCCTGAGGGTGGCAGAGCTGCGAGGGCAATGGCGCAGGGTGAATACACGACGACAGTTACAGTCCGATGCTTAAGTCTAGAGTCAAGGTCCTGTATGTTTTTCTCTCTAGGATTCCAGAGTGAGAAAGTGAAAATGTTCTGAAAATGTGCAAAAACCTCCCAAATGAATTCTCAAGACCTCTATTTATAGAGGTTGAGATGATGTCATCAACTGACACATGGCGTTCCCTGGGAGTGACACGTCAACGAGGGGTCCACGGGTTCCAATGCTCCACGAACTGTCGGATTGCATATTCACCCGGTTTGCTCCTCACAGCTTCGTTCTGTCTGTCAGGAAAGACTGGCTTCCATAGCATCGGTGTGGCCAGAGAACCCCCTTGATCTAGCCACCAATTCAAGCCCTTGTAGAGTCCCACATGCCTGGCAGTGGTGGGGAAGACCCGACGCCCAACTGCAAGGTAGACTAGGCTTGATGCCCTCCGAAGACCTGCTCCCCTCTCGAAATGACCCGGGGGTCATAGTCCCTAGGGGTCCCAACACAAGCCCCTAGTGTCGGAGCACGTAGGCCAGTCACGAAGACACCTTGGTGGAGATAGTGTCCCAGAGGAGTCGCCTATCTAGCTGGTGAGTCCTTGTGCCGTAGCACTCGAAACGCGTTAAGGTAGCATCCTGGATGAGCTATCTACCCGACGGGCCGAGGTAGCATCCTGAAGGAGCCGTCTACCTGGCAGAAAGGGAGTTAAAAAGCACCCTGGAGGAGATAGTGTCTTAGATAGCGAGCCTATCCCCATGGGTGAGTCCTTGTGCCGAAGCACTCAAAGCACGTCGAGGTAGTATCCCGGAGGAGCCATCTACCTGACGGGCCGAGGTAGTATCCAGGAGGAGCCGTTTACCTGGTGGAAGGGGAGTTGAAAAGCTCCCTGGAGAGATAGTGTCCCGGAGGATTCGCCTATCCCCGTAGGTGAGTCCTTGTGCCAGAGCACTCAGAGCGCATCAAGGTAGTATCCTGGAGAAGCCGTCTACCCTACTGGCCGAGGTAGCAGCTTGGAGGATCCGTCTACCTGACGGAAGGGGAGTTGAAAAGCTCTCTGGCAGAGATAGTGTCCCGGAGGAGTCGCCTATCCCCACGAGTGAGTCTTTGTGCCGGAGCACTAGAAGCGTGGCAAGGTAGCATCCTGGAGGAGCCGTCTACCTGGCGAAAGGGGAGTTGAAGAGCTCTCTGGCAAAGATAGTGTCCTGGAGGAGTCGCCTATTCCCACAGAATACTGCACACTCCGGAGAGTGGGTAGAAGCATGTTCCAGATCCATGGCCGGGGCCCATGGTATGGTGAATGAGTGTGTTGCCCGGGGGCATGGAAGTGTGACAGAGAGCCTGAAGGCTTTGCTGTATCAATGGCGAGGCGCACAGGCACGGCCGTGTGAGTAAAGTGTCGGGGGCACGTCTGTGCGAGGTGCATGGGTGCGACGGAATTTGTATGTTACCGATCGCACTGTAGTGTGACAGGGTGCCAGGAGGCACGACTGTATCAGTGGCGTGGTGCATGGGCGCGGCAGAGTAAGTATGGTACCGAGGGCACTGTGGAGTGACAGAGAGTCTGGGGGCACGGCTGCATCAGCGGTGCGGCTCACGGACGAGATGGAATGATGTCCGGGCGACGGGGGTCGCAGAGTGACTTTCAGGCGATGGGAGTCGCGGAGTGACGTTCGGGCGACGGTGGTTGCAGAGTGACGTCCGGGCCCTTGAAGAGTAGTGAAGATGCTAAGTATGGAAGCCAAAGGCCAACCCTTTGGGGGAAGGCCAAGGCTAACCCTTGGGGGAGGCCAAGGCCAACCCCAGAGGAAGGCTGAGGCCAACCCTCAAGTGAGGTCGAGGCCGACCCCATGGGGAAGGCCAAAGCCGACTTCCTTCGGTAAGAGCCAAGATGCCCGACGGATGAGAAGTGTATATGACTTGAGCATGCACGTTTTGACTGGTTGGAAGTGTTGAATATTGTATGTTGCTTGTACGGACGTGTCGTGTAAAATGGGACCTGAGTGAGCCTTTGGGTGTGCGAGCAGAGTAGGTTGGGAACAAAGTTTAATAAAGATCGACAATCAAACACTCTCGAATGGAAATATATACAAATATCTTCGTCTTCTTTCTGAGATAACTAGGAAAACCATAGTAGAGGGACATTTCGATCTGGACTCTCCTCCAAGCAATAAAAGTAAGAACCCTAGTTGTTGCAAACCTTTGTCTTTAAACTTTAATTTTTATGTTTTTACCACGGTATTGTGATTCTGATTTACCCCATAATGTGCTCTGCTATGTTTTTTCCAAGATAATTAAAAAAATATTAATGTCGTTTAATTTTTGCTGATACGATAAGTAAAATTAAAAGTTGGCCTTCTAACATGTTTGTGTGTGTGTAAGTGTCAAGAATGTCAACTACAAGGTAATAGTAATTGATATGTTTAAATATGCTCGCCTTACCAGCTGATGACACGTGGCTTGACATTCTCTATCAGTTATCATTGGGCCCCATATTCAAGAGAAAACTTTGCTTGAGAAGTCAGAGTCCGAAAAGAACACTGATGCTATCAAAAAAAGGATGGTGACACGATCCATAAGGATCTGAACATGATCTCAGCTGGTTAGGGGGGACCAATCTGGTAAGAGTAGCAAGACAGCAGTGACTCTGGAAGCTAAGTATATATCAGGGAGACGGCCCCAGGTACGAAAAATATTCACACACGCACACCTAATACATCTATGCTATTCGGAGCTTTATCCCGGTAGTCACGTTCTGATTTTAGCATCTAAGCTTCCTTTGCTGGTCACTTTGTGTTCTATTTTGCAGGTCCACTTCTTGGCTGTGGTCCCAGATCAAGATTCTAGCAGCAACATTTTGGCGCCATCCGTGGGATCGACGGGGAACATGGCCAAACAATCGTCTTCTAACACATCATCGGTGTCGCTCAATTCATAATCGGCGAGCGTGATCCAGTGGCTCTGGTCGTGGAAATAAATTGCGTCCAATAGGATTTGACGTTGCATATTAGAACTCATTGAAGCTCGATTCGCATCATTATGCTCGATAAAAGGAATAGGCAAAAGCCTTTTAGAAATATTTTAAATTTAAAATGGATCAGTCAAATAATGATTGGGGTCGTGGATCTGCGGCCAATCTACGGTAGAAGAGAAGGTTCCATCGAAACAATTATTTATTTCATCAGGGTACCTCGTTAGGGCTGTTAAAAATGAAATATCACAATATTTTTTTATACCTGTCGAATGGGGGGCACGAGGACGTAAAAAAGGGGATCCAACACCATCTTACAAGTATGCCAATGACGACCATGTCAATGTAACTTCCATTACACCGCCGACAAGTTGATGATTTTAGGGGAAATTGTTCCCCAACCCCTACACTAAAAAGGGGTGACCTTTGTCACCACCTCAGCCTAAAGCTCTTCAAAATGCCGAATATGGATCTTACGAGAGAAATTCACGAGCTTAATGGCGTGGTTAGCACTTTACAGAGAACATTTGAAGTCGTGGCTCCTACGACTTCTACCAACCAAACTCACTTAGTTCTGAGCAACCTCTACCTCAGACTGACCTGAAGGCCGAGTTATGGCAGGGAGTAAAGATCATAGGCTAATCCAAGTTATCGACCAAGAAAGGAGACCGAGGAGCATGTTACCAGAAGTGGTTCATGTTTCCGGTGGAAGGCATCAATGGAGGACAACATAGATTCGTCTCCTATTCTGGGTAGTGAATCTCGTGGTCGGCACCATGCAGAAAGTAGGCAACGTCCCCAAAGACGAACTCATCATGAGACACGGGAAGTATGCCCCCAAGGACAAACTTCTAGTAAAACCATGTCTGAATCCCGCCCAAAGCGATTTTCTCCCCCAGGGGGGATTCTGGATACCCCTTATCTGAGGTGATTGAGAAGGCGAAGCTACCCCTAAATTTTTGGATGCCGCAATCTGACTTGTACGATAGAAGTGGCGACCCCGGAGAACATATCTACAAGTTCCAGACGAACATGCTCCTCCTCCAAGTCTCCGACACTGTCATGTGCCGCGCATTTCCAACCACCTTAAGGAAGGCTGCACATGCATGGTTTAAATCCTTACGGCCCAGGTCTATTCACTTCTTTGATCAACTTTCTGATATATTCCAGAAGCATTTCGTGAGCAGCCCAACCAGAAGAAAGACCTCCACAAGCCTCCTCAATGCGGTGCAGGAGAGGAATGAGTCTTTATCACACTATTTGGGACGGTTCAACACAGCGATGTTGGAGATTGACAATCTGGATGAGTCGATGAAATACACCACTTTTCTATGCGGTCTTCGGCCCACTTCCAAATTTGCATTTGTGGTCAACAAAAGTCTCCATGGGAACATGAACACACAGTTAAAATAAAGCCAAACATCCAAGCCGAAGAGTACTTGGAAACGCACAAGGGGCATCGAGATGATAACGAGCAAGAGTAAGGAAAACGTGCCCGGGATGATAGTCCTAGAGGCAGGAGAAATTCTAAGTGCTCGAGGTGAGATGAGCGGCGCCCCAAGGAGCTATTTGACATGAAGAATATGATGTCGTTAAATGCCAGACCATCTCAGATTGTTCACGAGATAAAGGACAAAGAGATCCTAGAGCGACCACACAAAATAAGGTCAGCACCAAGTAAGCAAGATAGGAATTTATGGTGCCGATATCACAATGATCATGGCCATACCACTGACAACTGTGAGTCGCTCAAGCGTGCTATTGAAGTGCTCATCAAGCGAGGGCATTTGAAGAAATATGTCAAGAAAAGAGATAAAAGAAGAGAAGCCACTCCCATAGTGGGAAGAGAAGCCACTCCCATAGTGAGAAGAGACGCAGGAAAGTGCAGGCACCATAAACACTATCTCAGGAGGGATTGTAGTTGGAGGCTCATCCAGACAGGGGCGAAAAGCTTTTGCGAGGCACCACTATTGGCCCGTCAGATAAGAAATAGAAAATGGAGCCAATGCCAACAATATCCTTTTTTGAAGAAGATGTTGGGGATACAAAAATGCCCCATGATGATCCACTAATGGTTACCCTCCGAGTAGGCAACTCGACGTTAAGAGAATCCTGATGGATAATGGAAGTTCGACAGGGGTCCTCTTTTCTGAGGAATTTCAGAGGATGAACATCTTATCTGATTGACTGTGCAAGATAGACACGCCCATTTTATGGCTTCTCCAACCACCTTGTGGCCTGTGAAGGAATTATTGCATTACCTTTTGCCGTGGGTAACCCCCCGGCTCAAGCAAAGTTGATGTTGGATTTCGTGGTGGTTCGTGTTCCTTCAGCTTACAATGCCATCCTTGGCCGAACAACGCTGAATCAGTTAAAAGTTATCGTAGCCACATACCACATAAAAATGAATTTCCCTACAGAACATGGAATTGGGTAAGTCAAGGGTGACCAAGTAGTGGCTCGACAGTGCTATATGGTGTCGTGCCGGACGAAAAACCACAAAATCTTTGTCATTGAGGATTTGAGAGATGAAATTAAGATCGAAAGAGGCAAGCTAGCTGAAGACCTCTTAGACATCGAGATATATCCTGGTAATAAGGATAGTGAGGATTAAAACAGAACTGAAAAAAGGTCTTAAGCTCAAGCTTGTTAGCCTTTTGCAGAGTTAGTCTGACTTATTTGCGTTGACAACATCTGATATGCTCGAGATCAATCCCGAGGTAATTACTCACAAGCTGAACGTGGATCAGCTTAAGAAGCCGATTAAGCAGAAGAAGCGGACATTCGCCCCAGAAAGGCAAGTGAAAATAGAGGAGGAGATGGACAAATTGTTGGGAGCCAGATTCATTAGGGAGATTTCTTACCACTGGCACATATGCATTAATTTCACTGACCTTAACAAAGCTTGCACAAAGGACAGTTATCCACTTCCTCGGATTGATATCCTAATTGACGCCACCTCAAGTTATGAGTTATTAAGCTTCATGGATGCTTATTCAGGTTACAATCAAATAAGGTTGTTTGAAGGTGAAGTTCCCAAAACCTCCTTTATCACAGAGCAATGACTTTATTGCTATAAAGTCATGCCTTTTGGGCTCAAGAATGCATGAGCTACGTACCAACGCTTGGTTAATATGATCTTCTGTGATTTAATCGAGAAAAATATGGAGGTACACGTGGATGATATGCTCGTGAAAAGCATCAAAGTAGAGTCTCATGTTGAAGACCTCGCTCAGGTAAACCTTCGACATTATAAGAACATACAAGATAAAGCTAAACCCACTCAAGTGCGTGTTTGGAGTAGCATCCGGTAAGTTCTTGGGGTTCATGGTTTCTTAATGTGGCATCGAGGCCAACCCAGAGAAGATAGGCACCATACGTGCCATGAAACCACCCAAGACAGTCACACATGTTCGAAAACTCACTGAAAGAGTTGTCGCTTTGGGGAGATTCATGTCCAAATCTGTGGAAAGATGTTTACCCCTTTTTAGGGCTATCAGAAAAGCAAAAGATTTCGTTTGGACAGAGGAGTGCCAGAAGTCTTTTAAAGACTAGAAACAATACTTGGTGTCTCATTCTCTTCTCTCCAAACCACTCACAAGTGAAAACCTCCTCCTTTACCTATCAGTTAGCGAAGCGGCTATTAGCCTGATCCTTGTTTGAAAGGAGAATGATCGACAAAAATATGTTTACTATGTGAGCAAGGTTTTGCAAGATGTGGAAAAAAGGTATTTCTGGATTGATAAGATAGCCCTAGCCCTTATTACTTTGGCAAGGAAACTCCGACCGTACTTCCAATCACATACAATCACAATATTGACTGACCGACATTTGGGGAAAGTTTTGTAAAGTCCTGAAGTGTCGGCAAGACTAGTCAACTGGTCGATGGAGTTGGGGAGTCCAATATCTGTACAAGCCCAACATCGCAATTAAGGCTCAAGCATTATTTAATTTTGTTGTCCAATGAACTACACTAGAAGACCCCCATAACTGGTTATCTCTGAAGCTTTAGACCCCTGGCTCCTTTATGTAGATGGCTCATCCATAGTGGGTAGCAGTGGAGCAGGTTTTATCTTTGTTAGTTCGGAGATGTTCGTAATCGAATACGCACTTTGTTTTGGTCTCCAAGCATCAAACAATGAGGCTAAATACAAAGTGCTTCTCGCAGGGATAAGACTAGAACATTCATTAGAAGTAGATTCTCTATTCGTTCACAACAATTCCCAATTAGTGGTGAACCATGTTCAGGGGGAATACGAAGCCAGAAATGAAAGAATGATCCAGTATCTTCAAGTTATAAGGTCTTAGGCAGTCAAGTTAAATTTTTTTACTATTCACCAGATACCACGGGATCAGAATGCTCAAGCAGATTCCTTATTAAGGCTTGCCTCCACAGATGTCTTTGAATTATCTCGAGCAGTATACATTGAGCTTCTCAAAGAAAGGAGTATTCGTCTTATGGCCAAAGTCGAAGTGATAGAGCAAGATCCTTACTGGATGGATCCGAACATATAGTACCTCGCCATGGGGAGGTTGCCTGAAGAGTGGAATGAAGCATGCGGTCTGTGTGCCAAAGGCTCCCGGTATGTTCTAGTAGATGGGGCGCTATACAAAGAGTCCTTTAGCCTACGTGTCTTAAGTGTTTGAACCCCTGAGAAGTCAATTATGCGTTACGGGAAGTTCACGAAGGCATATACTGACAACATTTAGGCAGAAGAAATTTAGCTCACAAAATCCTAAGGTAAGGTTATTACTGGCTGAGGATGCAAAAGGATGCCGTCAACTTTACAAAAAGATGCGAGTGATGCCAGAAGTTTGCCCCACTATCATATATGCCAACAACTCCACTCAGCACCTTGACCTCCCTCATTCCCTCATGATGTGGGGGGGGGGGTGGATATCCAAGGTCTATTTCTAATAGCATTTGGTCAACACCGTTTTGTAATAGTGCCATCGACTATTTTAACAAATAGGCCGAAGCTGAGTCGCTGGCTACCATAACATCGGGTGTGAAGAAATTTTTTGGATTAATGTCGTTTGTCGCTTTGGGGTTCCAAAAAACTTGATCATGGATAATGAAAAAGAATTCGACAACTCTAACTTTCATAAATTTTGTGAAGGGCTTTCCATCTACCTACGCTTCAGTCAGCGGCTCACCCCCAATCGAATGGACAGAAGGAGAATATGAACCGTAGTATTCTTTAGGGCTTGAAGAGAAAGTTAGACAAGGCCAAGGGAGCATGGGTAGATTAGCTCCACAAGGTACTTTAGGCATACCAAACAACACCCCATTCAGTGATGGGGGAAACTCCTTTTCTTCTATGTTTTGGGACGGAGGCACTTTTGCCCATTAATATTGAGGTGGGACTCCCAACTGTTCGGATGCTGCAATTTTCCCATGAAGACAATGAGGCAAACCTTTGAAGGAACTTAGATCTCTTAGATGACCTGCGGGCTCAAGCCCAGAACGATTAATCTCAACTAAGCAAAGGGTTGCTCGACATTATAATTAAAGAGTTCGCACAAAGCTATTTCGAATTGGTGATTTAGTCCTCCAAAAGCTAGATGTGTCAGACCCAAAGCCGCCATCAGGAAGCTGTCGCCAAACCAGGAAAGACCTTGTCGGGTATCGAACGTGCTCAAACCAGGTACTTATTCACTAGAGACACTTTCAGGGGACCCAAACCATTGAACCTGGAATGCGGAAAATCTCTGTCGATACTATCAGTAGCATCTTGCGGTAAAATGAGACACTTATTTTTTGGGGGGCAAGTAGAATAGACTTTGGTTGAAGCGGAGCTTAGAAGTTCTTGCAGTTAATAAGTTTCAACGTTTAGATAGTTAGATGAATAACAGGGATGGATAAATCCCCATTGTACCTTCAATCTTTTGTTTAAGAAATGAAGACTTATTTCTGAACATAATTGCATATTTGTGAAACTTTTGCTCATGCAGAGGTATTTAATTCTAAGTTTTCAAGAATGTTATCTATTTGATGCCTGAGCGTAAGATTGCAGGCGTTGCTCAAGAAATATCACACAAGGTGATAGGGTAACACACAAATGTTATCTTATATGGTCTTGCTTTAGTTCTGGTCCGAGAAATGGCAACACCTAGTGGGAGTTCGTTGCCCCACCCTATTTTGTTAATTCAAAACCTGACCGAGCGTGAGTGTGAGGCTTCTTTGCCAACCCTTAGTTGACGATAGGGGTTCGTGGCAAAGTAAAATGTATTGCAAAATCTGAGGGATGAAAACATAATTGCAAAACCAAACACAACCTTCCAGGGGATAGTGAAAAGATGCATAGTATTAAAAGCCCTCGTGGAGCAGCAAAAATACTCAAGTAACATGGAATCAAAATCAAACTTCAAGTAACATGAGATTACAAAAGGAAATGGCGAGAGGCTATCTAAGGTGCATAAGCATCTCTAGGCTGGACACTCTTCTCCCCTTGGGAAACAGCATCTCCAGCTTCTTTACGGGCAGCAGTCTCCCCTGATGGTGACCCAAAGTTAGGCACAGTTATGTCATCCAGGGAAAGGTTGGGGTACTTTGCTAGAGTCAGCTCCTTGGCCTTTTGGAAACCTTGCTAGCTCGAAGATCTCAAGACCAGCTTCCGTGCATTTCAGTAACCATTTATCTCCAGCTGTACCTTCAAGAAATGCTCGGATAGCTTTGTCCCCAATTTCAGCTTCAGTCTTCTTGAATTGCTCGCACCTTTTCTCTAAACGCCTGGCCTTAGCGAGCAGTTCCATCCTCTCTGCCTTTAAGGTCTTGATCTCCTTTTCAAGACTGTTGATCATGGCTAAGCCTTCTCTTTTCTCACGCTCTGCATCCTGTGCCATCTCAAACCTTTCATGCATTTGGCTGCTGTAACAATAGGCTTGAACCAAGAAGGCAAGAGAAGATCACACGAAAGAAAACTCTCCCCGAGCTTAGGAAATTGCATCCGAATAAAGTACTTACATTGTAAGTGGCTTGGACATGAGCCATAGAGAATGCTTCATGAGTTTGGTTCTCCAGAATTGCCTTATCGCTGGGTAACACCCCATGAGCCAAATGCTGAGCAGAGATATGTGAGCTCGGCATGCCAGAATCGCCCCTTGATTGTTCATCTTGGACAAAAAATAGGATCCTTGTCTATGGGGAGGTCCTCAATCACGAGGGAAAGCACAAGAAGAATCGGAGCTTGAGGTTTCTTTATAATAGGAGGAAAACCTTCACCCGCAACTTCTTTCCTTTTTCCCTTGGATGCTTTGTACAGTAACCCTAAAAAGTTTCCCTTTCAACCTTTGCCCTTGCTAGACATTTTTGCAAAAAAAGCAGAGTTAATGGATGCAATTCAAATTTAGTAAGAAAAGCAATTGAATGAACATAGTCTACAGAATCTACATAGACTTGGAGTCTTAGAGGACGAGGTGTCAGTCACTAACTCTAGCGCTCTACCCCTCAAGTCAACACGGGATTCTACAAAGGGGGTTAGAGGAACTGGCCCAAAAAGGGCAGGAGGAATAAGCCCCCCATACTACAGTTCTTGGCTATAAGAGGTTCATCAATATTAAGATCGCCCCTTCTCTTTATATGATCAATGAGTTTCTTCGTGAGGGCGTTGGGAGCTAGAAAGCCTTTCTTTTCAAAGTCTTTGCAAAATCCGTTCCATTTTCTGGGGAACTCTCATTTACCAGTTGGTTGCTATATGAAGAAATACCTGGAGTGCCAACCTTTATTGGATTTGGGCCCTCCTTTGATCACTCTAACATTGCTGTGGATGTAATACCATCCAACACTTCGAGCCACGTTCTTTAGAAAACATACCTCAAGGTAGAGCCTCATGAAGTCATGGACTGCTACCTGGTACCCCAAAGTCTGCACAAGGTAGATCAGGCCGACGAGCTTTCTCCACCTATTTAGAGCAAGTTGACCGGGCGCCATTTTTTAGTAGTTAAGAAAGGCAACAGCAAAAGGATGCATAGGAATTCTGTAACCAGATCTTATCTGTCATTCGTAAACACTTGTCTCCAGATCCGTGCCGTAGTTGGCGGGCTCTTGGAGTGCTGGAACCCGACCAGAGAACGGAGGGGGTAGCAAAAATTCTTCCAAGCTATTTTATATCCTCATCGGTCATCTTATTCCTCTTCTTGTTTGAGGTAAACCAAGTTTTTTCATCAAAATTTTCCTCAGCTTCATCCTTGATATCCCTTAATGCATCCCTACGAGGGAACGAAGTGCTAAGCTTATAGTGTAGAGGTTCCTACTCTACTCCTAGAGGTTGAAGTGCCTACTTGTGAAGATCTACTTTCTGATTCACTTTCTAGGGGATTTTCTATAGAACTAGCTAACGACGATGAAGAATTACTCGACGATGTGGAAGACATTCTTTATTGGAAACCTACTAAAGAAAACTACGAAAGGAAAACATTAAAAGCACTGAACAAAGAAGGAATGAGAAGAACCTATTTTCTTAGATTGAGCTGAGCCTGAAGAAAATGAATAGCAGGGGAAAGTGAGGCCTGGAAGCCTAATATAAAAAAGGTGCTCGGGTAACCGCCCCTAAATTGGTGGCCAACATTTACTGCACCTGTCTAGCGTAATTTTGGGGCAATAAGTTTTGAAATTTATTTCATAACTGCCTTTGTTTTGGCGGCAAAAGGACCGTTGTACTTGTACATTTCCCAAAGAGACTTTGAGGATATCCCTCAATGGCCCCTGCCACTAGCAGAGGGGGTAGGAGTCAGCTCACCCGAGCAGGTTGCCCGAGCGGAGCTCCCAATCAGGGTGCTCAAGTACCTAGCCATAAGCTCACCCGAGCAGGTTGCCTGAGCAGAGCTCCCGATTAGGGTGTTTAAGCACCTTGCCATAAGCTCGCCTGATCAGAGCTTCCCAGCATGATGCTCAAGTTCCTTGCCATAAGCTCGCCTGAGCAAAGCTCTCAAGTAGGGTGCTCAATCATCTTGCCATAAGCTCACCCGAGCAGGTTGCCCAAGCAGCTTGCACGAGCAAAGCTCCCGAGTAGGGTGATCTAGCACCTTACATATGCTCGCCCGAGCAGGTTGCCCGAGCAGAGCTCCCGAGTAGGATGCTCAAGCACCTTGTCATAGGCCCGCCCGAGTAGGTTGCCCGAGCAGAGCTCCCGAGTAGGATGCTCAAGCACCTTGTCATAGGCCCGCTCGAGTAGGTTGCCCGAGCAGAGCTCCCGAACAGGGTGCTCAAGCACCTTGCCATAGGCTCGCCCGAGCAGGTTGCCCGAGCAGAGCTCCCGAGTGGGATGCTCGAGCACCTTGCCATAAGTTCGCCTAAGCAGGTTTCCCGAGCAAAGCTCCCGAGCAGGGTGCTCAATCACCTTGCCATAAGCTCGCCTGAGCAAGTTATCTGAGTAAAGCCCTCAAGCAGGATGCTCAAGCACCTTGCCATAAACTTGCCTGAGCAGCTTGCCCGAGCAGAGCTCCCGAGTAGACTGTCCGAGCAAGATTTCTCGAGCAGAATTCCCGAGCACGCTCCTTTCCTGATTCCCTCCAAATAATAATAACGGGGAAGAGAGAACTCCAGTTACACCACTTAGGGTTGATTTCTTCCTGCATTGTGTGCTTTTAGCTGTTCTGGAAGAACAGTCAAAAGCAGGGGGCATTATGATATGGCTAAATATGCTCACCTTACCAGGTGATGACACCTGGCTAGACATTCTCTATCAGTTACCATTGGGCCCCATTTCAGAGAAACTTTGCTTGAGAAGTCAGAGTCCTAAAAGAACATTGATGCTATCAAAAAGGGATTGTGACACGATCCATAAGGATCCGAACATGATCTCAGTTGATCAGGGAGGACTTATCTGGTAAGAGTCGCAAGGCAGCCGAGACTCTGGATGCTAAGTATATATTAGGGAGACAGCCCTGGGTACGAAAAAAGTTCACACACGCACACCTAATACATTTACACTATTTAGAGCTCTACCCCGGTAATCACGTTCTGACTTTAACATCAAAGTCTCCTTCGCCGGAACACCCTCGCACGGTCACTCCGTATTCTATTTTGCCGGTCCACTTCCTGACCGTGGTCCTAGATCAAGCTTCTAGCAGCAACAATAATAATATTTTGAGAAGATAGAATAAAACAATTTGGTAGCATCTCGCATGATTATTGTACTATTGATGTTTATTAAAATATTTAAACATGTGTCTTATTTCAAAGTTGGGCATAATGAAAAGAGACACTTCTCGGTGATGAAATGAAAAAGTTCCCCTTGGGCTTGTCTGGGATAATGTTGCAATAAGCATTGTGGGCTAAAAGTTGAACCAAAGACATTAATGTTCTCGATTGGGATGCTGACTACGCCCGTAACGACCTCTAAACAGTTAACCAAATAGTTTTAAGTGAAGAGTATTAATGTTGCTGCCTTTCAAATTTGTAATTAGTTGGAATTTAAATGGTGCAATCGGGCATGACTTGCGAATCCAGACCTTTTTGTAAACTCAGTCGACAGGTGTTCACCTGTTTTTTGTTTTTTGTATGGGTGCACTTATATAATTGTAAGTCATGTAGATGTCGTGACTAGAGGTGAACGAACTAGGTATTTACTTGGTTAAATTTCTATTCATGTCACTCTCTAGTTAACAAATCAGAAAAGTGGTGCATTCGATATATAAAAGATGCTCTCTAAGCTTGTATCAGTCGAGTAAAAAACAAATCTCTTTCCAAGTACCCACTACGATCAACTATTTTCTGCTTGATTTTTCTTCTTTTTCTTCACATCTCTCAATGAAATCAGAGGTGATGTGTTGATTGGTTTCTTTCAATTTGGATTTGATCGTCAAATTTATGGTTTTCAAAATTTTCAATTGACACTTGTTTTTTATATTTAGATTAGTGTATGAAAAAGTAAAGCAAAAATAACATTTCCAACCTAACGCTATTCTTTGATTTTTTTTTTCTTTTCATTCCGGAATTAATGTGACAATCGAAAAGCATTCCATTCTTTGTTTCTCTCTATCATACCAATGTTTTACTCTTTCTTTTGTGAGAAAAAAGAACAGAAACAAGCAAGGTTACCAGACACAGCTAAATAATAGGTTATAAGGCACAGCTACAATAATAGGTAGGTTCATTCAGCACAAACATAGACCTTGTATACATACACAACCAAAGCACTATAAACCGAAATAAAAGCTGCTGCAGCAGTAGCTTTCATTGCCACCTTTGCAATCTTTCTGTATCTTGAAGTTGAACTATCCGGTTGAAACTCAAACTTCGTCGCTGTCTTTCCATTTTCGAACCCTGCAGTGGTAGGATCCTCTTGTAGTGGGCTAGGTTTTTTAGTCTTCGCGGTGACACTTGCACTGTCAATGTCGTTAAGAGCCTTTGACTTAGCGACTTGATCTTGAGTAGGTTTTGGATCTTCATCAACTTGAAATTGTTCCTGTAATGTTAGCTTTCTTTCGGGGACAACTGCAGGTTTCTTGGGCATTACAATGTACAGAAGGCCGTTTTCAATCTGTGCACGAATGTCATTCCAAATGCATTCCTTTGGAGTCTTAAGTTCCTTGTAGAACCGGCTGCGTTTGGTTGCATCCACGTTACGTTCTCCGGTGATGCTAAGGATCCCCGTTTTGCTGATATTTACCTTCAGCTGTTCCTTCTTGAATTCTTTGAAAAAGACATGAAACAAAGGAGAAAAAGGACATTGAGAGCATTATGACTTCATATGAGATGCAGTTATTCAAGTTTCAGTGTTGCATCCGATGAAAGTTAGAACTTTTTAATCTTCAATATAAACCTTCCAAACGAGAGAGAGAGAGAGAGAGAGAGAGACTCTCAAACTACAATACAATTATTTATAACCAAAAAGTAAAAAACAACTACAGAATAAAACGAGAATTTGTTCTTGGCACTTCTTTTTTTGTCATTACCACATTGTCCAAAGTTTGTTTGAAAATAATGCCATTATCATATATAGAGCATGCCAAGAACCGTAAGAAATGAGCATTTTTGACATAAATTAGACCGACGTCTATTTTAATATTAATTTGATGGTTTCAAAAGATCGAGCAAAAAAGACTGTTTTAAAAATAATCAAGTGCGAATAAGATACTTACACCATATGGTTTGACAATCAATTATTATATTTTCATTGATTTATCATAAGATTTGAAGAAAGTTGATTGAACAATTTGTGTTATTTGACATTAACCTGCACTATGAATTCCTGCCAATACTACAGTTGTTTTGATGTCAATTAAAATGGTCGAAAGTATGGTGGATTTGCTAGTTCCTATGATTTTGGAAGGAAAATTGAGCGCAAACACAAGCGTAAAGGATAAAGAGTTTCTTTTAAGGGCTCAACAATCAACGTTCTTCTACTTATAAACTTCTTTCCTAATGACAAAGCTCTTTTCTTACGCTTATGATTATTATTATCGTTCTTAAACCTCGAGTCTAGACAAATTGCGTTTTCCATACAAAATTCATAGGGAATTAGGAAATATACTCTGCTTTTGACCATTATGAGTGATTCCCAAAACAACCGTAGAGTTGTGGTAAATTAAAGATACATATTAGGGTGTGCGTTATATGTTCAAAAATATATTTTTTTCTACTCTTCCAGTGTTTTGATGGACCAATAATCAAATGACGTATTGAGCAGATGACGTTTACATTTCCCTTTCTGAATTTTTTGGAGAAACTTTAACCCAAAAAAGAAAAGAAAAGAAAAACAGCAACATTTAAAAAAAAAAAATGTAGTACCCGGAAGATGGACCACAAGTGTTTCACGACCGTCCTCGTGACGCCAATTGCAGAAAGGTTCAAAATCATCGTAAGAGGGTGTCTGGGTAGCTCCACCCTTTGCTTCCATAAGTTTGCTTTATGGTCTTCTTAATTTAGGCCCTTGAGATACACGTGTTATATAGCGTGCTGATATAAATTTGCCTCAATGCATAGCGCATATATGGGGACATGCTCCAGGTTAAGGAGAATTATTCTTCTTAGGCTTCAGTTTCTAAGAGGTTTCTTTCGGGCATCCATTTGAGTTGCTTTGTTTCTATGCCAGTGTTTCCTGGTTAGATGATCCATCGATCTCCTCTTGCGCGGGCAATGACGGAATATCTTGTCTGATGGCTGCCATGACTTTTTGGCAAAGGTTAAGCAAAGAACAACCTGCAGACAAAGGTTTAAGTTGGAGGAAAACAAAAACGAATTGAAGGGAAGTTTCCTTTTTTCTCTCTTGCTTTCTCTGCGGAGTGTTAGCTCGTATTAGACTTATCATTTGCCACGAGCAATTATCCCAAAATGGGAACTTAACAACGTCATTGTTCTTGATACGTCTGCCCCTTTTAAAAGGTGTTCGAAATTGACTCTAAAGTCGTTAAACCCGTTTTAAACAGCTTGAAATAAGATTGTGTGGTGTTTGATAAAAAAGACGGTGCATAAAACACCTTTCGGAAACAGAACAATTTAAAACCGTATGTAGCTTAAAATTTAAACATTTTTAAAGAACCAGGTTTGACCAACACAGATTTTAAGTTACCTTTACATTTCCTGCACGAGTCTGTTCATTTTAAGCCTTCAATATTCTCAATACGTACAACCAAGTAGGAAGAAATGGTGAACACATATTTAGAAATATTTGTAGGAGATATGATAACATACAAAAGGGTGAAGAAATGGCCATAACATGTAATTTACTTACTTTGAAATCTTTTTTAAGTGAAAATATATTGAGAATTTTCCATTTTCTTTGATGCCCTTTCTTGTCTTTTTTCTACATTAAGACTGTTTTGTCCGATCATCTTATCGAGCTTTCATCAAGTGTTTCTGTAAATATTTACCAGACAGAAACTGACTACGCTATGAATGAACACATAAGAACAAAAGAAGCAAAAATATCAGGTCTAGGTAGATTCGATTGCCTTGTGATTAACGTTTTTGTTTCAATATTTCTGGTGTTGTCCATGGATGGACGCACGCCGACCTGTGGCAAGGGGTTCCTTTTTTTCTTTTAATTTTTCTTCTGGGACAGAAATAAACAGGTTCTTCTTCCACTATGTGTACACTTTGTTTAATCTCCTTGGTCCTTAAATGTAAAAAAAGGCAATAAAGTCCTTAAATGTGAATAAAGCAACATTTGATTCGCAATGCGCTATTCAGTTAAATGACTTTACTGAAAATGACTACTCCCTTCGTTTAAAAATAACTGTTCTAGAAAGGTTAAATATGAAAAATCATCTACAGAATTTTTTTTGATTTGGAGATTGATCAATTTTTTGGGGATGATCCAAAAAAAAATAAAAATTGATTAATTATTTTGGAAGGGAGGGAGTTATGATTTTTGCTGACATTAAATGACTTACATAGATTGGGCAACTTTTGTAATGCCTAACATTTTTAGTGATATTTCTTAGAAAATTGACACTTTATACCGTTTTATTAAAAATGCTAGGAGCATACCCAGTGGAGAGGGTAATCCGGTCGGGGCTTTGCGCTTTGCAGGATGAGATGGGGCAGGCGCATCTGAGGCCCCAATTTCTATTTACGTAGTTTGATTTTGTATACCATTTACGATTTTGCGTACCTTAGGATCCGATTGGATCACAAAATAAGTCTTGGAATTAAGTTAAATTTTGAAATTGGACCTTAAGAATTATAATTCTGTTAATTGGATAGCTTATTTAGAATTAGAATTAGAATTACAATTCATACCAAATTTAGGAAATTAAAAATATACTTTAAGGTCCCACCTCAAACTTGCAATTCTGGCCGATATGTTTTGTCACTGTTTCTCCCTCCTCTGCCCGACGTTGGTTCTCTGAGTTCCTCTCTCTCTTCTCTTTCATCCAACCTCACCATCGCAGCGACGATCTTCCTTCTCTCGTCTCTTGGACTCAACCTCACCATGGCAGCGACAATGTACTGTGCCGACGGCGGCGGCTACCATCTACTATTTTGATGGCGACGGCGGCATCGATCTACTGTTTTGAGGGAAGCGACGACGGCAACGATCTATTATTTTTGACGGCGGCGACGAAAATCTAGGTTAGTCAAACATCTATGCTGCTCTTGCTTTGTTATGTCTCGATTAATTTTGTCATTGATGTTGATTTTGAGCTTGGGTAAAAAATGGTTGTGTGGCCGGGGCAAATTCTTTCAACTTTGCTGCGGCCAAAGTAATTGTGGTTTGTAAGAAGTTGAGGTGATTTGTCATAGTAATCTCCTCTCTTTTTCAAAACCCCTTATAAGTGAGCAATTTCTTGTATTCACGTGTAGTTTACTAGTCGGTTTGGTTTTTAGTTGTTCAGATATGTTCAGCAGTTGTAGGTTGATCCTATGGGGAACAAGTCAGGTGGTTGTCATTGCAAAAATATGTACATTTTATAGCAGGCTTATCTCTTGGCGTATTCCCTGTATGTTCAATGAGAATCACCTCCTTTTCCGTTTTCCACTTCCTGCATTCACCGCAGGAGGACAAGTGTACCTCTAGTCTGCTAACTGTTCATCGTTGCCTTTCTCGGATTGCCCAGTTTATCTATGCCAGTGTAGACGTGTCTTGGGAGATAAAAAGTTAGGATCATGTACTTATTCAGGATCACAAAAAGAAAAAGGGAGTAAATATTAGAGGTTGAGGTGATTACCGCTACAGGTGATCACAAATAAGAAGATGGTATCAAACATGATTGAAGTTTTTTGAGAAATATGGGTTAGCTAGGAGCTGATGTGAGCTCATTTGCAGGGTATGCCCATAAAAAAAACCACTGGTTGCTAACTTCAAATTCTTGTATATGAAGTTCCAGAAGCAACAGATGCTTTTGGTGAAAGGCCTGCTACCTCAGTTTGGTCCCCTGATTAGATGCATAAAACTTAGAATCCAACACCAGCCAATCTGTGGGGGTATCCATGAAGGAGAACAATGGGTCACTAAGTTGCACAGCACCCATTATTTTTAGAAACAGGGTTGTAGGCCTTGCTTTCAGGCTATAACTCAATTCTGTCCCGTTCTGTTGGGCCCTTATGCAGTTGCTACTTGCTTGCTTGTAAATCCATTCAAATGCATAACAAAAATGAAGTTGTCATGAATGTAAATCCATTCATAGGAAAAGCATTTTCTTTGGTAGATGAATGGGTATGAAAACTGTCATGTAGGGCTAAAGATTAATCGGATTTGTGGTTACTGTTTTTTGGCCTTACCTTGGCAATTAGGATTGGGAGCGATAGGCTATGCAGGTAATTGCTCTAATTGAGACTTGCTTTCAATTGGTTGTGTCCATGTTGGGTATGAGAACTCATGGAGAATATGTTAGTCACTTGCTTCATTTGCATGGTGCTCCCAGCAGTGATCTATGTGCAAACATCATTTGTTGATTGTGGCCTCTCATTCACCACCATGACCTAAGCCTTTGTCCCAAACATCATTGTTTTGATTGTGCCCTCTCATTACCCTGTTAATTTAGTTCTACTCTAAATGATTCTTTTTTTTATTTATGTAATATTAGTTTTTTCAGATTTCAAGGTATGCTTTCTAGTAATGATGAGTTTACAACTTAGTGATATGATTCGGTCTCGTTTAGTGTTGTTGAATTCTGGTGTATTCCTTTGTTTTTCCTCCTGTGAACGCAATTATGGAGTGCTTTGGTTTTGTTTTCTGAGTTTAAGTTTCCACCTCTGTTTTCTGTTGTGTCTGAAAATTAGTGTGCTTCTCTGAAAGTGTTTTTCAAAGTTAAAATCTGCTTCTTTTGGGAAGTGTTATCTTTTTCTGTTTCCACTTTTTGACCAAGCCATATTGTTGAGTTTCTTAAGGAACTTGAAACCAAAAAATTATAGGCCCTGTTTGGTGAAACTTCTTGCTTTCTGTTTCATTTTCTGTTTTGAAGTGTTTTCGTCATTTCTAAAAGCACACTTGGCAAGTGTTTTCATTTTTGACACTAGGCAAAACTTTGAGAATTCTTAGAAGACCTTTAAGGTGTCCTCAGAATTCTCAATACTTTTACCTTGAGTTCAAAATCGTTTCCAAAGACGAATCCCCAGAAATTCTTTTCTAAAAAGGGCGTACTAACGCATTTTTGTTCTCGCCAAAAGGAAAACTGAAATGAAAACACTCCCTCAGGGCCTTAGTGATCCAGGCCTTTACATGTATGTGTTAGTTTTTGAATATTTTCTTCATCAGCATGTGTTTTTATTTGTCTGTTTGATGTCAAATGATAAATTTGCTGTGAATGGATGTTTGATTCAGGTGTGTGAGAGCATGTTGGACGCGGTAGCTTTTAGTAGTGCGGGTGATTTCATGAATGGAGACAATTTAAACTCTGGCATGATGATTTGGCTTCTTCACTTTCTGAATGTGCATCAGAAGCTGCAATTGCAAGTGCGGATTTCATTTATGAGAAGTTATCAAAGGTGTCGGATTTGGATCAGTATGAGTTGCTCAAAGCTTATGACGTGCTGACTGGCAATACGAGAAAGTTTGAGTCAATCATGTCTCTTCCATTTCGCTTGAGGAGGCCATGGTTAATGATGTAAATCAGCACTCATAAAACTTAAGATATGGAGCCAACAAGTGACTTTGAATTGTTTTCAAGCCTATTATTTTATGAGCTATTATCTTATTTACTGGTAGAGATCTAACTTGTTAATCACTTGTTACATTTAAGAGCCACTTTATTTTGTTAAGTCTAAGCACATTTTTATCTTTGAGAACATTTTTTTGTTGTCAAGTACCAGCATAGCATTAAAGTTCTAATATCTAACTGCTAGGTTGCAAATTCAAGTTTGCTTATCAATTAGTTGTATTTTTTCATTTTGTACGTAAGTCATCATGTGTGTATTTTTTTTTCTTTTTCTTCTATTCTATGGGGTAGGGCGGGGCAGTGCGGGTGGGAGTGTGATGGTGGGTATGATTTTGTAAGACAAATATGAAACTTCCGATTTGCATATTTACTTTTTGTTTTTTTTTTACTTTAACAATTACAATTTTTAATCTAATTTTATGTGCTAACCAATCAATGGAATTACAAATTCTATTCAATTTCAAACCAATTCCAATTCTATAGCAATTAGAAGCTAGTAGGTGAATTCAAAATCTTACTGCCGCACATATTTTAAGCAACACAAACTCCTATAGAACTGTGTGGATTGCAGAATAAACGATGTTTATAGCACCATCGGGGTTTTTTTTTTTTACGTAGTAGTAGAGCAGTTGTCTACGTCCCCTGGCATTGCAAGAGTTTTTGTTAGTTATTTTCTAAGCAAATGTAGGACTTTGGGAGCATGCACAAGAATGCATCACCCTAAAACAAGGTAGTTTTGAGAAACTTATAGGGTGTGTTTGACAAAGTTTTTGTTTTGAGTTTTGATATTGCAAAAATGAAAAACCAAAATTATGTGGTTTTTGTTTTGAAATTTTCTCAAAATCTGTTCCCACTTCCTTTTCTCTTTTCATTTTTGTTCTTCGTTTGATATATCCCTCCCACTCCAACACACAGACCACCACCACCAACCACCCATTGCCACGCTCACCACCAAACCATTGCCTTGCTCGCCACCAACCCTCTGCCACCATTGCCACCACTCGCCTTAACCACCCAACACTGCCATCACAACTACTCAACATCACCATCCCCTAAATCCATAATTGTAACCATCGACTAATGAAACACAGATCAACCGCAATGTCATCATCGACAAACCGAACTCTGACATTGTCTTAAACATCCACCACGATATTACCATCAATGAACCGAACGCCTGTATCATCTCACAGATCCATTACGATTTCCTACAAATCTAGCAAACTTGGAGACTGATCTTTCAGAGAAAGAAGGAAAGAGAAATGATGTTTAGTGTGGTGTTTGCTGGATTTTACAAGTGATTTTAGTGTTAGTTTTTTGGGTGGTGGTTATGTCGTATGGTTGGGGATGGTGTTGTTGGATGGTTACGACGGTAGCGGGATGTATGATGGTGGTGATGTGTATGTTGTGGTGGTGGTGTTTGTTGTAAGGACATTGAGTGTTCGTATGATGGTGGATTCTGATTCAGAAGAGTGGTAGTGGTGATCGATGTTAGAGGGTTTAATGTTTCGTAGTGTTGGTCAGAGATGATGGTGGTTCTCAGTGGCTATGGTGATTAGCAGTGTTGGTGGGTTTGGTGTTCGGGGTGTTGGTCAGCAGTGGTGGTGGTGGTGGGAGACCGGCGTCAGTGGCTATGGTGGTTGGCAGTGTTGGGGGGTTTGGTGTTTGGCCGTGATAGGTATTGTGATGCAAATTGAAAGGATAAAGACAAGTAAAATGCTTCAAACAAAAGTTAAAAGGTGGATTAAAAAAAAATCAAAACTGAAAACTGCAAAATGGTGTTTTCAAAATCAGCACAGTTTTGAACACTGGTTTATGAAATTGAAGGAAAACAATTATTAAAATTGTCTGCCAATCGCGGATGATTTTTTTTCCCTTCTAGTTTTTAAAACTAAAGAAAACAAAATTTTGAAACTGTTTCTTGATTAAATCCTACCGAAAAAATTTTAAACAACTTTTTTATGCTAATTTTTGTTAATCATGATTGGATACATGAGAGAAGTGAAAAATCAGTGTGCTGTCCAAAGTAATGCAAGTTAGGGGACACAACGTCTTATAGTTATACACTATCGTCTTGCATTCAACTATCGTTTCATCATTGGTTTTTCCTTTTTTACTTTAGCATTATCTTGCATGGATTTTCCCATCTATTGTTGCTGCTTCATGGAAATTCTATAATGCGATGTAGTGTTACTAAGGTAAGTAGATAGTAATGGAAACTGTTGCTACTAAAAACATGCTCTAGAATTCTAGTTTGGACCGATGACCTGCAAGATAGAAAATGACTAACCGCCGGGTGGGATTCCTGTCAGAGACCTCTCCGATGCTTAAGTCAAAACGCAGTTACAGGATAGGGACTCTTAAAAAGCATGAAAGACTGTGTGTTTGTGTGTGTGAAGTTATCTGCATACCTGGGGGCCCCCTTTATATAGTGGTAAAGGTATTTGCCGACGGAACAAGCCGTCGGTAAAGGTATTTGCCGACGAACTTTTACAGACGATTTTTAGCGACGGTACTTCCGTCGCTAAAAAGATTTTACAAAATTTCTAATATTTGATCCCTTTTTTAATTTTTTTAAGCGACGGAAGAAGACCGTCGCTAAAACTTTCGTCGGTCAAAGGGTGACTAGTGACATACTTTTAGCGACGGAATACCCCGTCACTAAAAGTCCTACCATACAACCTATTTTCTCTTTTTCTCTCCCCTTTTTCTCCCTGTCTCTGTAAAACCCACCCACCGGCGTCCAAAAGCCCTTGATCCACCGTCGTCCACCGCCGCACCCAGCCACTCTCTGCAACCCTAAAACTCGATAATTATCCCGGTCGTACGTCCACCATCGTCCACCGCCCTAACCCAGCCACTCTCTGCAACCTTAAACCCCGATAATTAGCCCAGTCGTACGTTCACCGTCTTCCACCGCTGCACCCAACCACTCTCTGCAATCCTAAACTCGATAATTACCCCGATCGATCTGGGCAAGCTCAACAATTTGCCCCGATTGACCCAGCAGCACGTTGACCCAGGAGGTATGTTGATTCATTTCTCATATGTTCCAAAATTTGCATGAAATGAACGGAGTTCTGATTTTGTTTATGGATTGAGTTTATGAAGTTGGATCTGTTGGTTCTGATTTTGTTTATGGATTGAGTTTGTGAAGTTGGATTGAGTTTGCGAAGTTGTTCTTTTTAGTTTCATTTAATTTACCTGAATAATTTGGATTTCTCTCCAATTTGATTTTGGGGTTTGGCACATATATCAGTTGCATATTGCCGTCCAAAGAGAAATGGTAAAACAATTAGGTTATAATGTTGAGATAGACCGTGTGAGAAAGATTAAAAATGAGTCTGAACAAAACTAATTACAACTGAAAACATAAAGCTTTTACTGAAAAAAAAAAAACAACAACGATGCCTCCCATAATGAAAGCTTATACTTCATCTTCTTTCTGTTTTGCTGGTCTTACACAAGAGAGTTCATACTATCACACAACTAAATAAAAGACTTAAATTTCTAATGAACGTACTCCATATCATGTAATGTATCAGACTCTTTGGCATCATTAAATATAGTTCATCGTGTACTAAAATAAAAAAGGTTTGGGTGGGAGGTAACAAGGATCAATAGTACAAACACTACATGGACAAGTAACAATATTTGATTTACTGTTTAAGACTGTATTCCTATAGTCTAGTGTATGACCCGAGTTTACTTGAGTTTACGCTTGCATAATGAAAATGCAAGTGTAAACGCTTGAGAAGGGACTGCACTATTGCAATGCACATAACATTGAATAAATGTTGTTGTTACTTTTTCAGAAACACTGTCTTGTATAAGAGAACTCGGTGAGAGGTATACACACACTTGCTTAGCAGCCTACTGGCATAGAGCCTAGATCCTTTTAAGTTTCCGCCATATATAGATGTATACATATTGCTAGGATGGACCCCTTCTACCCTAAAATTCACATTACCAGTCTATACACCTAGACCGATTACCCCAGCAGTGTGTAATGTTATGTGCGCTTAGGGTGAGACTAGCAGGCATGGTAGTGAGTTGTCCTTGACATCCATGACTTATTTTGAATTTTGGTCATAGAATTAGTCGAAGCTAGCTAAGGTGAGCTGCTATACAAGTTGATTACTAAAAACAGTAAGAGAAAAGGAAGAGATATCACAACCAAGATCTCTCATCATAAGGATCCAAAATCTGGCACTAAAAACCAGTAAAATGTATATACATGAATTCCAAATGAGACCGTCAGTTTCAAATTGGAGTGACAGAGATGGGCAGAAGAAAAGAAATTTCTATGCTTGGACCACATATATGAACACACTAGAAGATATGAGGTGAGGGAGGAGATAGATATTGGTGGAACCCACAACACTAAAAATAACATCCACTCACCGACCTCTCTCAATACAAGACCAAAATGGTGGCGCCAACGATAGATATAAAAGTAAACACAGAAAATGGCATACACTCACCGACCTCTCAACACTGAAAATGACATCCATTCACCGAAGGCTGGAGCCCGCCTGTTGTGACCTGTTTAACTAACACTCGTGTCTTCCTGTACAAGTTAATTTCAGCTTGCAAAGTGACGACATATGTTATTACTAATGTAGGCATGTCTTGGTCCCAAAGGAAATAAAACTTGCACGGCATAATATAAGTAACGTAGTCCTAATTAGTCTTAAGCCCTAATTAGGACTAATTAACCCTAATGAACCCAATTAACCTTAATTAGCTCTAATCAACACTAGTTAGCCCAATTAAACTCTAATTGGGCTATAATTAGCCCTAATTAGTCATAATTTACTAATTAGGATATGTGCATTTTGAACAATTTTTCCCATTGGGCATTGATTATTTGATTGATAATTTTAGGTTGTTAATTATGCATTTGAGAATTGAGATTAATTGATGATTGTAGGTTGTTAATGGATGATTTCATGTTGTTGACAGTGTGCATTGAACATTTGAGAGTTGAGATTGTTAATGGAGAATGAGACCCAATTGGATTGAGATATTTGTTGTTTAGTTGAATAGTTGGTTTGAAATTAGGTTAGCGCGATATTTTTAGCATTCCCTGGGGTGAACTAGCCCTAATTAGTCCTGACCGCACCTCTCTGAGCTAGTCAAAAGTAGGGCGTCCATGTCTGGCCTAAGAATATCTACGTCGAAACAATTCTTTGAGGCCTGACACCGGGTCAACCCCAAACCGAAGATCTCAAGGAAATGAAACAATGATCGATGATATTACCAAAACACAGGATGACAATCATACCTTCTTAGCATCTTCGGTCTTTAGTGTTGGGACATGGTATGTGACTGAGAAGGTATCATAAATGCCAATTGAATCCAAGAAAGATACCTCACTTGTAGTCCCAATAACCAGCATGTTTTTCCCCTGAAAACAATTAGGAATAAACCAAAGGTCAACCTTCCTGAAAAGGATCAATCTAAATTCCAAACATGAATAAAGCGAGGCTAATAGAGATGATACAACAATCTGGTAACCTCGGGACAAGACACTGACATAACCTACTTATAAAACAATACTTTTCCCCCTGTAGTAATAAGCAAACCACACACCTAGCAAACACAACTTTTCCTTGAGAAAGAGAAAGGGGAGGAACAACAAAAACAAAACAGTTACTTTCACTGAAAAACAGAGAATTGAAAAAATAAAATAGCACGCACATCAACATGGACTCCACTGGATTAAACTCTGCGTCGGGTATTTGTAAAACTGAATGCCTAAACCCTAACTAAACCCTGATTAACCTTAATGAACCCAATTAACCCTAATTGAGTATAGTTAACCTAATTAGTCGTAATTAGCCATAAGAACCCAATTAACTCTAATTAGTCCTAATCAATACTAATCAGCACAATTAAATTCTAATTTGCTCTAATTAGCCATAATTAGTCCTAATCAACCCTAATTAGTTCTAATTAGCCCTAGTTACCCTTAATTAACACTAATTACCCCTAACATATCTTATTAAAACCTAATTAGATTAATTAAACCTTAAACCCTAAGCTAAACCCTAATTAAGCCTGTTAACCTTAATTAACCCCTAACATCTTGAAGTAACCTTGATTAACCCTAATTAAACCTAATTACATACTAATGACTGGAAGTAGCCCTAATTACCCTGTTTAAACCTATTAACCTAATTGCCCTACTTAACCCTAGTACATCCCTAATTTATCCCACTAAGCCCTTGTACATCCCTAATTAATCCATATTTCATAGAGATGGTTCAATTACTCGTTGTTATTACACCCTACATTAGGAATTTTCGTTGTTATTTTGCGAAGTCTATTGACAACCAACTCGTTGCCAACAAATTCTAATTAAAGTGGAATTGATAACATATGTAATGATCTTTCTGAAATTTTGATATTTCAGAAAGATTCTTGCATTTGTTACCAATTTTTGAACGCATGCATGTAAAAACCTTTAGTTCCCGTTCGAAGATACTCATTACAAAGTAATGCTTTGTAATGAACCTTTGGATGTCTAGTGTGAAAATTTTGGAAAAGCTAAGTGTTTATAAAATAGTGTATCAACTCATGCTTTGTGTTCTATGTCGTGAATATGTGGTACACATTTTCCTGTGTTTCTCCAGGTGCATACAGATCTGGTGTTCTAACATCCGTTAAACCTTGCCTTGAATGTTAGAACACCTAATCGATATCGTGTACTCAGAGAAATACAGGGAGGTACTGTCGAATTTCTCGCAGACATAGGACTAAGCATGAGTTGGTAACTGTTTTATAAATATGTGCTTTCCTGAATGGGATATGACCACTACCTATCAGGGAACGGAGGCGATATATATAGACATGTTGTCATATGCATGCATTCATATTTACATCGACCCTGCGTAATTATTGGTCATAATTGAAGGTGATATATAGTACGTAATCTCAGTCATCATGTCAGTCGGTCGATCAAAGTTGGATAAAAAGGAAGAATGCCAATGATTTTGAGGATCACGTTGACAAATTTTTTGACTTCGCTTACATGTATCCTGTACATGATGACTTTGATAAGATAAGGTGTCTGTGCGGTAAATGTGAGTTATTGCATTGAAAAAAAAGAATTATAGTAAAATGGCATCTTCGTCAGTACGGTTTTATGGGTGGATACACAAGGTGGACGCAACACGGGAAAACGACAGTATTGTCATCTAACCCGGCTAGTCAAGCTGAAGTTAGGGAGGAGGCACGATATGATTACCGAGATATGATTATGGATACTGGGCTTGCTAATGTTGACTGGGGGACGACCACGGCGATGATAGTCCCCAACAGCTGAACAATGGGGCCTATCAATTTTATGAGTTATTGAGAAACGCAGAAGAGACGTTGTGGGATGGAGCCTGGAAACACACATGGCTGTCTGTGGTTAGTAGGTTATTACAGTTGAAATCAGACCACAAGCTGAGTGAGAAAGGATTTAACGAGTTTGTTACTTAAATCAAAGAAATTTTGCACGAGAGTGAAAAGCTACCCCCGTCGTACTATGACGTGAAGAAGATGATGAGGAAACTTGGATTGAGCTATGAGCAGATAGATGCATGCAATAACTATTTTGTATTGTTCAGGAAAGAGAATAAGGACTTGACACGGTGTCTGGTATGTGATCATTCGAGGTACAAATCGGACAAAGGGAAGAAGAAAAACATTGCATGGGAGGTGTTGCGATATTTTTCGGTTACACCAAGGCTTCAAAAAATGTACTACTCCTCCAATACGGCTGAACATATGAGAGCTCACTGTGAGACTCATAGCAACGATGCCAATATGCTGACACATCCAACTGATGGAGAGGCGTAGAAGGAGTTTGACTACAGGCATCCAATCTTTGCTCAGGAAGTTCAGAATGTTAGACTTGGTTTGGCAATCGATGGGTTCAATCCTTTAGGACAGTCTAGCATGCCTTACTCCACATGGCCTGTTATTATTGTCTCGTACAACCTTTCACCAGGCATGTGCATGAAGAAGTCATACATGTTTTTGTTGTTGCTTATTCTGGGGCCGAAGAGTCCTGGAAAGGACATAAATGTGTATTTAAGGCTGTTGATTGATGAGCTAAAACAATTATGGAATCATGGAGTCGAAACATATGATGCATTCTTTAAAAAGAACTTTCAGATGAGGGCTGCTTTAATGTGTACTATACATGATTTTCCGGCATTGAGAATGACGTGTGGCTGGAGCACACACGGGAAGTTAGCATGCCCTCCTTGTATGGGCGTGAACCCCGGTCATACATTCAAGCACAGTGGAAAGCCCTCGTGGTTCGGATGTCATCGAAAGCTTTTGCCCCCAGACCATCAGTTTTGTAGGCAGAAGGATAAATTCGATGGGACAATCGAGCGTGAGGTTGTCACACTGGACTACCCATCTGGTGAATAAGTGCTCTCACACCTAGAGGCACTTGATACTGACATACCATACAGCAAGGGTATGCCAGATCAGAAGATTCCAAGATACGGGAAAGAGCACAACTGGAGGAAATATTGTATTTTCTTGGAGTTAGCCTACTGGAGGACACTGATTAACTGAAACAACATGGGTGTGATGCATATTGAGAAGAATGTTTTTGATAATGTGTTCAACACAATAATGAATATCAAGGAAAAATCGAAAAATCACCTTAAAGCGAGATGAGATCTATAACAATTGGGTGTACATCGTGAATTGCATCTTAGGACAATTAGCGAGAGGACGATACTTTCGAAAGTACCTTACTGTCTAAGCAAATAACAAGTGGAGAAGGTCTATCAGTGGATTATTCTATCCATTACTGACTTTATACTCAATTCATATAATGTTGTAACATTTTTTTGCCTAATTATTGTTTTTAATGTGTTAATTTCTTTGCACTTTATCTATACAAAGTCAGTTATGGATAGACTACAGGCTATTTGTGGTCGGGGTGGAATCTGAGCTGCCTCTTCCTGGGTGGGTCCCACCTCGTCATTGGCCCTTGATGGCGAGGCAATGACGAGGCACAAAGTGCTCACGTACAGCAGACATGGCCCCAGTCCCAGCCTAAACGCCAGCACCAGCCGTCGCCCCAGCTCGATGATGATTCCTCCCACACGCGCGTTGATTTTCCTTCTTCTGTAGGTTCTACCTCAGCTATATTTGATAACGATGTTTAGCCAAAATTTGCTAGCCTTATATTTAAATTATATTTGAACTGTATTAATGTCGGCGTTTTGTAGGATCTCGATGAGGCCATGGCCCGACAAGCGGGGTACGCATCGACCCCCAGCGTAAATAGAGAGTTACTCTCACCCAAGAGGGCTAGTAAGTAAAAAAAATCACATCATGTAGTATACACATTCTTCAATAAGTATAAAAAAATCACATCATGCAGTATACACATTCTTCAATTTTGATAGTTATTATGGTTCACTTATTTAATGTATTTATTTATTTCTTTTGCAGGATCCTAGAGAATCAGGCGAAGATGAAGATCGGCGTTCTTGCGAAGGGCCGATTCTTTGAGCCACGGTTGTAATGGAAGGACTGGAATACCGGGACGGGGGAGTCCCTATGGGAGGACTAGCTAGTACGATTAACTATTTTTGTCTACGATAATATTTGTTTAATTAGAATGTAGTATTTAAATTAATTTGTGTAATTGGATGCCTTGTAGGAGGGGCTCTCGTTTGACTCGCCTAAGCCGTAGGTGCTGGGGCGGCAGGGTTTTTTTTTTGCCTATATCGGCAAGAATTACCGCCGATGGCTGCACGACGCACGGGACAGGGCGAAGAAGATGCTACCCGAGGGTGCCCCGATGCAGGAGTTAAAGAAATATCCTCCACATTGGATATCTCTTTCTGTATGGGGACAGATGATTGATTGGTGGGATACTGATCCAGGCTGGAATGCCAAGAGTAGGAGTGGGGCCGAGAACAGACGTGAGAAAGATTCGACACACAGGGGGTCGGTGGCACACGACGTCATTTGACATAAGAATGCGGTTGAGTACCCGAACCTGGAGGAGGATGAGGTCATAGCTCTGACGTATAATCAGACGCACATGTGGAAGAAGGACAAGGACGAGGTGCACTGGGCGGGGGACTATGTTTTAGATATTGCCCGACGGATTGATTTAAGTTCGAGTCAATTTGTTTAATTTGTTAAATTTTGTCTTTGTATTCAGTGTTTGTTGCGTTAATGCATTAACATATATTTAAATCACTATTTTTGCAGGCTTTGTATGAACAGCTTAGAGGGTCCGAGCAGCAGTCCGGATAGCCATCAGTGTCCACAAGTACGGGTACGAGTACTGGGGTATTGAAGCGATGGCTGGATACAGCAGAGGTCGTCAATTGGCCGGTAGGCCGCTTATGCAGCCTGCCTAGCACGACTGCTCGTCCTGTGATGGGAGCGTCCCCAACCCCCGCTGCCCCGCCACAAACACAAACACAGGCACCTGCTACGTAGTGACCGTTGGACAAGGACGAGATCTGCCGCATTGCTACGGAGACGTTCAGGATGATTAGGGCACATGATCAGGTACAAATAGTATATACGTTTATCAAACGCTTGAAATTACAAGGGCTATCGAGATTAATGCGTTAGTGACTTTACATGCAGGGCACTACTGCTGGACATGCAGAGTCGGCTCTGTATCAGCAGGATCCAAATTCGGGACTCGGCAGCCCTTGATGAGCCCCCCCTCGTGCCCTCCCAGCTTGTACTCCCATCCCGGCTTGTACTCCCCTCCCCTATTCTATTGTATCTGGCTCCCGTGTCCTCGTGAACTATATGTACCTTTTATTTTTCATTATAGTAAATAGTTTTAAAGTTATACAATTATTGTGTTTATTTTAGGGTTAAATAATTGCTGATGGATCAGCAATTATTTAACCCTAATATGCATTTGGGGGATTGTGCCTTGTTGAGAACTTGAATTTGTAATTACAGGTTTGGGCATTAAAAAAAAAAATTTTAAATTTTTTTGACTTTTATCGACAGGTTTATTCCGTCACTAAATAGTATCCCTAAAGCTCCACTTTTTGCGACGGAAATGTCGTCGCTAAAAAGTGAACCTTAAGCGACGGAATTCAGTCTCTAAAAATATTATTCCATCGCTAAATATTTAACGTAATAAATTATTTTTTTAAAAAAGAAAATAAATTAAAATACAAAAAATACATTTAGCGACGGAA
Source organism: Escallonia herrerae (assembly GCA_033070095.1). Taxonomy (NCBI): domain Eukaryota; kingdom Viridiplantae; phylum Streptophyta; class Magnoliopsida; order Escalloniales; family Escalloniaceae; genus Escallonia; species Escallonia herrerae. The sequence goes on along the minus strand of JAVXUP010000801.1, from coordinate 66,721 downwards.
ATAATGTATAAAACAATCCGTCCCTGAAAGTCCAATATTAAGCGACAGATTTTGGAATACTGTCGCAAAACTTTTAGCGACGGACTTTTATGCGAGGGACTTTTAGCGACGGGGGGTCTGTGCTATGCTTTTAGCGACGGATCTCCCCGTCATTAATAGCCTTATTTCTTGTAGTGTTAAACATAGGGATAAAAGCGATGTTCATACTCCGTGGCCCCATTAAGGCTTTTGTTGATTAGATGACAGGAGTGTGTTCCACTGCGTGTCGCAAGTTAGCTAAAAAAAGTCGTAGCAGTCGGTAAGACCCGACATCTAATATGCTTGGGTCAGGTGACGCGACTAGACAATAGTGTAGACCAAAAAGTAAATAGGTCTAACTAATAGAAGTGCACCTGCAGTAGCCTTAGGGAGGCTTGCTAGCGCCTAAAATCATAGCCGATGAATTTTTTAACGACAAATACATGATAAAATATAAGTTGTTTTTTAAAAGAGTGCGGTACGTGTTAAATAAATGAGACCCCGTGGGCCTTGAATTTAAATAGGCCTTTTGACGGGTTAAAAGCTTAATGCTTTAAAAAGCATACAACCTAAGTTGAATAAATAAGACCCTTGGGTCTTAAACATAAATATGCATCGGGAAGGATTAAACACGTCTTCCTATATAAAAGTGTGGCATATGATGAAGAAATAAGACCCTATCGGTCTTAATTATAATTATGAATTTTCATGGGGTTAAAACATTAAATGCTTTAAAAGGAAGGAGTGCACTTTCTTTGGATTTGCCTCTTATTTTTCACGAGCACTGCTGACTTTGCCGTCAACGAAGTGCTGTGATTGTTGCGATTCTTGAATGGAAGTGGCAGTGGTGGCGTGGCCGGTCCCGACAACATGGCGTTTAGTCTTTCGGTGCCCAGTTGTGATGGCATCGGTCAATTTGCGATTTTGGACGGTGCCAATCCGGACAATGGTTCTTCTGCCGTTGCTCCAACAGTGACATAGGGCCTGTCATGGTGGCGATGGTGATGGCGTCATTTGACGCTGGTGGCTCCGACGGTGCATAGCTTAATTGGAGCTGGCACTAGTGGGTGCGCCGATCGGCATTGGCATTGGTTTGGTGGTTGATGTCTGTGGCCTTGAGCAAGATGTAGGGGTGCAATGTCGGCGAAGTCATGGCGTCGCCGTCAGTGGCTGAGGCAGGATAATTATTCAAGGTGGGCACAAGAAAAAATTATCACAAAAATTAATTGTACCTTAAACATGAATCATAAAATTTTGCAATTGACCACGAGGTCGCATTTTCTGAAAGCGATTAATGATTACATCATTTTGAATATCATCAAACAATTTTTATAATAGTCACACTAATACATAAGCAAGAATCAAATAATGAGTTTATATTGGTATATATTACACTGTCACATACACTGTAATATCAGTTTACACACTCTCTATATGACACACTGCCATTATAATCACTAATCAGGACCTTGCAAAAATTAAAGATACACTGCCATATTTATGGAGAGTTAGAAGTACACTTCCAAAATTTAGAGATACATTGCCAAAAATTACAGCAACTAGAATTACAGCAACTGCCAAAAATTACAAAAACTCAAAAACATACATGCACTAGAATTCTAGAAATATTAAATCTAACTATCCAAATACAATTTATACTAGATAGATCAAATTAGATACACTCTATTCAGTCTATTGAGTTCGAATGGTGTAAATGAGAGTTTTAAATTTGCAGTATTCTTCAGGCTGTTGAGCTTGAGCATATTCCAAATTTGCAAAATTTCTCCAGGTTCCAGGTTCACAGTTGACAGTTCCCAATTTGAGCAGTATAATCCAAGTTCCATGTCCATTCCAGTGATTCCACAATCCTCACTGCAATTGTCAATTGCCAATTCCTAATTCTCTATTGCCACCACGAGCAGCACATGTCGCTTTATTGATCTGAAATTAAAAATATCAAGTAAAAATCTCAATCTCAATTTATATACATCCCACCACCACCACAACGATTACGAGCAGGCAGCAATTGCCACAAATCCAACTACAAAACCTAATCTAAATATTCTAAGCTATAAATTCCACGAGGCAATATTTGCCAAATTCTTAAATGTCAAATTCAAAATTGAAATAAAATCATAATCTAGTAGAGAATTGAGAAAATGAAACTATTCAAACTTCAAAGAAATAAAAAAATGCAAAGAAAATCTATGACCGGTGGACGATTTTACCTTTCTTTCTTTGATGTCAAAGTTGCTGCCAATTAGCGATGGTCGTTGTGCCGTGATGCGTGACTGCGTGATCAATCGACCAGAGAATGTCCCGTGATTCGTGAAGCCGGTGAAGTGGTGAACTGGTAAAGCCGTGAAATCCGTGAAGGGATCGAGGCCGATTTCCACAGATTATTGCTTGAGCCTTGGAGCCTTGGAAGTTGGAACTTGCCGGACTTGGATAGTGAGAAGCGAGAGCTGAGACGCAGAAACGGTGAGTCGGTGAGAGTTTGAGAGAGAGAGAGAGAGAGAAAGACTGTGAGAGAAAATCAGATTTTTTTAGTACTTTAGTGGGTAGTGTGTAGTGGCTTCTTGTTCTTGGCAATCTTGGGAATGTAATAGAAAGAATTTTTTTTATTGTGTTATTAGTTAATGGCTGCCTTGGGGAGAATCTCAGAAAAGAGAATGATCAAAAAGTCTTGAGCAGCCGTAGTGGCTTCGGAAATGTGAGAGTGAGAGAGACTTTTTTATTGTTTTAATGGCATTGGGAAATGAAAACAAGCAACCATTAGCTTTATCTCTCTGTTTTGTCTCTTAACATTATTTATTTGGTGTTGAGTCTTTATATGTTTGTGTGTAAATTTTACATTAAAATTGATTAAAAAGATAGTTTTTATGCTATATTTTTTAATTTTGAATATTCTAACACATAAAATGATTAACAAGACATTTTTTAAAATTATTTTTAAAACTTTTACGTAGACACTTTTATTATTGATGTCAAAATACACTATGTAAAAAAATTTTCTCCTGGAATGGCTGGTGGGCACCGGCCCACCTGTGCCCCCCCGTCAGCTCCGCTTCTGGTCGTCGTTGACTATGGTGGAGCAGATTCCTTGAATGGCGATGATCGAGCAGCGCGTATGAGATGGCGTTGTGCGGCGGCGCTGCTACTGCTTCTTTTTTCCTTTTTTCTCTCTCTCTCTCTCTCTCTGTTTTGTTTTGTTGGGGATGTTGCAACTGCTTCAACAACTTCGCGGCTGCTGTGAGTTTGATTGTGGCACCGATGACTGGTGAAGGACGACGATGCGGTCGTGGAGTGAGACGAGAGGATGATTTACGGTGGCGTGTACGTGGCCCGAGCTTTGTAGTTATAGCGGTAGCCCACCGTTTGAATGGTGACGACAGTTTTACTGGCGACAAGGTGGCAATTGGGTTGGGAGCTCATGGTGGTGATAGCCTGTCGCACAGCCTCGATGATGCCACTCGTTAGAGGGCAGCTGGATCAGACCGTGCCCATCGTACGGTTTGTCCAGGAGAAACTCCGTCAGGTAGGACTCATCCCCGCTGTTGGCAGTTGTGGTAATGTCGTAGAGCATTCAGATCTGGCAAGTTTTTTCATGGGCGGCGACGGCAAGCTTTTGCTATTGGCAATGGTGGGTTGCTCTCGTATAAGATTTTTTTTCCTCTTCTTTGTTGATACAGTAGCCTCGCTATGGCGGCACGGCTGATCATGGTGCCATGACTCCATAGGCGCTGCCTTGTAATTTGGGTTGTGTCGGTGCTGCCTGATCGCCACCAGATGGTAAAAACTTGTGATAAATAATCTGAAAATTTTTGAACTCTAATTTTTCTTTTTCACTGTGACGGCAATAGACTTGGAGACCGGCAGCGGAATCACTTGTGTTGGTGGATCCGACGCGTTGCCATCAATCGCTTGTGAAACAACTATTTGAGTTTTCTTCAGGTCGAGCGGCTAGGCTAGTCGGTTCCATGGTGGCGCCAATCTGTTGCTTCTAAGAATATGCTTTGAACCTTAGCCTAAGGACCGACGCGACCTGCAAGACAGAAAAATGAGTGACAACATGCTTAAGTCAGTGCAACTACATGATAAGGATTTTGAAAAAGCATGAAAGACTGTGTGTCTATATGTCTGAAGTTGTATGCGTACCTGGGGTTGTCCCTTTTATATAGTCATAAGTATAAGACCCCTAGTAAGACTGAGCCGTGAGCCAGATATGCTAGGATCGCGTAAGGATCCTTAAGGGTCACGTCACGATCTTTGAGTACTCTTTTAGAATCCTAATTCTAAAAAAGATAATTATCAATCTCGTAAATTGACCCAGTTTGACTGAGAATGTTGGGTGTCCTCCAATTATAAGAAATTTATATTTGAGTTATATCAATAACTATATTTTTTCTAAATAACTTTCGCTCGCACCCAATAGTAATATTTGTTTCTCTCTGCTAAATGGCAACCGATGGGATTATTCTGGACAGTTTCTTGATTAACATTGTACTCTTTCCATCTTAAAATAATTGCTCTATTTTGACCTGACACGCATATTAAGAATGTAAGTTATATACTGTGTGTTTCCCATTTTACCCCAGAGAGAGATGTAGAAATGCTGTGTATTCCCCATTTCACCTCTAGAGAGAGATGGAGAAAGGAAGTAGGACAAGAGAGAGAAAATTAATCGGTGAAAGATTTAATGTAGAGAGAGAAAGAAGGAAGGATGTGGGCCATGAGAGAGAGAGAGAGAATGAGTTAGTGGAAGATTAAATCTGAAGAGAAAAATCTATATCTATACTACTTTTAAATCTATATTACCTACAAAAGTACGAATGTTGTAAATCATTTTTTGCTGATTATGCCCTTGGCTAGTTACTCTAATAACAGATCTACCGATTAATTTTTTTCCTTCAGTTAAATCCCTAACTTTATTGTTTTTCCTTCAATTCCTTTTTAGTTCAATTTCAATTTCTTAATTGTTTTTTAAAAGAAAGGAAGCCCTTTAACTGAAGGAAAAATAAAGTTTAATTAGGCTTTTAAAAAACTAAAAAGGAAAAACAAGCAAAGAGATTGAAATATGCCAAAAAAAACAAAAACAAAATTGAAGCGTGAAAAATCAATTAAGAAAAAAAGAAAGGTATTGGAGAAAAAAAAAAGGAAAGGACGAAAAATGCACAAAAAAAAAAGACAAAAAGAAAAAAATGGAGGGTTAAATATGGCACAAATAATAATAAAAAATCGATTCGATTATTGCAGTTGAAGACCAAGTCCTCTGCATTTCACAGTGATGGTTGTTCTTTGATGCCTGATCGTATTCTCTTTTGGATTTTCCTCCATACTTGGTGGGTTAATCCTCCCCGGACATTGTTTGGGTTTGAAACACACCCAAATCCGTATTACTTGCGAGAATCACAGCAATCGGCGATGAAAAAAGACATCTCATGCCTATCGCCGATGAAAAAATGAGGGATGCAAACAGTTGTGACACAAATACACCAAAAACATCTTAGGTGAAATACGTGCACGTGCACGCACGCACACACACGCACGTATACACATACATACATACATACATACATAGACACACACACACACATACACACACACACACACACATATATATATATACACACACACAGATAGATAGATTGGAAACACAACACTACTAACAATATCTTTACACAGTTGCAACTTCAATCAGACTCTTCATACGTATTACTCGTTTTCATTCTTTTGTTTGAGAAAGAATTGGATCAAAAATATCTTCATCCTCACCTTGCAGACTGGCTCTGTCGACAACTGGCTGTGAAGCAATGACCGAAGCTCGAGTGATTCTAGGGGCTGGAGTCGTTCGAGTAGTTGGCGTGTCCGGTCTAACTGGTATTTCCACCTTGAACTGTGTAAGATTAGCCTTATCCCGTGCGGTTGTGTCAATTTGATACCTGTACCCATCAAATGTTGACGCCGCATCTAATGATAAATCATGCATGATGTTACAGAGGTGATTATATCGCAGTGTCTCAGCTCGAAATTAACTGTAACATTGGGCACGTAAGGTATGTGACTGTGTATTCTATTGGCTTGCCTCATCCACCGATCTAAGATATACTCTTTCGGAATTTCATGGGCATTCTTCGCGCTAAAAAATTTCAATGCGTGTTGACAAAGTATACCTTTATGATCAAACAGTTAATAGTTGTAATTAACAAATTCGGTGTTCAGACAAACCTCTATAGTGAAATGTCTTCTGTTCTTTGGAGCCGAAGAAGAGCATGGATTGGCAAAATTCGTCACATTTGTCAAAGCATAAACTTTGAGATCTATGGTGCATTGCTCGTGCAACTTTGTCATGCTATATTGATTCAACTTTTGTAGTTTCTCTTGAAACTGTCTAAAAATTTTCTTGGTATAGACTTAAGCTGCATGAGCCTCCAAAGGTGAAAAAACTATTATGGCTCTTTCTCTGTAAACAGTAGCCGCGTCGGCTTCTGTGCCAAGGAAAAATTGCTTGTCAAGGGCTTTCTACATCTCAAGTACGAACTCCTTTATAATTGAAGAATGGCCAACGTACCCATCAAAAAATGCATTCATACCTTCGCTTCTTGAGGTCGTAGTCATTTCGGCTGCAAAAAACTTTTTGGTGTAGGCACCGACCCATTGTGTCTTGATCTCATACAATGCTTTCAACCTCATGACTGTGGAAAGAGTAGTCATCCATTAACTCACCTCTCCTCGAACATGTCGACCGTCAACAATTTCTTCACACATGCATCAAAGTCACTCTTGAATGTCGGATGGTTTGCATATACACTGTGAAGCCGTTCGGGATATTTGTTGCTTATCTGCCATGTGCACAGGCCATGATGAGTATCTGGAAAGACCTTAGCGATTACACTTTTCATTGCCAAATCCTGGTCGGTGATGATGGTTTTTGGAGGAATATGATCCATTGCTTCAAGCCACGTTTCAAATAACTACATAAATGACTCGTCCGTTTCATCCCTAAGCAAGGCAAAGCCAAATAAGATTGATTAATAGTGGTGGTTCACCCTGGTAAATAGAGCAAAAGACATAGAGTACTTATTTGTGCGGTATGTGGTGTCAAACGTCATAACATCGCCAAAGTTTTGGTAAGCAGCTCTAGAACGGGCATCCTCCCAAAATATAGTACTAATGTGGTTCTCATCATCCAGTTGGAGACTATAGAAAAAGCCAGAATTCTCACCTTGAAGGCACTTGAAGATATCAAGTGTAACTTGAAAATCACTCGTATTGAAAGACTCTATCCTCTGAGGACGGAGTTCATTTCGAAGGTCTACTTCGTTGAAGCTCAACTTGTCAATCCCCCCAGCCTGACTTGAGAAAATCCCCATCATTCTAGAAGGTGGACTTTTTGCCTCGGCCACTGTAAATATCAATTGTCTGTTTGCCGCACTTATTTTTCGGTGCGAATGAATTTGACCGATCTTAATAGGGGTCATCAATTGATGATTATGACACAATTTTACTCCCGTCACAACCCAATGTTTTCATTTTTCCGGTGTACTACATACAAATGGGCCTTACAGCCAATACCTGAAAACGTGTCCCTTTTTCTTTGTTTGGTTGGCCCTTCATCACTGATTCGAACAGCCGGGGGTACATGTGGTGCTCCTCTATGACACTCAAATAGTCAGGAACAAATTTGGTCTGTTTTTTCCCGTTTTCTACTCGTCTTAATTCTAGCACTGAAACCCAGCATTTTTGAATATGCTATATAGTATGCTTCAACTTCGTCCAGTGTTTGAAAAACTTGACCTTTGTAAGTTGGGTCAGAATCTTCACAAAAATTATTTCCTCCAATTGCATCCATATTTATATTGAAATTTACATAAATATTTTTTTTATAAATTATCAACACATCATAGAATTAACATTAAGTTTTGTAAGGAAAAGAAACTAAAATGAAATGGAATGAAATGAAATGAAAAGGAAAAACTTACTAGGTAGTATTGTTGCTTTCAATTATCTCATCCTTTAAGAGCCTTACTTTAATTTTGGCTTCAAGATAATATCGGCAACTATGGATAAGCTAGCTTCAAGATATAAGTAAAAACTTACTAGGTCTAATTGAACTTGGATTCTTGCTAGAGACTTAAAGTTTGTGATGTTGGAAGAGTTTAATAGAGTTTTTGTTCGGGGTTGATGACATATGTGATGGTGAAGAAATGGGGGTTTAGGGTTTATGGAGGATGAAGAAATGGTTAGGGCTCGAGAGTCAGTGAGTGGAGAAGAAAAATAAAAAGAGAGAGAAAGAAAAAGATTGAGAGAGTGGGGAAGAATGAGAGAGCGAGAGAGAGAGAGAGAGAGAGAGAGAGAGAGAGAGAGAGGGATAACGCATGAAGAAGACCCACCCAATCGCCACAAAGAGTAGCGGTTAGGGGCCCACCAACCGCTACTCTTTGTGGCAGTTGGGTGGGTTTGCTTTTAATGCTGTGGGCCATTAAGTGCTACAAAGAGTAGCGGTTGGGCCAAATTGGTGGGCCCCTAACCGCTACAAAGACCAGCGGTTAGGGCTTTTTTTGCCTGAAAGGGGTATTTTTGAGAATTTTGTGACCGCTTTAAAGACTAGCGGTTACCACTTTTTGAAAAAAAAAAGGACAGATCTGGTCCATCCACGAGTACACGTGTGTCTATATATATATATGTATATATATATAGACACACACACCACTACAAGAAAAATCATAAGTGGCGATGTCCTAGATCTATGCCTACGGGGTGGAGTGTTATCCCTACGGTTATCCCGTAGCCTATATATCTATGCCGAATTCGTATTAACCCACTTATAGCGACGGTTTTTGGAGGATTAGCCAACGGTATAACCGTAGAAATAAGTTTTATTTTTGAATGCTATGCCTACAGGCAATACTGTAGGGATATGCTTACCCTATAGGTACCTTAAGCTATAGCTACAGTACATTCCGTAGGGATTAATTCCCAGAAAATAGAACACAAACCTTTACCTATGGTTTATACCGTAGGTATATGTGCTCTTTTTTTTCCCTTCTAATCGAATGTTGGATCTTGTTTCATCACAATAACCTGAAAATACAATTGAAATATCATAAACATGTTCTGCAACTGAAATATTATAAAGATGTTTTCAATTGCATAAATAGTGCAATATTATATAACAATAATTTGTGCACCAAATTCCATACAAAAGCGTCAATCTCAATACTTAATTTCAAAAGCTATCTCCATATCATAATCCTATCCTAACACTTAATTCTAAGCACTGCATACCATATAAACAACCAGATAATGAATCCAGAAGCACATGTTGCAAGAGTACATTGAATTCAGCCATAACTCAACTTCAAGAACCAAACCCAAAAACTATTTCAGGTCAAATAAATTTGGACATTGAAGTATAAGTGAACATAAAGACACAAATTACCAGATTATATTAGCACAATTAAGCATCGAAAGCTCAGCTGTGCAAAATGTTAAAGAAGTGAATAAGGACCTTGTGGGAGTGAAGTGTAAAGTGACCTTAAGTGTCAATGTGCCTTCGCTGGTTTGAGAGAGCGCACAGACACCAGATATGATCTCATGTCTATGCCGTTAAGTCTCCCATTCTTTAAATAAAATTGAATTTATTGATTAGTGGAGGTGTCTGTGATTGAGTGGTGCATGAACTATTTAGAGGAGTATGTTGAAAGTGGCAGATTATAGATGGGTAATGTGTGTTTATCCAGTGTGTGTGCGGGCACGCAAGGTGCTAAGTGTATTGCTGTGCGTGAATGTGTGATGCATGTGTGTGTAGGCTGCTCGGCAACCATATATGAAAGTGTGTGTATTGCTGTGTGTGCTGTTATGTGCGTGTGAGCTGTTATGTGCGTGTGAGGCGTGTGTGTAGGCTGCTGGGCAGTCATGTGTGAGGCCCTTGGCAAGTTAAGCCAAGAAATCAAGAAATCTATTAAAGCTTGATGATAAGCTTGTGAGGCCCTTGGCAAGTTAAGCCATTCTTTGTCCATATTAGGTTCCTTCAAAAAGTAATAAATTAGTTGAAGCTTAATCATTATCTATGTGAATAAAGGAAAACATAAGTTACTTGTACAAGGTAATAGATATACCAAACTCACCTACCACAAGAGGTAACTAGACTTTGCTTCCATAAGTTGTCACTTATGGATACCATATTATTACAGCATTTCAGATTAAATGCTTTGATTAGGGAGCCACTTTGATACATCAAATAGATTTTTAAAAAGAAGCATGATGTAGCCCAACAGAACTCTCATATACGCTCTATTAGTAGTAAAATGACTTATCAATCTGTCTTGGGGTCTTGAAACAACATCATTAAACTTCATGAGATGGACTTTTGGTGACAAGTGTTTAATTGGCCACATAATCCAATTTACCAGTTCAAGCCACACTATTGACTTATGTGAGGATTTCAGTTTATAGGCCACAGAATTTTAACTACTCAAGCCACACTAATGGTTTATGTGATTGGACCATGGAATCCAATTTAATTGGACGATTTAACCTCAAAAATTTAGTTCATTCTATGTTTAGAGAAGTTTCTCCATTTTCTATAATAACAAAACAAGAACAAAACACAATTTTGGCTTATGTAATGAGGAATGTTTATGTGTAAACTTATATTTGACATGCTAAGCAAGAAAATTACAGTATGCACATAAAATCAGATTTCAAACTGAAAGTGGCATCAAACAAAAGAACCTAAGCCTATAATCAATTGGCATCAAATATCAAAAATCAGATTTCTAACTGAAAGAGGCATCAAACATAAAAATACATGGTTTTTCATGTACATGTAAAAAATAGTAAGTGAATTTAAAATACCTTCAATTGCGCTTAAATGTTTTGAAGCCCCACTTTCAACGAATTCCAAACACACTAATGTATTTTTCCCTATCAAGCCAAGCCCTGCAACAAAAGAACCTAAGCCTTATGTAAGCATCATAACAAGCATGCACCCTGAATTAAGTGTTCTCAGCAAAAGGAGGAAAGGTGAAGAGAAGAAAACCAAAAGCGTCCGCAAATTATAAGCATAAACAAAACACAAGCATCCCATTAGATGAAACATCATAAATAAAAAAAATAAATTAGAGAAAACATCCGAACTTTTTCAAACTCCAATCTAAAGATGCATAATCTCTATCTATGACAAAAAAAAGTTTGATATTTTGCGAGGAATGCTTCTTACAAACTAACATTTGTTAGAGAAAGGCAAAAAGAAAATTGTCTACCACATAGGATAGAAAATTTCTCGCCAGACAATAACCATATGTACTACAACAGATCATTTCAAGGGCCTATTTACAAACTCAAAAACTTCATATGGTATCAATGTCACTCAAGATATGTGGAGGTCGATCAACACAGCCACCAACCAATCATGCATACATATCGAGAGACAGAAAGATAGCTCAAACCATCAATCTACCCCAAGCTTCAGCTGATTTCAGCAAATTAAGCTGTGTATGTGTGTTTTTGAGTGTGTGATTTCAGCAAATTGAGCTGTGTAAGTGCATATTTAGCCAATAGCAGAGTATATGCCTGCGATTTCAGCATTTTTGTGGGTAAGATTTTAGCAAATTGAACTCTCGTCACGTGTGTGGGAATTCAGCAAATTGAGCAGTGTGTGAGATTCCAGCAAACTTAAAGCACACCACAATGTGTAACTAAAAAAATCATAGCACAATGAGACTGAATGTGTGTATTTGTGTGTGTGTGTGTGTGAAGGCATAAGCATCAACCTTTCAGAGCCATTAAGCTAATAAGCTGATTAAAATTTTTCAAAGCCTAAGCACAACCTAAGCTGTTGCAATTGCCCCAGAGCTTTGATCTAATTTCAGCTAAGAAGACTTTTCTAGAAAAACCTAGAGTCGAATAAGACTTTTCTGAAAATCCTACTAGACTCTATGAGATACGATAGAGTTGTCAATGGGCCGGGCTTGGGCCGGCCCGGCCCAGGCCCAGCGGGCCAGGCCTCACAAATAAAAAACGGGCCGGGCCTAAAACCTGGGATATATGGGCCCAGTCCAAGCCCAGGCCCTAGGCCCAATATTTAGGGCCGAGCTTGGGCTGGGCCCGGGCCCGGGCCCAATCCAATTTTTTTTCCTTTCTTCCCAACTTTTTATTATAAAGATTTCTTCTTCAACAAAGGGCAAAGTTTTTGTAAACGGACCACTGAGTATACAATCACTTTTTCACGAATTAACCCTATTTCGAAAAGGCAAATTGATGTTGATTGACCATTAACCACGGATTAAGTACAAAAACTAGTTGTTCTAGCCCATACATACTGATTTTAAGTACAAAATTCAATCTCTTTCGTAATATGGTGTAAAACCTGTAAATGTCAAAGAAAAATAGAGTAGATCAAACAAAAACAATAACGAGATCGAAGAAGATAAAATAACATCTTTTCTTGTTACATTCAAATTCTTTGGTCATTTAAAGAAACATGAGATTATTTTTCAAGGCTCTTTAACACGTCACCCACTTCATGAAATTAAATTTAGAATTCAATTCACCTCTTTTGGTTTGAAACAAAAAGAATACATAATTTTTATTTATGTTTAGAATACATGATAATTGTTTTTATAATTATTCCCTTAGCTTGTGATGTAGAACACAAAGCAAATTCTGTAAAATATATTAAATGAAAGCCCACTCAGAAATCATAAAAAACACGTCACAGTCACCACACACCCATACTTCTCTGCTTATGTTAAAGAAAATACTGATCATATGAATTCAATAACACCTCAAAAACTATTAATTTAACTAAAAAGATCCAAAATATCAAAAAAATAATAATGTAATAAAATAGACTTCAAAAAAAATAGAAAAGAAAAAAAATTAGGGGGGGGTGCTAACGGGGCCGGGCCGGGCCCGTTTCTCAAAGAATTCGGCCTGGCCCAAGCCCTAAGGGTTAGGGCCAGCCCGGGCCCAAAAAAGGGCCGGGCCAGCCCAGGGCAAAAACGGGCCGGGCCGGGCCGGGCCAGCCGGCCCATTTGACATCTCTAAGATACGATGTCTCTTAGATCTTTTAATGTTATAACTGACTGCAGTTGTATGCAATTGGTTACTCCTTGGAGAGCCATCTTCTCAAATCATAGCGAAAACCATTCATGCAATGTTGCCAATACTGAAAGAAACTGAATGTGCTGTGATCATGTCATACAATTGGAACATGGCATGGACAAATAAAGGGATATACAATCATGGTTTGTTTTTCCTGCATATTATGTGTCCTTGAAAGAAAGTATACAGAAGAATTGGTGTTCTTGATGGAAAACAGAGGAGGGATGCAGTTGTATGCAACTGGTTTCTCCTTAAAGAGCCCTCTTCTCAAATCATAGCGAAACCATTCATGCAATGTTGCCAATACTGAAAGAAACTGAATGTGCTGTGATCATGTCATAAAATTGGAACATGGCATGGACAAATATAGGGATATACAATCATGGTTTGTTTTTCTTGCATATTATGTGTCCTTGAAAGAAACTATACAGAAGAATTGGTGTTCTCAATTCATAAGCATAACATCTCTCATGATATCTAAAACTCAAGCTTCAACATTTGTTAACAGTGGCGTATGCCTGCAATTACGCATTTCAAAACATTGGCTAACACCGGCAATATGAACATTACACTAACTAAATTTATATGTCAAGAAAACCTAAATACAACAATATAATAGCTCATAAAAGTCCTATCACCATATCTTCTTGGGTTCAAGTTTAAAAATGGAATTTTGGTGTTGAGTACTAGTTACTATGGCCTAGCTCAAACCAGATGAACTACAAGATACGTATTAGCCCAATGCTCCAACTACGACGACTATTCTAAAATTGTCAATTCCAATTGTCTCTGTGTGTTAATCAAATCTTCTACTTATAAACAAATTGTTAAGTACAACAATTAGATTAGGCCCTCAGGTCGATAAAGCCGCACACCGCATCCTCTCACTACAAGAAAATATATCATTAGTGATAACTTTTTTAATGACAACATAAAAGTTGTCACTAATGATTATTAACTGTCATAAGTACAAAGTTCGTCACAACTGATCTGCGATAGTGCAACATCCGGTGACAACAACAAAGTTGTCATTCAATTTTGTCACTAGTCATTTGGTGGGACTGTCAGTATGGTGGCGGGAATAATTTTTGAAAAGAATAGTGACAAGTCTATAAGTGTTGTCCTTATTTTAACTAGCAATAGTGACAAGAATTTTAAGTTGACACAGTTAAAAAGGAAAAACGAATTATGACAAACTTCTTATTGTCACCAAAAACTAAGGCGGGAAGCCAAAAAAATTGTTTCCCGGTTCATTTTTTATTCTTATAAGTCTTCTCGTATTACCAAAACACAAATACACATTCAAGCCCAACCTCTCTCGCTCTCTCTCTCTCATTCTGCTCGATCTCCTGCACTTTGTCTAAGCATTCCACCATTTGGATCTTGCCGCTAAACCAATTTTCACGCTCTAACGGGAGCTTAAATTCCACCGTCATTTTTCAGGTTTGTGACTTGCACTTTCTTCCTCTCCATCTCTCTTTTGTAGACTAGAATTAGCACAATTGGGTTTCCGATTGGACCATTAGCTCAATTGGGGTTCCGATTGGACCGCTGGTTAACTATTTATGCTAGGGATTTGGAGGTAGGGATTTGGGTTAAGCGATCACCTGTTGCGGCACAAGGCAACTGCCACCATATTTCAGGCAAATTTATTTATGGAGATATTAAACCCTTTCAAACCTACATTCTGCTGTAGGAAAATTATTTGCCTACATGTTATTCTGCTATAGGAAAATTGAATCCTAGTTATTCTGCTATTGGAAATTATGTCGGTGATTTTGCATTCACTGTAGGAATTATGTTAATTATTTTGCGTTCTTGCTTACTGAAGCATCTTCCTAAATATACGCATTAAAACACCCAGGCACATTACATAAAGCCGCTACCATTTGATGATAGCTTGTATGATTGCAAATCCATTTGGCGAGTTGTATGCCACGTACCAAGCTGGCCTTGGATTCTTTAGCTGCATAACATATCAAAATCTCAAGTAACACCATAAGTACTTTGTTTGATAGTGCATCTCCCCTTGGATTAAGAATCTGCTGGGCCTAGGGGTGTTAGATTCATTTTTGCTGTGTGGTTACTCTGAATGTTTTAGGATTTTGGACCACTTAATATGCTGAAAAAGATTGTTTATTTCATAGTTCATCAATCCCAGTGAATGGATAGGCTTGGTTGTTCTGCACTTTGATCTGCATGTGTTCTTCTCATGGTTTTTCCTTAGGTACCACCATTTCTTATGGCTTATCATTTTAATGCTAATATACTCATTGTTCGTGCTTTTCTTTAGATGGCTGGACCAGGGAGACGATCACAAAACACTCGAAGAGACACAAGGGGTTTGACACCACAGGCGCAAGGGTTGGCACCACCATGAGAACAAGTGCAAAATGTTAGCAGATCAAGTAATGAAGCACCAAGTCCAGTGTTATGCGAAGAGTCTGCTTCAGCGGAGGATCTTCAAGTCACTGCAGGTTTTGGTGAAATTGGAATTCTTGGAGCATGCTTTTTTTTTTGTTTAATATAGGTTATTTCAGTCTTTTGCTTGATATGCATATTGTTCACGGTAGGAAAAGTGGAAGCTAATGGAATAACAAGCTGATAGTTGGTTTTATTACCTGATGCGTATTATTTTGGTGCACTATACATGGAAAAATAAAAGAGGGCCAACTCGAAATCTAGCACTTGCAAAGAAGAGGATAGCTGGACAGAAGGTATCCCTTGACATGTTTGTGGATGATGGGCGCATTGTGGGTTCGGAATGCCAACCGGTAATAAATGAGATTGGGTGTGTTATTCGCAAGAAAGCGTCACTCAACGTACCAAAATAGGCTAAATTAGATGAGGTCGAGCGTGAAACCTCTTGAAAATGGTTGAGGTTAGTTTGCTTTACCTCCTTCCCACCTTCCCACACACGCATACAAAAAATGGAAGTGCATCTTTCTGTGACAAAAAGGATGGAACTGTTGGTAACAAGATAATAAGTTCTAGATTCACCTGAATCAGATCTAATGGAAAGCCATGAGTATCCCACAAGACATGCAAATGCGTGATACAAAGAAAAAATCTAGTTAACTGCACTACTCAAATTTAACTAGTTAACTGCCTCAACTGGCTACATTTATGAGTGGTAAAACTCTTATCAATTATTCATTATTACATAATGTGAGGTTGCAAGTAATATCAGGAAGATAACTAGTCAGTAGGCATCTAAGTATATGAAGAAAGAACTCAGAAAAAGAAACCTTAGGTCATGGGATATTGAGGGTTTAATACAGTAGCATATGGGTGCTTGTCCTTGGTGAAACTCCTGCTATTAAATCTTGCTAAAGCATGCTACTTGTCAAAAATAAATCAGCTACCAAAAAAACTTCTGCTGTAAATATAGGAGACAACGCTCAAGCTTGCATTAAGCAATGTCTTGCTGAAACTTGCTTCCTCTGCTATAATTATGTCCCTGATGTGCACGTCATTGTCTTTCAAAATAGCACTTTGGACTGTATTTTGGACTGTTTATGCTTTTTTGTGTACAGCAAAATAGAAGTAGTACTTTGGACTGTTTATTCATGTTGGATTATTTGTAAACGCAGGTTGCTTTATTTATAAATGCAGGTTGATTTTATGTATAAATGCAGGTTGGTATATGTAAGATTGCCAAAGCAATCTAGTAACACAGATTGAAAATTATCATTTTCTTTATTGTTGATCCTCCTTGATAGTTTGACAAGTGATTGAACCTTTTGTTTTGTATAATCTCAGCTTCTTTTCCTTTCTTTTGTTGGAAAGCTATATCTTCTTTCTGGCCTTCCGGTGCTTTGGTGGTCTTTTATTTGGTTTGATATATACAGTAGGATCGTGTGCATTTCATGGCTTATCCATTAAGCATTTTTAGAGCATTCCATTTTTCCTTCTAATTTTTGATTTGAAATCGAATATGTGTTTTAGGGACCTTTTGAGGTCGATGATAGCCAGAACTTCAAGAAAGCTTTGGAGTCACAAATGCAGAGGCAATATCGGTGTAATCTTCATAGGCTTCATATCCACTTTCAGCGCTTTCCATCATTAGATATGGCACTCCAAAACCCACCTGAAGGCATGCCAGAGGACCAATGGCGGCACCTTTGCCATTATTTTGCCTCTCCTGAATTCAAGGTGTTTGTATTGATTAAATGCTGATTAATTTTGTTAATGTTAGTTATACATTTGTCTTATCTATTGTCTTTTAATGTAGAAAAGAAGTGATCGCAATAAGAAAAATAGACAAAATCAAAAGTCACCTCATACTAGGGGAACAAAGTCTTATAACCGAAAAATTCTGGAGGAGGTACTCCTATTGTTACTCTTTCTTTATTGGAACATGAAATGCAAGCTGATTACTAATTACAGACTCTCTTTCATTTTGTAGGCAACTAAGACTGGACGTACCTCTACCCTGGTTGAGTTCTTTAAGTTAACGAAATACAATGAAAAAAAGAGAACGTGGGTTACAGAAGAAGCCAGGAAGGAGCATGTAATGTATCCATTTATTATAAGCTCCTTTTTACATCTTTCGACTTCACATGAATTTGTGTTTTCTTCTTGCATGTAATTGCAGGAAGAGATGGAACAAGAGTTGGGACAGTCTCAAGCAGACGGTGCAGAACCGATGAATCAAGAATCAATTGTTGAAAAGGTTCTTGGACCGAAATCAAGTTATTTACGACGTCGCAAGGCTAATCAGCATTCGAGCTTGTCCTCATCCAAGCGTCAAATCAAAATGGAGTAGGAGGAGACAAAGAAAAGGGCAGAGCAGGCTGAACAATGATCAAATGAGTTGGCCACAGAAATGCAAGAAATGAGGGCTTCACAAAGAGAGACGAACCAGCTGCTCCAATCTTTGTTGGCAAAAGTACAAAATGGCAGCAACAATTCTGTCTTGATGGTGAGTTACGACAACCTACTGTAAAATGCTTCTAATGTGTCTGATTAGACTTGCTAAGAGTAATTAATACTCTCGAATTTGGTATTTATTCTGGAAGTTGAGTTTGCTAAGTGTAATTTTGGTTTTATGGAATTGGCTTGAAGTTTCCTGTGGTGAAGGAAATCAAAATGGCCTCTTCTAGTAGGAAAGTTAAGAGGAAAGGGCATAGTAGGGAGGAAATGAGGATTGATCAGGAGTATGATGTTTTTTTGAAAAGGAGTTTGCTGATTGTGATTTTGGTTATGCAATTGGCTTAAAGTGACAGATATTTTCATGTTTCAAGCCAACACGTGAGTGCAATAGATGTACTCTCTGCTTTGAGGAAATTCCACCAAAACAGTGATGTTACTCTCATTTGCTTCTCTTGAAGTCATTGCTGTCCTGTTAGTCCATCTCTCTTTCTCTCCACAAATTGATTAAGAAAACCCACCCATTTCAAGATTCATGGCCTTGCCTTCTTGTTTGGAATTTTCTTGTATCTGCTTCCTTATTCTTTTTACACCCATTTGCCCTCGTAGGATACAAACATTAACACGTGTTCAACATATTTGGGAATCGTTACAATCTTTGGTTATTACAGTGGGTTTTAAATATGCTTTTAAGTAGATCTTTAATTCAATCTGGTTTTTGAATGTACAGTTGTCTGCTTTCATGGTATAAGAACATCAAAATACTTATTGTTTAAGAGGTTTCATGTTGTATGGTAGAGTTGCTACGTTTTAGTCAATATTTGCTACACAGGCTTCTATCTAGTATGGTCATAGTTGTCATGTTTTGTAGTGTTGTTGTCTTGTTTTGCAAGTGTGATGATTACGTTTTTTTTTTTTGGGTGCAGTGAAACATTATGGTTGGAAAGAGAATGAGGTATTGAAGATGAAGACGCAATACCACCTTTATCCTAGAGTTATTGTAGTTAGTGATTCTATAAACTGGAACCCTTTTAGTTTATATTGACTTCAAGAAGACTCTTGTAATGGATAATGTATTTATAATAGATGGTTTTGAATTCAACTCTCTTATATTAGAAGTGTATTCTTGTCATTTTTGTAGAAAAGTATTATGTACAGGAATATGTGACAACTTACAACTGCCACCATTACCGTAAAGAGAGAAGACTGTGATTGTCACTGCATCAACATATGTTTGTTACTGTTGTGTATAGTGACAACAAAAACAATCAAAATAGTGACAACAAAAGCTGTTCATGAATGTTTCAGTGACAACACAAATAATTGTCACAAATAGTAATAGTGACAACATTAACTTTGACACAAATTGATATTGTGACAACACTAGAATTGTCACATATTGAAATAGTATTACTATTGTTGTCGTCACTAGAGAGAAACAGTGACAAGGCATCTTGTCACTGTATCTCAATCTAAGTCAGATTGGGGATTTTTTAGTGACAACATGGGGTTCTAGTGACAACATTTGAGAACATTAAATGACAATAAAGTTGTCACAAAATGTGATGAAAAAGTGACAACTTTGATGTTGCCACACGGTTTTAAGTTTTTGTGACAACTAGTTTAATGTTGTCACTTAAATCCTTTAGTGACGGGCCTATAGTGACAACTTCAGCGACAACAAATTTTCGTCACTATATCAATTAGTGACAACTTTGCATTTTATAGTGACAACTCTTGTTGTCACTACTGAACAATTTTCTTGTAGTGCCTAGTCTGCTGCACTGGAAGCCACGTAACTACAGTATCACTAAGAAATCACCCTTCTCTTGGCTTACATGTCTCCCGATGACCAAGGGTATTCGGGATTCAGTAACAATTGACTAAAATGGAAAATAGCATGGTACTTACTCAGGCAAGTAGCCGAAATTTCAACTTAAAACTGACAAGGCAAAACAAACCCAAATCAAAATGATCCAAGCAATTTCACCCAAAAAGTTTGCAAACTAATATCAAACCACCTATTTCTGGTTCGTGCAAAAAATGCATAGAAAAGTTTGTGTAATCAGCATATGTTGTGATTGTTTCAAACCACAACCTATTTCTGGTTCATGCTAAAAAACTTTGTGCAATCAGCAAACTAATATCAAACCCAAATAAAAAGAAAAGGTATAATTGTTTCACCATACATTGTGATCGATAGAAGAAGAGAGAAGAAGATCGGATAGTGTGAGTGATCGACAAAAAGAAGCAAGAAGAACGTCATACCTGGAAGTCGATCTTCACTAAAATTCTTGTTGCCCCCAAAATCTCATTCAAGATAGGTTTTGCGCAATTCCAATTGCCAAAATTATGCCCTCGAATTTCTCCCGTCTGATCATCAATTCCTATCCCCACGGTAATCAGCTGTGGGGTTTGCGCTTGAGAGATTCAATCGCCATAAAGCTCTCCAACGTAACCTTATTTTCCACCCAATTACCACGGTAAGCACCGTTGCAATTGGGTTCCAATTTTGAGCAGAACCAATGGCCACAATTCAATCTTAACCGTCAGTCTAAGGGGGACTTGAATCCATGGTTCTGTTTATACCGTAGGTTGTTTTGTCACTATGGATTAGTTTTGTTGTAGTGCGCGCGCACACACACACACATAGAGAGATATATAGATTGGAAACACAACACTACTAACAATAGCTTTACACAGAAATTATACTGGTATTTTAAAGTAAAGCTACTGACTATTGAGAACAAAGAAGAATTGTACCAATTCAAGCATGCAGAAGATGTAACAAGAAAGTTACAATCACAGTGAAAGGATTGACTTGTAAGAACGACAAACGTGAACCTCCAATGACTTACGAACCAAGATAAACTAGAGAAATTAAGAAGAATTGTTTATTTGAGCATAAATATTGCTGATTTAGTGATAATGATAAAAAAGTACATATAAGCTGAAACTGGTTGTAATTGGAGACACACAACAGACATTCATAATATTGTTCGATGCAGCCTAAACTTTTATTGGATGTTTAATCTCAAAATTGATATAATATAAGCAGGAATCCAACTCTCTTAACTGTATTCCTTATAAAAATTAAGCAAGAACAGCATCTAACACTAATAAGTTACAAATAGAATGGAAAAGATCTTGAAAAAATGGAAGGGAAAGAGTTCAGCTTCATCATTAGGATAGACAAAAAAGCTGAAGATGACAGAATCTGAGCAAGACTGGTAACATAAGAAGTTCAAGAATACTACCTAGCAAAACAACATGAGGAAAACTATCGGATGACAGATGAAGATCATGTGCACTCAAGCCTTGCAATAAATAAATAAAAAGATCAAATTCTATGAAGACTGAAATGATATTATATAGTAGTATTTATTAAGTTATAGTCCATATAAAAGTAAAACTAGATTTTCTCATTGTGCATTTTCTTGTTGAAATATGAAGCCTGGTATATACGTTGGACATATACTGTATAATGTTTAGAGCACCTTTTGATTTGTTGTTGATTTCAGACCCTCTTTCCCTCTCTTGGTTTCCAAAGCCTTGCAATAAAATGATGAAGATTTCATATATCGAGTGTATACCATAAATCAATTTAACAGTTTACAGCAACAAAGACTTGAATTGCTTCTTCTAATTTCTTCATTCGTTGTTCTTTTCACTAGCAACATCACACGTTTCTTTAGTCTAGCATTGAGTATGGACTTACTCAGTTTAAACCAACAAACAAGATTCCAAAATATTCAACCAATCACAATTGCAAATATCAGAAATTACTAAAATCAAAAGAAGAAGCACTAAAAACATTTCAAAAAGCTAATGATATAACTTAAAAAATTACTCTCGACCACATCCACGTGCACTGTACGTGCTCTATACTAGTAAAATAAGAAAGTGCAGAAACGGTAAATATGATAAAACAACTACATAATCTTTTCTGATTTGGAAAGTGATCAATTTTGTTAGGATAGTCTAAAAAAATAACTGATTAATTATTTCGAGACGGATTGAATATTATACTTTGGTTTGATTAACTGGGTTTCAACTGCCAGGGTATAAGTAAAGTACAGGAAAAGCGTGTGCAATCCATGCTTGTGCACGAGTTAAGCAGTAGAAAGCATACTCTGCGCTCGTGCATGCCATGCAGTGCACGCCAGCTTGTAAGTCCGGCTCTTGCTCGCACTCTCCGAATGTGTGTTTTCTCGTGTGAAATGTGAACGGAATAAAGCATTGAAATGACATCAAATCCTAGTGGTACAATAAGCATCAGAATTCACAATATTTTAATAAGATGTTAGGGATAATCTTCTATACACTGCAAATTGAATGTATAGAAAATGGTTTTCCTAATATAGAAGATTATTGGACTTGATTGTTTTAGGCTCTCCCTCTCCCTCTCTCTCTCTCTCTCTCTCTCTCACACACACACACACACACACACACAGAGAAGAGATAAACTCCAGGATCGAATGGCTTGGGCTAAAACCATTGATCAAAATTTTCTTGTAACTGGTTGTTTTTATTGGCTTAAGAGCATATATAAATGTTCGAGTCACTTTAATTAGATCATGTTCACTTGATTTCCATGATATGGGAGAAGACTACAAAATGAAGCATATAACAAATATTCATTTCAGTAGTATTCGCCCGATATTTCATCGAAAACAGAACTTCCAACAGAGCTGAAAAAGCTTTGGAGTTCGGCAATGTTCTTGTTTGTGTATGCATGTGCGTGGTTAGGGTTACTTGATATATCTAGGGACCTCAACGTACGAATCGCTTTGTTTTGGCTAGGTTTTATCTTGCAAATTGATTGTAGCCATATTAAACATGTCAAAATATTGTTTGAATTGATGCTCAAATTAAAACAAGCAAATACCATAATAGGAAAGAGAAGTCAAATTTTGCTGAAAAATAGTACGCCTAAAAGTCTCTATATGTCACTTTCTAACTTATTTTATAGGAAACAATCTTTAATTCTCAAGCTGATGTATCTTCATACGTGCTCTCCAATTAACAATACATGCCGAGTGATGACAGCAGTTTGTATAAATGCATCTTCATTAGCATGTCACTTGCTTATTAAAGAAAGTTCAACTCCTCCAGTCTATCTAAACATGTTAGCGTTATCCCCTCCTTTGTTTTCAACAAGCGGATGGCTCCTTGAGGATCCCATAAGCCATGGAAACTACAGCAACAATACAGAAGCAGCAACTTCAGAGTCGTTTTTACAATCTCCTCTCGCTCGGCCACAAGTTGGGCCCTTAGATGTGACGATGGTGAAAAAGATTAATCACAATGCTAGTGAGCGTGATCGTCGGAAGAGGGTTAACAGATTGTACGCTTCTCTCTTTTCACTGCTTCCAGCGGCGGATCAAACAGTATGTTCTACTTTGTTACTCAATTAACTTCCAACGAATTCGTTTAAAACTTCAATTTTCACCGCACTTCACTTCCGACTCATGCAATACTAGCTAGGCGTCTGTTGAAACATGTTAAAGAATCCAACAAATCTCTATTACTATATATGAGTAGTGAGTAATACCAGCCTATGTAATGTCAAATCATTTTTGTTGGATAGAGGAGAAATTGAAGTTTCAACATTCCTGTTCCGCATTGGTACTAGACTTTCGGTCATCACTCATATGTAATGTTTAACTTTCTTTCCACTTACATGCTTTGGTACTCCGTTGGAGTGACATGCTCTAATACCATGTATTTGGAGGTATAAATGCGTCACTCCATAACATGGATCCTTTAGCTTTCCAAGTTGAATTCCCTCTGCTGGAGTTAGCGACTTCAGGCTGGGTGACATACCCCTCAATAAGTAGATTTATGTCGATCAACGTTTGTCACCAGATCAAAAATTTTCACCAAGATTGAAGATTCTGATTAGTAGTTTTAGCGATATCACCGGAAAGTAAGTTAACGTGGTACTTCAATCTTCTGTAAGATCCGATTATTTGATAGTTATGGTATTCTCCCGTCCTATATTTCCATTCTTCCGCACAGTTGGTTTCTCTGTACTCAGTGTCCATATTTACTTTGGAGTTGCAACTGCTGTGCCTTTACAGAAGAAACTAAGCATTCCAGCCACAGTATCACGTGTGGTAAAATACATACCAGATCTACAAAAGGAAGTAGAAAGATTAGTTCAGAAGAAGGAACAGCTTTCTTCAAGGATTCCATGGCAAGAAGATCTTGCTCATGCTAAAAAGCGAAGAACCGTCCGAAGCTCCTCATCAACTGTTTCAGCCACTCCACTAGGTGATAGGGAAGTCGTACTTCAAATATTCACAGCTGAGGCAAATAACTCCCAATTATGCGAAGCCTTGCAGATTTTAGAGGAAGATGGCTTTTGTCTACTGAATGCATCTTCTTTCCGATCCTCTGGAGAGAGAGTATTCTACAGTCTTCACCTTCAGGTATTATAATAACATCATTTACCTAATTATATGATCGAGCTTTACTAGCTTCTACTTTCCTATAGCATAGGTTTCCGAGTTTTTTTAAGTAGAAAATGATAAATGCAAACGCCCTTATCTTACCAGAAATAAGGGAGTAGTGACGCTAAGCGTTGTCACAACAACAGTATAATATTCTTAATATCTGTGCTAAGTTAAAATGGAACAATTTTTTTTTTTGAGATGAAGGGAATATAAAGTTGTCACTGAACCTAGATGTTTTTGTTGTCAAAAGAGCGGTCATTGTAGACCCGTCACTAAAGACTTTAAGTGACAACCTTATAAAAGTTGTCACTAATCTGAAATTCGTTGCAACAAGATCCAAGTCATCGCCTTTGCTTGGACTCTAGTGACAAATATTTTTCATTGAAAGTAAAAAGATCTTTCATAAGTATTATATATATTCCTAATATTTCAAGACCAAGTAATATCATAACTGCAATCGGAGCCTGCAATTTCACTGTTTAATGTTATTAGTTGGTAAACGAGATGCAGAATTCTTTAATTATCTTTAAAAAGGAGAATACTTTTGGGTCTTACAGGTTTTGTGGATGTACAGGTGTTTATTTTCTTATTACGGGATATCCATTGTAGTAAAATTATTGAACTGGCGTGCTAATAGGTTAATCTACACGTTATAAAAGCCAACTAATTTAGCCCTTATTAGTGTGCAAGTTTTACTCCTCTTCCTCAGTTTCATTGCATTCTTCCCTTTGTATTCTTGCGAACTACTAAGATAGGTTAAGTTCATCTAAACATTAACTCTGCTCATTGTTTTTATCCTAAATTTTGGCTTGTCAAATGATACTTATACTCATCTGTGATTACAATTTAAGCTTATACAATTCAATGAATTAGAGGGTTTTTTTAAGTACTTAGTGAAACTGAAAGTGTGGCTTCACCATTTTAAAGCCCTTCCCTTATATCCAATTATAGCGCCACCGTACGCCACCTATATCCTCACCATCTGACAATACACACTTGGATTATCGAGCTCCCTGTCGCAGAGCCAAAAACTTGCTTGCCAAGCTCGACTCTATTCAAGAGCAAAGGGAGTACCTCCATCTGTGGTTCGGTAGCCCCAAGGTGATGGGGTTAAATTCCTCAGTAGATACACACCCAGTAGCTTGCTTAACATCTAGAGTTTAAGTTCCCTATTGGATTTTGTTCAGTATAAAACTTCTTCAAGAAACTTTGTTTTCAAGCTACTGCTGGTTCCAATTGTCAGGGTTCAATGGTGGTTAGGATGAAGCTATGAGTCTGCGGAGAGAAAGAAAAAATCGAAAGAGAGGAAGCACATTACATTTTGAAGTTGGAATACTTTTCTCAGCCCAAAAATGTTTTAAACATTGAGAAAATTTCTTTAGCTTTTAACTTCTTTACGCTTGTGGATGGCGTGATTTCATTGACAAAAATTAATACGTTGAGCTCAATTGTCCAACAGATTGAGGCAAAGATTAAAGTAATATTTAGGACAAAGAATGGAATTTAAACGTTATGTAATCATTTGTTAACTACGAGTAAATAGGTGTGGTAACGAATTTCATGTTTTTTATGTTCAACAGGTGCATGGAGATCATAAAATGGAGATGGAGGTGTTGAGAGAGAAGCTCTTACTATTGTACGATAGTAGAGAACTACTGTTGTCTTGAAAGTTTTGCTCAGAATGTATAACCTGATATAGGAGGCTACAAGTCGTAAATAATTCATATCCTGTCTGTGGTTCTTATTAGAGAAGTGCCTGCAAGTTCTTTTTCTACGTAAATAACCTTAATCCACTCCTAGGAGACTGCCGTGCGGAAAAAAGTGCGCGAATCAATATGTGAAGGGAAAATGTGTATCCTTCATAAACGCTCGGTAAAAGCCATCACAAAGAAAAAAGTCATATTCGAAAATTGTGACAGGTTTTAAAGTTAACAAGGCCCGAATTCCCTTTTGAGGCCGAGGCTTGCAAAAAGCAACATCAAGGAAGAATGCTTATTTTCCTAAAATGGTATCACAGAGGTCTTCAATGTGGTACTATAAGCCCGAGGCAAGATTAAGGCCTGCTAAACAATGGTGACATTCTGAAGTCATGAGGTAGGATCGCAGCAGAACGATGATGTACTATAATCTGCTTACGAGGCACAATAACGCTCTAGCAGAACGAATACGTTCTGAGGTGGAAATGTCAACTTCATAGCTATAATCATCATCACATACCCGAGTCTAGGGCAATATCCTTGTTGTTCAAAAGGATCTTGGACGAGTTGAGGTTCAAACAATGAAGAGCAAAGCATATCGAGGATCAAAAAACTCGCCAATCTTTACGGATCTAAAACAATTTGAAACGACTAGTCACTCTAATAATATACAAACTCGAAGAAAAAGATAGCACAATCTTCTAAGTAAACTAGGAGCGTATCACCTCTGGTTCAGTGACCAGAAGGCCACCTCTGCCAATAACTACCCCACATAAGAACACAAAGAGCAAGAGGACTACACCCCTGTCATATAACACAGCGAATCATCGAGGTTTATTTGCTCTTCCATCTATTCCATTGTAATAACTCTAGTCAATTTTGAGCAGTTACAACACCATGATCCTCATACCCAGTTACTATAATACCTTGCACGGCTTCATCTACAAGATATTGTGGATGTAACATCTTTATGCTAACCGACCATTATCGATACATATGGTGTCTAAACTCGCTGACAGCTCAACCCCAAAGTCTAGTAATTACCCCAGCTATTACAAGTTCGGCCGTAAGTACTTTTGACGGTGATGCCACAAATCAATCTGAGCTGGTAAAAGTTCAAACTTCAAGTCTACCAGTCCTTAGAGAGGCCGGTCCTTTAGCAGCCGCGCTTCCAGCATCTTCTTTTCTGGGTGAAAGGTCAAGTTGTAAAATTACCAAAACAGAATTTCTTACGATCTTACAGCTATAACAAAAAGCACTGCTTGCTGTCCAAAGCTGAAGCAAAACAAGTCAAAATGCACCAACCTTCAAGTGGAGGCCGGCCTAACTTAGCAGAATTCCATCGTGAATCTACCAACTATTACGTAGTGTTCTGTTGATACTGTTGCCAATAACCTTCTTCCAGCTTCTAACACACCACTGCCCCAACTGCTTGATCATCATAAACAGCACATCTATAGTTCTTTGTTGCTGCTCAAAGGTCCTAATATGTTATCCCAAACCAGAGCATGTAGACAGTAATGGCCACCCCTAATGTAGTAAGCTTTGCCTGAAAAGTTTTACCTCTGAATTTAAGAGTCAAAGCACAAGTTTCCAAGAGTTCCAGTGGTGAAGCAACTGCAATTTCTCAAGAACTATCTTCCAAACAGCACTGGTATAAGGACATCTCCAGAAAAGAAGGTTTTCATCTTCCACTTGGTTACTACATAGGACACATATTTCATCTATATGTTGGTGGCTCCTATGGGGATCCAAGGCCTAAATAAACGGATCCAGTCAACTTTGGCATTCATCTGTTCTAAAGATGGTTGTCTGTACCCAATCGCAAAACTAAATGGCTTCGATAGTGGATCTAAGTTTGATGAGCCAATCGCGGAATAGAATAAAGAAAAAGCACCAGCGATGGTTTCGTAACATCTTTATACCAACCGACTACTATCGATACATGTGGTATCTAAATTCGCTGACAGCTCAACCCCAAAGTCTTGTAATTACCGCCGCTAGTACAAATTCGGCCATAAGAACTTTGACGGTGATGCCACAAATCAATCTGAGCTGGTAAAAGTTCAAATTTCAAGTCCACCAGTCTTTAGAGCGGCCGGTCCTTTAGCAGCCGCGCTCCCAGCATCTTCAGTAAGTTTTTTCATGATATTTTGGTGGACTTATGCCCCTATCTGATGCGGATTACCCCAAATGGAGTGGCCTCTGAGGTTTCAGTGTATACTAGTATGTTTCACATCATCCCTGTTGCAATGCATGCTGTAATCTTCAAGGTCTTAAATATTTTCATTCCATGACTTGAAAATAATTCTTGACTTCTCGGTATTGAAATAACATGCTTAACTTAAGCACCATACTTGCACATTTACCTTTCTTTTGTGTATTTATAGTGAAGCTTGTTGAACCTGATGTCCAACTTAAAAGTACGCTCAAGAGTAGGAGAAGTTCAAAAGGTATAAGAACCAATCTTAAATCACATGTATTGTCGTTATGCGACTTGACACCTGCCCTCAAGCAAAAGCGTGGGAATAAGAGGTGTTTCTCTTGAATAAGAGGTGATTCCATTAGATTGAATAGGGCGGCAGGGGCCTAGCTTTGATACCATATTGAAACTGGTATCCAACTCAAAAGTATGCTCAAGAGTAGGAGATGCCTACCAGGTATAATAATCAATTCCAAGCCCCATCTATTATCAATGTGAGATCTGACAAAGCTGTTACCAACAAACTCATCAAAAGGGACAATGAGGCTAACAAGACCAGATAAACAAATTCTAAGCCCGATAGCTCGGTGTTCGTCCTCGTCATCAGCTTTTTGGTGTATTCACGCTCTTCACCAGATCAACATTTCTAGTATCATGCAGCACCAGGGTTGGGACAAACTGCTCCACACCAAAATGATTGGAACCACAATTGAGGAGCTCCACTTTCCCCATACACGCACGCCATTCATTAAACAAATCGAAATGTTCAAATGAGAGTGCACACACAAATTTAGAGTATGAAGATAAGGCTGAAAAGACACCGACAAATGATATATATATATATATATATATATATATATATATATATATATATATATATATATATATATATATATATGAAAAGTGAGTACAATTCTCTGGGTAATCTTTCTGCAATGAGAACTCTTCTGATTCTTCTCTTCTTTGACTAACGCTTGACCCAAGGCTTGATAGCTTGTTTCGGAATCAAACAATGAATTTGACTTAGTTCGTCAAGAACACTTGATGAATTTCGAGAAGAACAAGCTTGAAGTCTGAACTTAGGGCTGCAAATGAACGAGTACTCGGTTCTTTTAGGAGGATTCTAGCTCGTGTTCATTTATTTTGACAGTGTTCAAGTTCGGCTCGTAATCGTCACAAGCTCAAATCCATGCTCAACTTGGCTAAGTCGGCTCGGCTCGACTCATAAAAAGAGAATTAATAAAAATATTTAAGAAGTTAATCCAATTTTATAAATCGAAAGCCATAATTTTTATTTCTAACTGTAAAAATGCCTAAAAAATCAATGTTTATGTTTAGGTTTGATTTTGGTTTATCTCAATTGGGCTTCTGAAATAATTATCCCTATAATTGGACTTCTAAAATAATAAACGAGATGTTCACAAGCTTTTCATGAACAAATTTGGATGTTCTTGCTCGGCCGTTTATTAAATGAGTTCATTTTTTTTGTTCAAGCTCGGCTCGTTTGTTTGACAAACGATCACTAATGCGCTTTTATTGAACGAATCACGAGCTTGTTCACGTAAATCTCGGTTTACTTGCAGTCTTATTTGAACTTGAATGATGTATTCTTCAACTTGAAGAATTTTTGTCTTCAACTTGACAGAGCTCTGGCTTAGGAGTGAACTTTAGCTTGAGAGAATGGTCTTGTTCTTGTGTCTTGAGAGAATAGCCGTGTTCTTCTTACTTGAGGAAAAAAAAAGTTATTTGACTTGAAAGAAAAATCTTGTTCCTCTGACTTGGGAGTAAAACTTATATCTACACCTTGGGGCCAGCCCATATGTCTAGGGATAGATGGATAGATGAGAATGTTGCTATCGAATTGCACCACTTTGATAATTATTACTTAATTTTGTAAGGAGATAAATACCAAATTTATGAACAATCTCATTGGCTAAAAATCTCAAGTTGATACATGGTGCACTTTGATTGGCCAGACCACTTCATCGCAATATATATTCACAGTAAATGGAACCTTTAGTTGGCTTAGCCATGTCACTATGTCAAGCTAAAGACAAATATATAATTTATTTAGTTGTCCTTAAATCTTTAATTAACAGCCACGTGGTAAGTTTTTATTCGACCACGTAATAATATTTTAACGAACACGTGCCAGCATTCGTCATTATGTATATATTTTAACTATGAATAAATAATAGCTGTCAATCTATGAGTGACATTAAATTTACCCTTCTACAGAGCTTCTGTGGTTGTCCTTGTGTTCTTTAAGAACATGGTCATACTCATATTTTTCCTTAGAACTAAATAGTCCTGAAAATGGGCTTTAAGCTATAGCTGAACAATCTAAATTATGCGGTCAATGTTCTTAAACTTAGAGTGAATCTAACTCCTCATTCCCCTATGCAGTGAGCCAAAAAGATTAGTCCCTAATAGAGCTGCTAACCAGGCACAGGAGCAGTAACCAAGCACTGGAGCAGCAACTAAAGTCAAACAACCTTTCTTCAGTTATTACGCAAACTTGGCCAACCATATCTGTAAAAATGCTACATGCTCTTTTTCCTCAACGAGGCCATCATAATTCTTAGGTACATCATAAAAAAATGAGGGAAGAAAGCGACCAGTCTAACACCAATTTAACATTGATTAGTAAGATTGAGTGAAAATCTGAAAACATCCCTAGAAAGCATGTTAAAAGATGTTTGAGATTGATTTTGAGATGGTTAATCCTGATTGATTAAATCAGATATTTATGTTTTCGATAAAAAAAATTTAAAAGATTTAACCTGACTCAAAAATTTTAAATTTGATTAAATCCATAATAGTGAAAAATGAGGATTATAAAATAATCACTTTCTCATAATTAGGTTTGACTCTATAATTCACTATACTATCTTTGTATTTCTCACAGAAGGGCATTACATATCCTTTAACTAATTTGTGAAAGTTATTGTATTATAAGTACTAATGTCATATTGTGGGCGTTTCCAGTTTAAAATAAGAAATAAACAACTTTTGTAGGTGGGTGAAAGTAGCTTTTCGATAATTTATTTTTATATTATAGTTATGCAAAAATGAAAGTTATATAATATTACCTTTCTAAATAAATATTAGAAGTTTATTTATCAAGTGTATACAATAATTTTTATCATAGTGGAGTTGATTTAAACACTTTTTAGTTTATAGCTACTTTTACCGAACAACAAAGTGATCTGTTTAAAGTAGATTAAATCTGATTTTAAAAATTAATTAAAATTTAAGCTGAAATATGTTTTTTTATAACTAATCTCGTATGGCTCTGGCTAATATAAGGAAACACGACCTACCCAAGTATTCCATTAATTCTTACTACAATATGCCATTGTCTAAATAGGCTCGGGAAGTTACTGTGTAACTTCCCCACAAAGGGGACCATAACAAAATAAAGTATTGGAATAACATTGGGATGAAAACAATCTCCCGATAAAGGGTGGGGCTGGTCAACGATTATGATTGCACCAAAAAGCAAAGTTACCTAAACATTATAGTGAGGTGCAATCAGAGCATCATATTGCAGTAACTAGTCTCTACGATAATCTTGGCCTAATTTATTTTTTCGTTACCCTTTGGTTTATTTGGACCCATAAAAACAAGCTTGTTTTTAGTAACATACCCTTTAACTTGTGGGAGATTATTCCACAAATTCTCACTTTGACTAATTCAATATACACTGATCTAACTCATTTGCCTTCAATACCTTCTTCACTCCCTCAACCAAATTACTCACCAAATACAAACCATAACCCAAATCCTCGTTGTGATCCGATCATTATTCATAGCTATCCTTTGCCTTGTTGTTGTGTAACTCCTTATAACTTTACCATGGCCATTTTTTCCTGTTTTGATAGCAATCGTCTTCGGGTGGGCATTGGTTTATCTTGTTCTGTAAATAGTGTGAGGTGTGGTTCAGTGGCTCTTTCATCTTTGTCCTTGGACAAATATATAGCTTTAACCATTATTCTGCATATTGCATCTTTATGGGCTCTTAAAAATAATTTCCTACATATCAAGGTTTTAACTGAATCTTGTTTCCTCCTCAATCAGATGGCAGGTTTTGAAGAAATTTAGATACGGTGGCACCCATCATCATCTATAATTTTGTTATAGTGTAACAGACTATCATCACTTTAGAAATTGACAGGGCCGCCCCTCAACTTTTGACAGAAGCACGGCTCTTAACTCATTTTGCATGTCAGGCCCGTATAAATATCTACCAAGACTGGGTTGATGATAAAGTGAAGGGTGTTGGCCTTGTTTCGTAGTGATGCTGATTCATAAACTTTTGCAGGGTGTCTTCAGGGTTTGGCTTGTATTTTCTTTTTGTCTTGTTGTATTAGCCATAAGGCTAAATGTTATTTTACTTTGAATGCAGTTCTCTTATTAACAAAAAAAAAAAAAATGTGATCTGGATTTGAACGATAGTAGAGTAACCACTTTGATATCTTGAGAAAGCCGTTGGGCCTAATTTCCTCACACAATATAGACTATAACTGACAAGCATCAAATTTTCCAGATCAACTGTCTTCTTTTGGAATTTCTGCCTCCCCCTTCTGTAAAGCCTCTCCTCCACAGACCCCGCTGCCGCCCCTTCCCCCCTCCAACTCCTATGGCTGTGAGGTTGGAAGGGGAGGCCCTTTCAATGCTACTCCTCTTCCTTCGTCTCCTTATGCTGCCGTCTTTCACAATTTTTGTTCCTCCTAAGTGGGCACCCTATTTTTCTGCCTGCATCCAACGCCACCCTCTTCTAGCCTCTGATCTCTACTACCACCCCCAGATCGGAAGTCCTTCAGCCAAACAATTACTCTCTCCCACTCGCTACCCTTAGATTTGATAGGTTTGTTCGGATCCATCGTGTTCATAACACCTCTGTTTCGGTTGGTTTGGGTTGAGATCTCCGATGCGGGTCCAATATGGTGGGCTTGTGGCTTGAAGATGACAGATCTAATGGGATGGATGATGTTGTTTCCCTTCGAGCTCCGGATCAATCAGATCCAGCCTCGAGAACCCGCTCCACCTCTTTTGGTTCCGATGTTGACATCAGCAGTAATGTAAACTATCACTTTATATGGCCCATGGATTTGATGCCCCACGGCATCTCCTCCACCCTGTTGCCACTTGATCTGGATTTTTAAAATCCAACAGTGGTAATATTTATCGTTTCTGTTTTCCTCCAAGGCCATATTGGCCGGTTCAAACTCCAGGGTTAAGCATATGTTGTTGCTTTTACTCATTTTCAAGTACTTTTTGTACTATGTGTCCAGGGCCAAACATTAGTTTGTGCTCTTTTAGGTTGTACTTTTGTGTTTTAATTAATGAAATATCTGTTTGACCAAAAAAAAAAAGAGAGAAAGCCATTGAGCCTGGATAGAAATTGATCAGACAAGAAAAGTGATTGAGGAGGAACTGAATATTAAATACAGAAAAAATTGAGATTTGATGATTGAAGAAGAAGAAACCAAAACCTAAGGCAACGATTTGGTTGTAATTGACAGGTACCTAAAAAGGATGGAGCCGTATATTTAAAGGAAAAAAAGTCACTTGTCCAATCAAAAAGGGATCCTCCCAAACCTAGTAACACTACAAGAAAAAGTGTATTTAGTGACGGACTTTTATCGAGAGACGAAAATCTATTGCTAAAAGGCAGATTTACGGACGGATTATTCCATTAGTGAGACTCCGTCTCTACAAACTTTTACCGACGGGTAAACCGTCGATAAATATTTTTATCGACGGATTTGCTGTAGTTAAAAGGTTTTTAAAATTTTTTTATTTTCGGCCGCATTTTTAAAATTTTGTAGAAAATTTTAGCGATGGCAAGATTCCATCGCTAAAACTCCCAAAGGTAGCCATTTGTGACGGAATATTTCGTCTCTAAAAATTCCATTGTTAGAAGTCTTGACTTTAAGCAGCTGACTTTTAGCGATGGGTATATCCGTCGCTAAAAGTTCTATTATAAAAATCCTTCTGAAACCAATAAAATAACCCTTGTTGGGGGAGGGGTGAATAGGGTTTTGAGAATTAATGGGGAATCTAAACTAAGCACAGTCACAAATCTCAATTGAACCAAGTAATACTTCAATGAAAATGCTAACTACACAATCTCAAGTTATTATAGAGTAATAAGTAAAGAGATTGAGTTAGAGATATTTGACAAGAAAATTTAAATGATTCGGCTTGAACTACCCTCAAGCTTACATCCACATCTTCAAGGAAGTTCCTTGCAAGAGCACTAGAATCTACTAGCAACAATCTTCTTCCAGGTCAAGATCAAAACCCTTACAACACTTGGTGATATCCCCACACCAAGCACAAGCCTTGAATCCACAAAGCTCACCCAAGACTTGACAAACTCAAACCTTGATCAAAATCCTTTTACAAAGATCAAATGTGTACAAAGAAACCTTCTTGAAAGGAAATGAGTACAAATGAAGCTCTCGTCTAATAGAGAGATGAGAGAATTGATGACCTGAAGAATGCTCCCTCTCAATCAAAGAATTGTTCACAAAGATGCTTTCTTTAATGATGTAAAACCATGAAGATGAAGTGAGAAAAGTTTAATATATAAGCCTTGATGTTTCTCTAATGAATGGAGGCTTAGAATATGGTTTCTATGGTGTATGATGAAGCCCCAAATCATTTATATAGAAAAGATATGAAATATAGTCGTTATATACATTATATGCGCAAAACTGTCATTACAGTCGGCTGTATTCCCAATGCAGTCGACTGGGTTCCCTCTAAACTAACTGTTGGGGTCTTGTCCTAGAAAATAGCCGTTGGAGCTGAATTTTGATCAATGCAGTCGACTGTATTACAATGCAATTGATTGTATTACCCTACTGCCTATTGTCTGCCTCACAGAACCTCTTTTCTTATTTTGCGCATAACTTGCTTTAGAAAAATTGGATTGAGGTGTCATTTTTTGCGTTAGAAAGCTAATGAAAGGTTTTATCAAAATATAAAAAGTTTAGAACCAAATTTTTTTTTGAGAAAAATCTGAGTAAGCTCCAAGTTCACTCATTTTCAAGAACCACACTTGTGTGAATGGTTATGAATCCGAGCATCAAACTAGGACTATTTATATAATAGTAAAGATCAATCATAATCGATAATAACTTAGCCTATGCATCCTTTCTTACTCTTTGACATTGGACTTGATGAAGCTTTCATAGCATGTCCACTATAGCTTTAAGCTTCTTTGGCTTTAATCTATCTATCCAACTTCTCAAACGTGTTTTCATGAGTGTGCATGTATATACCTACTAAGAATACACTCAAAACACATATTAGAACATAATCAATGTGTAGTTATCATCAAAACAAGATGTAAGCCTAGATTATCTAACCATAGGGTAACACCTTCAATTGTCTCTTCCCATCTTTCTCTCGCTTTTCGGTTCTCACTCACCCCCGATTTCTTCCCCCGGTGACCCCTCCCCCCCACGACGCCATGCAAAGCTACAGCTCCCGTGGGCCCCCATTACTGTGCCACCACAACCGCTACCGTTGTCGCAGCCGTTGCACCACCTCCGCCATTGGTATGTCCATTTTATCCTAGTTTATGGTTTAATGTATGTGTTTAACTTATGTGTGTGTGTGTGTTTTGGATGTGGCAGTTAGAAAAAATTAGGGTGAATACGATATGATTTTTGTTACATGTTAAAATTTGTTATTTATCACTATAATTGTTGTAATTGTTATAATTGTTATAATGTATATTGTATTGGCAGTTAGAAAAAATTAACCCTGATTCACACTAATGAAACTTAATTAACCTTTATTAACCATGGTTAATCTCGATTAATCATAAATAACCTTGATTAAACCTTAACTAACTTTGATTAACCTCTAGCACATCCCTAGGTGACCCTAATTAACTATAATTAACCATAATTAAACGTAATTAACCCCAATCAATCCTAATTAATCTTAAGTAACCCTGATTAATCGCAATTAACTCCTATTCACCATAATTAAACTTAATTAATCCTGATTAACCCTAATTAGACATAATTAACTGTAATTGATCTCTATTAACCCTAATTAATCCCGATTAACAGTAATTAACTCTGATTCACCCTAATTAAACCTAATTGACTGTAATTAACCCTAATTAGCCTTAATTAATCTCGATTAATTCTAATTAACCCCGATTCACTGTAGCTAAATATAATTAACTATTATTAGACCTAATAAACCCTGATTCATCCTAAGTAAACCTAATTAACCATGACTAACTATAATTAACCTTGATTAATCTTAATTAGCCTTAATTAATCCTGACTAATCCCGATTCACCCTAATTAGACGTAATTAACTAATATTAAACCTAATTAACCCATATTCACCCTAATTAAATGTAATTAATTCCGATTAACCCTAATTAACCCTGATCAACCCTAAAGAACCCTAATTAAACCCTAATATATTCCTAATTAACCCAAATTATCCTAAATACAATCTAACCGTAATTATTTTCTTAAACCCAAAACTCAATCACAGGTGGGGCAATATTAACTCCATAGATGAACTCAACGAATTCTAAAGTGACTCAATCTTAATTAACCCTATTTAGAACATTAACTCTAATTAACCTTAATTAGCTCTTACTTAAAACCATGCCTTTATTTGGAAAATTTTAGTAAATTAAATGGCACAGTTAACAATAATTAAGTCTAATATTAAAACCAATTAACTCTACTTAATCCTATTTAGCTCGAATTAGCCCTCATTAGCATTAACCCAATTTATCTCGAATTAGCCCTTATTAGCCTTAATCAGCCCTAATTACCCTAATTAAAACTTATTAACCCTACTTAACATTGATTAATCCTAATTTACTGTTAATTTAATCTCTAATTAGCCCTAACTATTGTTGATTAACCTAATTAAATCTTGATTGTCCTGATAAATTGTTGACAAACCCTAATTAAACTCAATTAGGATAATTAATTATAATATGCTCTAATTAGGCTTAATTAGCCCTATGTAGCCCAAATTAGCCCTAATTGAATCCTGTATAACACTAATTAAGTCTAATTAAATGCAATTCACTATAATTAACCCTAAATAACTCGAATTAGCCCTAATTGCCCTTAACTAACTCATTAACTAGGCATGCTCACAATAATTAGCTCTTAATTTAACCCTAATCAAGTCTAATTAAACCCAATCAACTCTAATTGACCCTATTTAGCTCTCTTTCGTGCTCTAGTACCTTGTTCGCGTGATTTTAGGGAGAAAGAATGGAGTTCCCCTTATGGTTCGTCCAAGCATCGAATGAAGTTGCAAGATTCAGAGGTTAATATTTGAGATCCCAAATGTTTTGCTTTTATACACAACCCAGTACTGTGTATCTAGTTGGAAGTTAGCCTAAAATATCCATAACTCCCTTTTTTTGCCACTGATTTGCAGTTACTTTTATCATTTAGGTTTGGTATAAAATTATTTCGTTATAGTGAACTTGAGCTGAGAAAATTATCAGTAATAAATCCTTTCATATGTAACGATCCACCAAATCAGGATTCTCAAGTAAATTTGGTGCTTTTGGTTGGTAAGTTATGGACTAAAAAAATTTTCCTTAGCTCATTATGTTGAACCATCTCGTCTAAGACCTTATCTTCCGAGATTTTATGTAATGCTTTTGGCTCTTAACTCTCCATATCTGCAGAAGAGAAGACTTTCTGAGACAAAAAGGTCTTTCTCAGCATGTCGCAGACATTTCCTGAGGTAATTAGATGGTAAATATACACAGTTTTCTTCTGACAAATCATGTATGCCCGACATATGGCTTGCCTTTCAACTGATGGATTCCAACCAACATCAAGCAAAAAAACTCTTGACGCCCCAACTAGATTTATACCTTCTAAACAAGCTTTTATTGAGGCCAAAAGGGCTAATTAGGGTTGATCAGTTTATTAGGGCTAAGTAGGGCCAATTAGGGCTAATTCGAGCAAAATAGGGTTAATTTGAGCTAAATAGGGTTAATTAGAATTAACTAGGATTAAGTAGACTTAATTATTGTTAACTATGGTTTTAAGTAGCGGCAATTGACCATTAGTTCTCTAAATAATCCTACAAGTGATGTACAGGTACTTTTGGTGTCACTAAAAGGCTTGTTTAGAAGGTATAAATTTGGTAGGGGCATTGAGAGTTGTTTTGCTTGATATTGATTGGAATCCATCAGTTGAAAGGCAAGCCATATGTCGGGATACAGGATCGGTCAGAAGAAAATTTT
Source organism: Escallonia herrerae (assembly GCA_033070095.1). Taxonomy (NCBI): domain Eukaryota; kingdom Viridiplantae; phylum Streptophyta; class Magnoliopsida; order Escalloniales; family Escalloniaceae; genus Escallonia; species Escallonia herrerae. Next base: position 28,090 of record JAVXUP010000801.1, on the reverse strand, counting down.
GTATATTTACCATCTAATTACCTCAGGAACAATGAAGGGTCGAAAATGTATGCGACAGGCTGAGCAAGACCTTTTGTCTCAGAAAGTCTTCTTTACTGTAGACATGGAGAGTTGCGAGCCAAAGATGTTATTCGAAGTCCCGGAAGATAAGATCTTAGATGAGATGGTTCAACATGATGGCTTAAGGAAAGATTTTTAGTTCATAACTTACCAATCAAAAACACCGGATTTACTTGAGAATCTTCATTTGGTGGATCATTATATGTTAAAGGATTTATGAATGATGATTTCTCAGCTCAAGTTCACTATAACCAAATGATTTTGTACCGAACCAAAATAGATAAAAGCAACTGCAAATTAGTGGCAAGAAAAGGGAGTTGTGCACATTTTAGGCTGACTTCCATCTAGATACACAGTATTGGGTCATGTATAAAAATGAAACATTTGGGCTCTTTAATATTTAGCATCCTCGTACCTCTGAATCTTACAACTTCACTCAATGGTTGAATGAACCATGAAGGGAACTCCATTCTCTCTTCCTAAAATCATGCAAAAAGGTACTGGAACACTAAAGAGAGCTAAATCGGGTCAATTAGAGTTGATTTGGTTTAAGTAGACTCAGTTAGGGTTTAATTAAAAGCTAATTAAGGTGAACATGCCGAGTTAATGTGATAATTAAGAGCAATTAGGGCTAATTCAAGTTATTTAGGGTTAATAACAGTAAATTGCGTTTAATTAGACTCTATTAGTGTTATTCAGGATTTAATTATGGCTAATTCGGGCAACTTAGGGCTAATTAAGCCTAATTAGAGCATAGCACAGTTAATCATCCTAATTGGGATTAATTAGGGTTTGTCAACGATTTATCAGACAATCAGAGTTTAATTAGGTTAATCAGCGATAATTAGGGCTAATTAGAGATTAAATTAATAGTAAATTAGGGTTAATCAGTGTTAATTAGGGCTAATCAATGTTAGTTATGGCTAATTAGGGCTAATGGGAGTTAGTTGAGTTTAATTAAGATTAATTCGTGCAAATTAGAGTTTAATTAGGGTTAATTAGTTTTAGTTAGGGTTAATCAGTTTTAATTAGGCCGTGTACGCGGCCTCCCCTGTATGACTGCACGTGCCATAATAGGAGTGTCCTCACCCCCCGCAGCCCCTCCACAGACGCAGACATTGATCGTGGAACGACCATCGTTATACGAGGATGAGATCTGTCACATTGCTGCGGAGGTGTATAGGATGATCACTGCGCATAATCAGGTACAATACAACCACTATATATGTTTACTAAACACCACATACGATTGCTCTTGATATTAATGCGTCTGTGCCTTTACATGTAAGGCACTGTTGTTGGACATGCCGAGCCGGATCTGGATCACAGTGCCCCCGTGAACTAGGACGATCAGCAGGATCCATATCCGAGACTCGCCGACTGATCAACCCTTTTCCTCCTAGCTATTTGTATCCCGCTCCTGTGCCCCCCGACTTGTACTTCCCTCCCCTCCCCTACTCTATTGTACCCCGCTCCTGTGCTCTCTGGAACTTTATCTATATTTTATTTTTTGATTAGTATAGAATCCATTATATATATATATATATATATGTGTGTGTGTGTGTGTGTGTGTGTGTGTGTGTGTGTGTGTCTGTGTTGTGTCTGTTTTAAGGTTAAATAATTGCTGATGGATCAATAATTATTTAACCCTAATGTACTTTGAGAAATATTTGCTGGATTGAGAATGATTGTTGAGAATTTGTAATTACAGGTTTAGGCATAAAAATTATATTTTTTAAAAATTAGTTTGACTTTTAGCTGCGGATTTTATTTCGTCGCTAAAATTCTTACTTTTTCTGTACATAAATGACTTTTGACATTTGTTTTGTCGAAAAAAAGGTTTAAATGACAACTTTTAGCAACAGATATTCAGTCGCTAAAAGTCATCATTTTTTAAATAATTTTTGGAGACGAATAGTTCCATCACTAAATATTTTACGTAATAAATTATTTTTTAAAAAAGAAAATAAATTTAAAATAAGGAAAATATATTTAGGGACGGATACTCCGTCGTTAATTATATTAATACGTCCTTCGCTCAAAGTCGGCTTTAGGCAAAGGATTCCAAAATTCCGTCACAAAACTTTTAGCGATGGGGTTATAAGCAACGAACTTTTAGTTACGCGGTGTCCGTCGTTAAAAGTCATTGGCAACGGATGTAGGGTTTTTAGCAACAAAACTTTCTGTCGTTAAAAGTCTTTTTTTTGTAGTGTTATTATAGAAGCATGTAGAAATATTATATATCTAGAGGGCGATTTTTCTCTTCTTAATGATAAAAGCTTTGTAGAGTCATGTAAGCCAATTTTTAGATAATAACATGATGAGATGACACAATTAAATCATCCTTGCATTTTGGGGTGCCATTTTTTACACCCTATATGAAGTTTGAGTCGATAAGCCAGACCGTTGGCACCCGTGCATTTTGGGCTAAAGAGCACAGCTAATAAAGAAACAACTTGACGAAGCACATGAGCCAAGCACACGAGAAAGTGAGCATTTACATTCTATTTGTGAGGGTTTTTTTAGGAGAGAAAATAGAGGAAATGAAAGTAAAGTGACTAATTTCCTTCCTTCCTTCCTTTTCTCTAATTTGTGAGTCTTTTTAGGAGAGAAAATAAGATAAAAGGGGTGAAGGTTTAGGCTTCTTTCCCTCCAAATCTTTCCTCTGAAAAATGGAGAAAAAGAAAACCCTCATGACTAATACTTTCATAAGGCCCATATTTCTCTTGAGATAATGAAAGATAAAATTTTAATTACTTTTAGGTCCTAAGTTTTCAATACAAAAACTTACCATTTTAATTACAAACAAGAAAAGCAGCATAAGTACAGTAACGTACAACTTCATCTCTTCATAATTTCAGGTAAGTTTAGCATGTGTAAGTTTGCTTTGTGACTAAGGATTTTTTTTTGTTTGATTCTGGCTTTGATTTTGATTTTTTTTGTGATATTTGTTCATGAGTTCATGTGAAAGGGCTTGCAAGCTTTTTTTTTTCATGTTAGGTTAAAATAAAAATTTTTGAATGAGAAGGGGAAGAATTATTGAGCTTAAAACAACAATAAAAAAATTAAATGGGGTTTTTCATTTTTGGCCAAAAAGAATCATGAAAGTCCAAAGAATAATCGAGAAGTACTGAATTACTCAAATCTAATCAATACAAATTAATTTGTAGTTACCATCATCATTTATGTTGTACTCGGACAAAAGCACCTCCAGATGAATAATGCGTGAGTGATAGATTGTGTGTGGAGGTCGGAATATAAATGCAGAGGAATCAGCAAGAACCCATGGAGAACAGGGACTGGAGAAAGAACATAAGAGTGAGGAGGTGAAAAAGGACTAATGATCAGCATGAAATGCTACAAATCCCATAAATTAAGTGCGTAGGTTTCGGATGCAAGCAGCTAGCTAGGCCTTTTTCTGCCGGTGTTGCTACATATACTTCAGCCTTTCCTCATGTTATGAGTGTTTTGGCACTCCTCTATAAAGAGGCCATAGGACTTTTAGTTCCACCTATTAATTTAGTGTAAAAATTTGACATTGCACTATTCAACATAAAAATCATATGACATTACATCATTTTCCATTTTTTTGGGGGCTGTACATAAAGATAATGTTTTTTGGTTTTGTTATGGACTCGTAGACAGAAACCCGAATAATTCAAGACATCATCAAGTTTAGGATGTTGGTAAGAGATTGACAACTAGTTGCCATTGTGTCATGTCGCTCATTCTAATATGCGTCGAAGGAGAAGTCATAAAAAGAGGTAAGAGAAACCAAGGGGGGTGGTATGCAAAACAAGGCAAATACTAGGAGATGCATCAGTTCGATGCCTTAGTATAGATGCACATAAATTGTGATGTTATTTGCATGGGATAGCAAGGATTTGAAAAGCAAGATGCTACAAAATGGGGAGGATCTTAAACCTATTCAACGAGTATTGGACGAAGAAAAAGTTACAATTTCTTCACATTCTATCACAAAATGGAAGAATAGTATGATGTCATCCTTCTTCTGTTGTTCTAGAATGTATTGACGTCTTTTATCGGCTCTTGAGGGCAGTAACACTTGTCGAAGGAAATTTTCTAACCATCTTTCAAAATAAACATTACTTTTACTACTTTCATATTTTACACATATTTATGAAGCATGCACAACACATACAACATATGTACGTGAGGATTGCATAGGTGCAATGAATGGAATACATATTCTCGTCAACTTATCTAGTCATAACGATTCACAAAGTTATCGTGGTAGGAAGGATTACCTAACGCTGAATATGTTGGCTGGATGTGCATTTGACTTGAAACTTACATATGTCTTACCTAGTTTGGAAATGACTACATCTGAATCAAGAAAAACTAAGAATGCACTCGCATGAGAAGATAACCTGGTTACCCCAATTGGTAAAATCTTTCAGTTTTACGAAAAGAGTAAAATTGTAAATTTTGAAGAGAAAACTTGATAATCTTAATACTCCCTCTGTCCCTAAAAGAGTGATCCATTTGACTTTGCAGGTATATTAAGGATTTAGGTAATATATTGTGTGTCTTTCCCATTTTATCCTTTAGAGAGAGGGGGAAGAGAGTGGGGCATGAGAGAGAAATTCGTTGGTAGAGTGTTAAATGTGAAGAGAGAAATAGAATTAAAAAGTGTAAAGTAGTGGGCCATGAGACAGAAAATGAGTTTGTAGAAAATTAAATGTGGTGAGAGAAATAGAATAAAAAAGCATAAAAAGGATAAATATGTAAAAATACCTACATAATCTTTCCTAATTTGGAGGTGATCAATTTTTGTGGGACGCCCAAGAAGGAAATATAATCAGTTTTTTAGGGACGGAGGGAGTATTTAATAGGGAGAAATTATCTTGTCAACACAGGCTTCATGCATAGGAGTGTATTTATGATGCCATTAAGCGATGTACCTTACCATTTGAAAGAGTCTATACTAGACCACTAGAGAATTACAAAAACTTATTTGACCTTTGTCATGCATAACCGAATAATGCTATTGAAAGAGTATTTGGTGTACTAAAGGCTCTCCTATGTTGGGAATAAGAGAGCCTAAAGCAGTCATAATTTTTATTAGCATGTTGCATCCTAAATAACTTTGAGATGGGAGCAGGTCTTGATGAATAACTAATTGCTCGAATTGACCAAGAACTTGAAGATCAAGAGCGTGGAGAGGTATAGATCTGTCAAGAGATGTTAAAGATGATGCCACAAGTAAATATATATAAGAAATTATGGTGCAGCGGATATGTGAAATGATTACCAACCGTAAATTTGATGTCCAAGGAATGTTAAATTATTGTCATAGTTGCAATAAGTACTTTGGACTTATATTGCTTCGCGAATGTAAAAGAATCGGTTCACTTCTTTGAATAGTAAGCATAAAGTACTTCTATTTGCATTTTGAGTGTGTATTCACTTCACATTTAGTTGTTATTCTAGCTAACCTTGAATGACTTAAGTTACAAGTAGTTTATCATCTTGCTTTTTCTTATCTAACGTAGTTACAAGTAGTTTATCATCGCCAAGGGAATCATCGGGTTCCAGTTTTAAGCCCTACTTCATATGAACGATGGTTGAAAATTTGTGAGAAAAGCTTTGCATGCATGCCAGAGCTAATGAAACAACATTTGAACAAGTGTACTAAAAACTTGAAAGCTCATTTCTTTAAATGCTTTGACATGTTCAGAAAAGATAAAAATAGTAGGTTTTCTTGGAACTCAGTGATATCACGTTGAGGTGCACATGATGTTTGAAAAAAGTAGGAAGGGTATCTTTCGTCTTGTGTATTTTTTTGGTTTTGTTAGGAAGAGAATTGTACTGATACGAGTAAAAATTTACGAAAGATATTATAGTTCCATCCAACATCTGTACATGGCATTAGGTTTCAGCCATTTATTATTTGTTTGTTTTTTTTTTTGTTAACAGGAAAACCCTAAGGACTTTCAATGGTTGAAATAGCCTTGCTACAACTGCGAAGCTATTTATGGGCCAAAGACAGGGCAACACGCAAAAGTTCAATGAGTTAGAATGATGACTATAGGTGGTAATGATGTTTTCACACAATGCATGCTTATCGGACGGCTATGGTACGAAAGATGATGAAGCTACGAAATGATTGATTAAACCTACTCAAACACCCTGTAGAAATTCAACGACTTCTAAAGAGAAAAGAAGAAGTCTGGACTTGAAGCTAATGATGAAGTTAAGGCTATCATTATAGCATTAGAAAAGGGAAATGCTATCATTGAAATGTCTTGCCCTGGTGTGTATAATGAGGAAGAAATTCGAACTGAGTTCTCATTGGAGTTGAAAAAGGCTCGATTGAGACTGATACCATTGTTTTTGAAGAATTCAGAAAAGTCAAGGGTTGTTTTGGTTGTCCATCCAAGAGGCGCTAGCTCATGTTAGAGAAAATAATGGAGTTAACTACTCGGTTGACTACTGTAGTATTAAGAAAATTTAACTTTGGTCACTGGACGTTGGTTTGTGCCAAAATGATCACCAAAATTTGAAATTTGTTTCAGTCAGGTCACTCCATCAGCTTCTGTCAATCTAAATCTGTTAACTCATGGGTAAAATCGTCCTTTTATTATTTTCCTTCTTTTTTCTTCTTCTTCCTTCTTCTTCACACACACACACACACACACACACACACACACACGTACACGCACACGCATGCTCCTATAACTTCAGAAGCTTACTAAATTCAAAATAGATAAAGTAAAACTTAAAGAAGGAAGAAACTCATTTGGTTTTGCAATTTTAAAGATAATTAAGACACTTAAGATAGTAATCCCTACTACCAGCTTAAACAGAAAAATATTTATACATATACACTTTTGTTGTTCACCAGAATGGGGTTGCCGAAAGGATGAATAGAACCTTGCTGGAGCTAGCTAGATGCATGAGGTTGAATGCAGATTTGCCTAAGAGTTTCTGGGCTGAAGCTAGTAACATAGTTTGTTACGTGATCAACCGTTCTCCATCATTTGCCATTAATCACCAAGTTCCCGAAGAGGTATGGTCTGGTAAACAAGTTAATTTTTCTGCAATGAGAATTTTTTGTTGTCCTGCGTATGTTCATCTTCAGAATGAAGAATGATGCAAACTTAATCCTAAGACAAAAGAATGTATATTCCTTGGGTACAAGGAAAGAGTAAAAGGATACAGGTTATGGGATCCAATGGCCAAGAAGAAGGTGATTAATATAGATGTGGTATTCAATGAAGCACATATGTTGAATACGAATGCAACTTCTAGTGAGAGGCAGGGTCACACAGTGGAGATAGAGTTGCATGAGCAGAGGACAAAATCAGTTGATGAGTCTACAGATGGATCTACAGATGAGCCGTCTTTAGAGGATCCAGAGGAGCATTCTAGTGATTCTTAGAATCTAGTCAGAGATAAAGAGCCACGTACTAAGAAACCAACTCAAAGGTATGGTTTTGAGGACTTGGTCTCTTTTGCACTAATCGTGGAAAGTAGAGATCCTACCAGTTACAACGAGGCTATCAAGGCAGAGGATGGTAACTTGTGGTTGACAGTAATGGATGAGGAGATAGAATCTCTATGGAAGAATCAGACTTGGGAATTGGTTAAAATTTTAAAGGATGTGAAGACTATTGGATGCAAGTGGGTTTATAGGAAAAAGGAAGATCATAAGTACAAGGCAAGACTGGTGGCAAAAGGATATTCTCAAAAGGAGGGAATTGATTATAATGAGATCTTTTTGCCAGTAGTGAAGCATACTTCTATCAGATTGATATTGTCCATTGTAGCAGCACAGAATATGGAGTTGGAGCAGCTTGATGTGAAGATAGCTTTCCTTCATGGTGATTTGAAGGAAAGGATCTACATGCAGCAACCTGAGGGATTTATTGAACCTGGGAAGAAGGACTGTGTGCAAGCTGAAAAAGTCCTTATACGGTTTGAAGCAGTCTCCTCGGTAGTGGTACAAGCGATTCGACACATTCATTCTAACTCATGGTTACTCTCGCTATAAGTATGATTGTTGTTTGTATTATCAAGTCCTTGATGATGGTTCATTGTTGTCGCTCACATTATATGCGGATGATATGTTAATTGCTGCGAAGGGTAAGTCTCATATTCTGCACTTGAAGAAATTGTTGAGCAGGGAGTTTGATATGAAGGATCTTGGTTCTGCAAAACAGATCCTTGGTATGGAGATTCATAGAGATCGAAAGGCCAGAAAGTTGTGGGTAACTCAGAAAAGTTAGGTTGAAAAGATACTGGAGAGGTTTAGCATGCTCAATGCTAAACTAGTTAGTACACCATTGGGAGCTCATTTTCAGTTATCCTCACGACTTTGTCCTAGTACTAAAGAAGATGTTGAGTATATGTATTGAGTACCGTATGCAAATGCGGTTAGTTGTCTTATGTATGCCATGGTGGGTACTAGACCTGATATCTTACATGCGATTAATATGGTCAGCAGGTATATGGGAAATCCAGGAAATAAGCATTGGAATGCAGTAAAGTGGATCTTTCGTTATCTAGTAGGTTTGACCAACTTTGCCGTCATGTTTGATCGTGATGGGGCAAAAGGTGAGGTTTTTGACTTTGTGGATTCTGATTATGCCGGGGACTTGGATTCCAGGAGGTCCACGACTGGATATATTTTTACATTCTATGGAGGGCCAATATGTTGGAAATCAGTGTTACAATCTATGACAGCATTGTTGGAAATCAGTGTTACAGTCTATGACAGCATTGTCAACTACGGAGGCAGAGTACATGGCATTGACAGAGGTAGCTAAGGAGGCATTATGGTTAAAGGGACTGGTAGAGGAGCTTGGCTTTAAGCAGCATGGTGTTTTGTAATAGTGTGACAGTCAGAGTGCATTGGATTTGGCAAAGAATCAGGTTTTCCATGCAAGGACCAAACATATTGATGTACGTTATCATAGGGTCCGGGAATGGATTAATTCTAAACAAATTTTCGTGCACAAGGTTCACACTAATGACAACGCTGTTGATATGCACACGAAGACAGTCACGACAGAGAAGTTCAAGCATTGATTAAGCTTGATTCATCTCCTTTCTTGTTGAGTTCAAGGTGGAGTGTATCCCTACCTTTAAAGGGGATGCAAGGTATAGTACCTGAAGAAGGAACTAAAGGCTTATTACACTTTCCTCGTGGAGTGGTTTGTTAATACATGCCAAGGTGGAGATTGTTGATATATGTCTTGTATTTATGTCTCACATCAGTTACTCAAAGAAGGTTGCAACTTGGCCCTTAGTATATAAGACATCTTGTTCCACATTGCTTGGAGAGAAAAGATCACTGCTTTTTCCAAGTATAAGTAAGGTGTCTTGTATTGTGTTTAAGGGCAAGAGAAGAGAGTCTTTCTTTGAGTAGGAAAGAAAGAAAGAAGAGTCCTTCTTTGAGTAGGAAAACAGTTGAGAGATACACGTGACGGAGCATTGTAAATCTGACTTGTGCAAAGTGGATTTGAGTTCTCTCATATTTCTTGTGTTTTCATATTTGGTTATCGTGTTCTATATATATTTATCTAGAGCAATTTCGTAACATTAAGGCTGGCCTCTTTGCCCATCAGTCTTGAGCCCATGCTTGCTCGTAGTAAGACTCAATTACCATAGTCTCTTCCACCAACTGACTCAGTCACTAATTCCCACATGTTGATTCCTAAAAAGCCCAGAAAGCTTAGAGTTAGATTCTCTTGGGAAAGCACATGTAGTTCAAGGGAAATGAGTAGTAAGAGCAAAGCAGAAGCAGATGATGAGCAAAAGGGAAGAATCCCACATTGGGAAGCTTAAAATTATCTATAATTGTTGGCTTCTGACAGATTTTCAAGACCTCTTATGGCTGTCAAGTAATGGGCATGCACTGTTTGTTTTGTTTGGGGGGGGGGGGGGCGTCGATTGTGTGCACGTAACAATGGTTATTGTGTATGTGTTTATGGATCTTTTATGTATGTGTGTTGTGTGTGTGTGTTGTGACCCCGTGTGTGTGTGTGTGTGTGTGACAGTGTGTCAGTGCGCCGGGGGAGGGTGAAAGGGAAAGAAGAGAGGGGGAAAGAGAGAAAGAAGAGAAGGGGAAAGAGAGAAATAATAAGGTAAAAAGGCAAATATATCCCTGATTAAATGAACTTAACGGGGTCAATTTGATGGAGTGACTTGATTGAAACGAATTTCAAAATTTAGTGGTTACTTTGACACAAATTGATGTTCAATGACCAAAGTTGAATTCGCCTAACTAATAGTACAGTGATCAACCGAGTAGTTAACTCAAAATGATGACCAGTTCAAATGGTCATTGATAAAATATTTCGATGTTTGGGTTGACTAATGGTTGATTGTTTTCCTTATGTAGTGACATGAAGTAGATTTGAATGTCTATATGTTTGTAGCTAACTCATGGTTAGGTCTATGTTTTTCTACTGTGGCATTAATCTCTTCTTTTTTTTTTTTATTTCTCTCCTCTCAAAACTCAGAAATAGAATGTTGCATTCTAAAAGGCTGTTGTTGACGAATAACATCACAACGAAAGGACACACTTTGAGGCAATCAAGAGGGTGATAGTTGTTAAGCCCACGTTGCGAATGTGGCGAATAAGGGAGAGATAAAGTAAGATGTGAACCCAAAGATGGTGACAAATTCTATTAGGAAGACCAAGTCAAATTCGAAGCAATGTTAAAATAAAGTAACTCACATCTCGTATATGTAGCAAAGCCGAAGTTGAGAAAATGTTGCTCAGTTACCGCTTACTTCTACAGTCTTTTAGCTCGCACATGGATTTTTATAAATGTTGATTTGTTGAACTATTTTGAATTTACTCACCTTTTTAACTGAGTTAGATTCCTTTTTCCCCTCTCTCGCACCAATTAAAAATTTTTATTTGAATTCCTTATTTTGTCTCTCCCTCCCTTTCATGCCCCCCCTCTCCCACTCTCTCAGACACGCACGCACAGAAACATATGCATTCACACATCAGTATCTCATATATCTCTCTTTTTGTCTAAATTTTTGGACATACATGGTTCTTTTCTCTTCACTTCACTCTAAAAATTTTATCACAACATACTCCATCTAATACTAGTTGCACATAACCCAAGCTAATTTGATGGTTTTAGTTCCAGTACTGTGTAAACTAATCTTTGATTTCTCCAACATTTTTACATTTATTTAATTTTTTCATATTTATGATCTATAATACTTATATTTTTGTTAACCATCTGAGTTTGAAATTTGTTTTTCAAACAAATTACTTTCTCTGCAATTATATTCCTAAATTTAATATTAGAATTTGTAATTCTCTCCTTTTCCTTTTCTTCTCTTGCAGGTGTGTTTACTCTCTCGCTTTCATCTTTCACTAAACACCTGTTTTTCACTTATTCGTGGTACGTGAATCTACATGAATTGAAAGTCAGATTATCATTGTTTATACTATCTCCGTCCTAAATTATTTGATCATGTTTGATTTGCACGCTTATTTAGGATATGATTCATATGTTATGAGTTTTCTATTCTACGCTGAGAGAGAGAGAGAGAGAGAGAGAGCCATCAAAGAGAAAATGAGTTAGTGGAGAATTAAATGTGGAAAGAAAAATAATATAAAAAAATAAAAAATGGTAAACATGAAAAAACACTTGAAGAATTTTTTTAATTCATAAAGTAATCAATTTTCTTTGGGATGGAGGGAGTATTACTTCCTTTAAAGAGTTAATATCCAGTGGTGTTTCTTTGTACTTTGGCACGTTGAAGAGAAAGTGGCTAAGAAATACTAGCTGCAGCATTTCATGTATTTCTCACTTTTTGTTATTGGCAAAAACTCAGTGTTAAGATAATTATATACTTTTTAGTGATGAACATAAGGTGAAAATAGACTCTTCCTACAAAATTTGTTAATTTAGCAATTGTAGTATCGCGCTCTCGTGTACAATACGATAATAAAATTACAAAGTCTAAAAGCAACAGTTCGATGATTTTGCAAACCATTTTTAGGTCAATATTGGTTTCACAGTAGACATTAGGCTACTTTAGTTTTAGGGGCCGTTTGATAAAACTGAAACTTAAGTGCTGAAAAAGTTAAGCGCTGAATAATTAAAACTGAAAACTTTAAGCAATTAAATTTTTACTGAAAAATAAGTTAACCTGATAAACCAAAAACAGAAGTCTAAAAATTATTTATTTACAAATTTATCCATTTTATCATAATTATGCATTTGTTTATGTAATTTATAACTCTTTTTGGGAGGCTAAAATCGTGTTGGTGGTGGTGACAGTGACAATGGAGCAATAGTGATGGTGGCGGCAGCAGTGATGAAAAAGTGTCAATGGTGGCAGTAATAGTGCGTGAAGACGTCATGTTGGTAATTGTGATGATAGTGATAGGCCGCCACATGGCGGTGGTGGCAGTGGTTGTAGAGTGGTAGACCTTTAGATAATTTTAGTGGAAATGGATATGGTGACAACAGCGACAATATGGTAGAGTGGCGGTGTCCTTATAATGGTGTTAGTGGTGGTAGTGATAGTGACTAGGTCATGATAATTGTGGTGGAGGTAGCAAAAGAAAATAATAGTTATGGTGGTAGTTGTATTGTAATTGAGGCGGTGTTGCCAGTAAATTAATTGAGGCGGCATCGTGGTGGAAATTATTTTTTTATATAAAAATATGTTAAATAACTTTTAACTATCTCACTTAAAATTAAACGATCAGCATTAAGTAAGTGCACCCTAACTTAAATTTTTATCTATTTCTAGTAGGAATTAAATCTTTAAGTGATATAAGGTTTAGCATTATCAAACGCACTTAATTAAAAATTATTAAAAGCCTTAAGTTTTAAGTGCTTAATTGCGTTATCAAATACACTCTTAGTCTATTTTTTGTAGGAATTAATTTTTAAGTGATACAAGATTTACCGGTATCAAACACACTTAATTAAAAATTATTAAAAACCTTAAGTTTTAAGTGCTTAATTGCGTTATCAAACACATCTTTTGTCTATTTTAGTAGGAATTAAAATTTTAAGTGATACAAGATTAGCGTTATCAAACGCACTTAATTAAAAATCTTAAATTTTAAGTGTTTAATTGCGTTATCAAATATATCCTTAGTCTCTACCTGCAATTACAGTCTACGTTGCGGTAACAGCTCTATCGTTATCTTGTACACGATTGTTTATGAATAAATTACTCTTTACAAACATGTTCGTGGATATCAGTCAGTTTCATGTTATACGAAGGTACGCTTTCCTGCTTTACACTTCGACCACCTTTGACGCAGCTTTTTTTTCCAGTTTTGGAAACTGGAAAAAAAAAGTGTGTTTGATAACCATTTTTTTTCCTTCTCCAATTTAAAAAACCAGTTTTTAAACTGCAGAGTAAAAAAAAAACTCCAGAAACTGATTTTTTTTTTTCACTTTTGGTTTTTTTTTTTGGAGACCATCACCAACACCCTCCCACCGCCAGCACCCACCTCCGGCCGCCGACCACCACCGGCGACCGCCGACAGCCACCGGCGACTGTCAGCGCCACCTCCGGCCGCCGGCAGCCACCTGCCACCGCCGCAGCCACCTCCGGCCGCCGGCCTCCGGCAGCCACCGCCGGCCACCACCACTGTCGACCACCACGACGCCGCACCACCACCACCGCCACACCCCACCACCACCACCGCCACCGCAAACCACCAAAAAAAAAAGTCAAAATAAAAAGGGTTACCAAACACCAAAAAAAAAACTCAAAAAAAAAAAAAAGTTATCAAACACCCACTTGTTTTTGTAAAAAAAAATTAATTAAGCTGCTCTTTCAAAAACTGAAAACCAAAATTTTTTTTTTGTCAAACGAACCCTTCATTTGCAGCATGCATTTTTTTTTTTTTTGCTTTGACTGTGTTAAGAGTAACGGTATTTTACTCTAGGAGTAGGAGAAGGCAATCATGTAGTTTTCCCCATGCTCTATGCAAACTTGACACAAGAAATATCGACCAAAAGTTGCAATTTTCAGAATTGTGCTTCATACAGTTGGTCACTTCTGAATCCGGCTTTCTCGCATTTATGTAATCGTTCTGAGTATTTTTTAAGCCAAAAAGTATTAGAATCATTTACCCTCATGTGCTCGGTGAGACATAAGTATCTGTTCATGAATGTGTCTTCTGAGAGGCACCAGCATATTATCTTGAGAAATAAGAGAGATCAAGAGAAAAAGAAAAGATGGAGAGAAGATTGAATTATTTTGGTGGCAACGAAAACTTATCGGCCATCCTGTAAGCTTGGGAGGCTTTTGATGTGTTCTCTGAGGATTTAATTTACTTGGGTGTTACTCCTCCCGTGCCAGTTACAATTACACAAATACTGGCTCCATATTTTGTCGTACAAACCTTCACAACAGGCCATGGATACCCGGTATCATGGAAGGAGGATTGGTACTGGTGGTCATGTATCTAAAACCATCCTCTGCTTTCTTATAAGTGAATTAAGTTCACGTATGTATGAGATTCCGTCGAGTTTTCAAAGCCTTCCGACTGAGTTCACTTGTCATATTTGTTGCTAAAGTCATAGAATGGTTCGCGTAAAGAAGTTATTTATAAAACTTTTTAAACTAGAAATCCCTAAGGAAAAACATCAAAAGACTTTTATATTCTGGTCTGTTGGATGGTACACAAGAGAAGTAGCTGCCTACGCTCTTTATTAAGCGTTTGTCCTTGTCATAAAAAACTTTAGAGTGGACAGATATCAACTTATTAAAAGCTAAGCGCGAATTGTGGCAAATAAAGCAAACCACGTACTACCTTGATATAGAACTACCAACCCTTCATTTACTTACATTGCGTTGGTGCAATGTATCCAACCTAAAGTTCATTCCTTCTAACAGCCCGCCGTCTGCATTTATATCCTCCTAAAACCATACATCCCCCACCCCGTTCCTCTGTGCGTGTCTGTGTGAGTGTGAGCGCATATTAATGTAGTCACCTAAGCAATACTTGATTTCCGGTGTGCTAATAAGATCAAAGGGTGCCATTAATTTGGCGTGAGAGCAAGAAACGGTTGCGAAAGAGTTTGATGTTCAGGTATTTCGGTGTGAGAGCCACAATTGTCATGGCCTTTTTGACGGTGTCTCTGTTGGTGCTGCCCGTGGTACTGCCGCCGCTTCCTCCACCACCTTTGGCACTTGTGTCCATCCCCGTCTTAATCATCGTTGCGCTGATATTCCTGGCATTCTCTCATTCAGAAGGTCCCGAGCAAACTTACCTCATGTAATTGATCTATGACCTGATTTTGCATGCTAAAAAATAGCGATAGACATGATCTGTGCAAGAAATAACATACTGAAATGCATGAAAAGTATGTTATACAACTAGGAAACAGTGAATATAGTGACAAGTTTATGGATTATTCATGTACGAAATGGATTAAGCAGTTGTTTTAAGTTGTGCTAGCACATGAATAGGTGATCATACATACAACCACTTGATACCTTAGTTCATGAAATTTTTGCATTCGACAGAAAAACCGACGTTGGAACGGAGAATCGCAGTTGTGTGGTGCTTCTAACTTGTTCTACCAATCCACTAATGTAGTCTTATGCCCGGCCGACAGTCATGGGGTACAACGGCAGCCTCAGTAGGGGGTACAAGACCATTGCTCGAGCAGAGATGAATGGGCTGCCCTGATCTTTGCTTTTTTGATTTAACGAAAATGGTTAGTTAAGGGTTCTTTTGAAATCACTTATAATTTTCATTTTCAAAAAAAAAAAATCAAAATCAGTTTATTTTTTATTTTTTACAAAAACAAATGGACGTTTGATTACCTAGTTTTTATTTTGAATTTTTTCTTTGGTGGTTGTTGCGGTGGCTGGCGGGTGGCTTAATGGCCAGTGGCAGTGGCAGTGGTGGTGGAGAGGCGGGGGGGGGGGGGGGGGGAGGGGTGTGGTGTGGTCCCGAAACAAAAACCAAAACTGAAAACTCATAAATGAGAGATTTAAAAAACAGCTATGTTTTAAAAATTGATTTTCAAAACCGAAACAAAAAAAAATAAAATAAAAACTATGTCAAATACGTTTTCTTCTTCCAGTATACAAAACTGGATGAAAAAAATTTATAAATTTAAATGTTACCAAACGCTACCTAAGTTATTAAGAGTATACATCTTTTTTGGCCGCTAAAGCCGTTTAGCGACTCAAGTCTTATATCGTAGAATATTAAGCAAGAGTTTTAGAGAATAACAATAGGGAAACGAATGAGTTATTGGAGCAACTTTGATCTTTACCCATATACATTGTTTCACTAAAAGAGATATGTCATACAAAACTTGGTTTGAGATGAACCGCGCACCATTGAAATTCTATCGACGAGCACTTGGAGCCGTTAGGCTTTGTTAGTCAATGTATGAGTCAATTTTTTTTCTAAATTTGACTGGACTGTTTGATCACTTTCGCTTGTTTTCTAGAGTTTCACCTCTATAAAATTTTGAATATGTATTTCAAAGTGTATTAAAGCCACCAGAGTTAAGTACGAAGAATTAATTAAATCAATTATTGTGTACTTCTGCTCTCTTATTTTTAATAAAGTACTATAGAAAACGAAGAGAGATCGAATCCGATTTCAATGAATCAATGCCACAGCTTCTCCAGTTATATTTACTTTGGTTAATCTAATACTCATTTGTTATCAAATGGTTAGACATATATGTTGAATTCGTTTAGAGGCATTTCTCTATTCTATAATATGTCCATGCAATAAAATTATTAATGATCCTAAGTATGTCTAAATTTTTTTGTCCTCTTTGACTTCTTACAAAATTTTAAAATATATATATTTGAACGTTTATAAAGAATTAAACGAATCTCGAATAGTCATTTCAATACAAACATGAGTTGGCTAACATGTTTTACTATGGCAAAGCAGTACGCAAAATCAATTATTGCATATTTTAGGAAATTATAATTCATATTGTACATATAGTAAAGCTGAAGTGGAGTGAATGGAGACTTCTCTTTCCTATACTTGGATACCTATCAAATGAATTTAATTTCTCTCTCTTACAGGTTAACGTATTGTACTTAAAACCTCATCTCTCTCTCACATATTTAGCTCTCAATCACATTTGAAACTTTTCTATATTTTAGACAAGTCCAAAACAGACTTAATCTTCCTTCTTTTATTTCATTATAAGTCGCAACCATATATGTAGCTATATGTATATGCGAATATATATATATATACACACACACACACACACACACATTATGTCTCATATTTTATTTTCCCTTATGTTGCATAGCTTTTTATGCCTTGATGAGTTTTTCTAATAAAAATCTTAACATGTGGGTTATTATTATTATCATTACTAGAAGTGGTAAAAATACATAAAAAGGTTGAAATAGTATTATTATTATTATTATTACTACCTATTTTGTTATTACAATTCGGCATATAAGTACAAGCATTTAGCAGGCGGCATCAATAGTAGTAGATACTTATGTGTTCTAAATAAAAACTCTGATCTGGCTGCCAGTGGCGCTGCTATGATGCCTGCAGTGATGCCGACAAGTTGTGGTGATTTGGTGGTGGGTTGTGAGGCCGGTCAGCTAGTGATTTTAGGTGAGCCGCGGTGATGGTTACTGATGATGATGGTGCGGCGGTGGTAATTGTAGTCTAGGCGATTGGTGGGATATGTTCGCTCCGGCGATGCTGTGATGAGACCGACACATGTGGTGATTGTCGGTTTACGTGTGATTTATAGTGATTTGTGTCTCTGTGTGCTTGGGTAAGGGGCAGCCTGGGTGGGGTGGGGTAGAGCGGGTGATGGGTGAGGGGGTGGGGTGGGTCTGTGAAGAAGAAGAAGTGCCGAGAAATTGAAAAAGAGGAATTTTTTTTTTAACCTGTCCGGACAAAATTGCCCCGGATAATTTTGTTAGATCGTTAAGAATTTAGACGGAAATTCTTATTTATTGTAAATTTAAAAGTATAGATCTTTTTATGTAAAAATAAAAAAAAATAAACATTTAAACCATCATGTGAGATTCAGTGGTAGTTTCAAGATACTAATATGTATTTAACTCTTCATATGTTTTAAAATTAAGTATACAAGAACTAATTTGTAACAGTAGATAACTTGTAAGCATCCCCTGTCCAGCTCGTGACCAACAAAACTTTGATGGGCTGACATGAACATATATTCTTCATCCCGTAGATGGTCTAGGCAGAGCATAAAGACGAGTATTTTAGAGTGAGCTGGTCATAGTCTAGCCCTTGCATGGTCCAACCTGCCCAAGTTGCAACCCTAGAATGAACTGGTTCCTTTAATCCAAGAGAATGTATCTCTTTAAATAAAGAGTTAATTTATGTTCTCCATCCATTGAATACACAAAGATATAAAGCATCTTTGCTTTTTTGTTCTTTATATTATCAACTTGGGAACTAGTTGCAGTGTACAGATTTGCAAACAACTTTCAACTCTGAAGTAAACTGGTTTTTTATATAACACTAGGTATAGAATATTGTACTTGAAACGAAATGTAAAAAAATACCATTAGGATCAAAAGTGTTTTCCAAGAACTAAGGTAGGACGAAAGCGACCTCATTTGGCTAGAAACATTCCCTGGTCTGTCTTAATCTAATGTATTCTTCGAGTGCGTGTGCGTGAGAGAAAGAAGCTTGTTTTGAAATGAGAAGTCTGCCTCCTACAAATGCGACCAAATAAAGGGAAATGATAAGTAGAGTCCAAAACTCAACTTCAAATATACAGTATTTACTAAGAAGTCTGCCTACCTACAAATGCAACTAAGAGAAAAGAAATGATAAGTTCACTCCAAAAATCTTCTTCAAATATATAGTGTTTATGTGAAAGTGATGAGCCTGTTTGTAAACTGTTCGGACACGACTCTGCTCGGGCAGAGTTGTGTCCAAACACTCTACCCGAGCAGAGTGCCAAGCGGCCGATCTGTTGCAGCTGAAAACTGGATCGGGAACCACACCAGAGATAAGCCTGCAAAAAAGAACACAAAGTGACTGCCGGGTGGGGTTCCGGGGGGGGAACGCTCCGATGCTTAAGTCAGAGATGGCTAACAATGTAAAACTCTGAAGAAGCAGTAAGACAATGTGTAATCGTCCATACCTGAGGAGTTGGATCCCTTTATATAGTAGTAGGAATGAGAGCCCTAGTAGAATTAGGTCTTCCCCAACTCTAATCATAATTGAATTGAGATCCTAGAGGATCACATGTCAATCCTGGCTGATAGAGTTAGTGCCTGTTTCGGATTCTGATTGGTGACTGATATGGCAACTGCTTAATCAGCAATAAGCCAACAACGGCCTAATCAGCAACTGTCTAATCGGCAATAAGCCAGCTTGGACTACGTGTCATAACTGTCATGTGTCGTCTGTAGATAAGAGGCGTATTTTTAGCTATATCATATGCCTCCTGGTTTCACCAGCGTTAATGAAGCGGGTGGAAGCACACTTTTTTCCACTGGTGATAGCGAAATATGACAAAACAGAATCGAATCTATTTTTATGACATTTCAAATATCCAAAGACAGTTTTGCTCGAAAATGATTCTGCTCGGGCAGAGTTCTGCTCAGACACCATTTTGCTCTGGCAGAATTGTGCTTGGAAATGATTCTGCTCGGGCAGAGTTCTGCTCGGACACCATTCTGCTCTGGCAGAATTGTGTTCGGGCACAAGTCATTTTGCTCGGGCAAAGTGTTCATCCATGATTCTGCTCGGGTAGAATTGTGTTCGGCCACGAGGCATTCTGCTCGGGCAGAGTTCTGCTCGGTCACAATTCTGCTCAGGCAGATTTGTGTTCGGTCATGAGGTACTCTGCTCGGGCAAAGTGTTCGGGCACAATTCTATTCGGACATAATTGTGTTCGGACACAAGTCACTCTGCTGGGGCAAAGTGTTCATCCATGATTCTGCTCAGGCAGAATCATGCTTGGCCACGAGGCATTCTGCTCGGGCAGAATTGTGTTCGGCCATGAGGCACTCTGCTCAGGCAGAGTGATTGGGCACGATTCTGCTCGGACAAAATTGTGTTTGGGCACAAGTCACTCTGCTCGGGCAGAGTGTCGAACGGTCGAACATAACCCAATAGTTTTTGAATACCTCAAACTAAAAGTCTTGTGACAAGTAAGGAAAATTAGGAATTTTACTTAGTCAAATCTGATTGTTAAAAAGTGATAAAATCAATAAACCTCATTTATCAATCAGGATTGATTTTATCTTTACCTTTCTTTGATGGTTTTGTATTTCTTCAGAGAGCGTGGGCGGCACGCCGTGTTATCCTACACATCGTAAGGACTCATAGGCCATTCACTATATGTTTGTAACTACAAAAATTGATGGATTTTCACTCATATGTAGTTGTTTTTAACATTAAAAAATATATTTGGGATTGGATTTCATATTATTTGACTGGATTAGTTTCTATATAGTAAAATTCGATGAAAATGGTCAGGAACTTACTTGAACTAAAAATAATTATGTATCCAATGTTATCCATCCTAGAATATACACAACCAATGAACCCAACAACATCGTCTCCATCTCTGCCACCGCCACCGGCATTGCAGTTACCATCATTATCACCACCATTGGACCATTATATCCGCCAGCACTAGACCGTTAAACGTACTATAACTGCCACATTATTGTCATTGCCATAACACGACACGACCACCAACACCTCAGTCGCCAACACTATCATGATCGTTACATCACCCCCACGACCACCATTATCATTGATAGATCGTCATCTTAGCAACCGCTGCCACCACTGCCTTCACAACCACCACCACCATCATGAATGATGCCGCCTCCGTCATTGTCACTTTCATTATCACTGCTACCACTATATCCAGAAAGAGACTGAGCCTTCATTTGATCTTGATCCTTGTGACTCATAAGGGGAATTAGGCTGGATCTGCAGAGCTCTCCTAATAATATCCACAAGCAATCATGTTGCGATCAACATGAATGTCATCACTACCACCAACAACACTAGAACCACCTTTATTGCGACCAACTTGACTACTATTAGGAACATACCCAAAGTGGTTCTTAAGATAATCACCACCACCACTGGTATTGTTACAATTGCTAGGTCGCCACACTACCACCGCTATTCATGCCACACCACCAACACCTCGACATCACACCACCATCACCACCACTATCGTATATATTGCCGTCAACATCACTTATGTCACTAACATTACTCTTAGTGACACCCCGGTACGACTAGCACCACTATCATTGGCACCCATTATTAGACCTACCATGAGTACGTACTCTTAGGAATTGACCACCATGATGTCTTCTACAAATTATTTTATTTTCATAACGACTTTTAGCTTTCCACTTACTAAACGAGAACACTCAATTTCCATACAGATGCATGTTGAATGAACCAAATGTATGATAAAGTGCGTAGGTCAAAATTAATGACTTAAAAAACTATGCAAATTGCACGTCATACCGCATGAATGTATGCATTTACATAGAGAGAGGTGCAACGAATCTTGCAGAAAAAAGTGACACATCAACTGGCATTTTAGAATGAAGATGGCAGCCAATGAATCGTGGTGTCTGACATTTCGGGCTTTACAAATCTCTAGAGCCTTAAATCATGATCATCCAGAATGCTAAATACAGCATGAGTAGCCTTTGCATACTTGTCAGAAACTATAAACAACCAGATGACTCCTAACTTTAGAAGTTTCAGTCCACCGAATTACTTTCAGAAATCCTAAGTTATAAGTTCCTAGACGTGTTATATTTCTTCAAACTGTAACAACCACCTGGTTATTTTGAAACGAAATTGTCATCTCTTTGTTTTCACTTCTGGGTTACCAGGACAGATTCATTCCCTACCTCGGGCAAGGAGACACTCCTAAAGATATCCAGAAACACAGCCTTAGACAAAAATTGAGAATTTTCCAATCAAAATATTTTCTAATTTGTATTTAAATTTATTCCCATAACAAAGTCTCATCCGTTTTGAAATAAGTCTGACTAGTCTCTGCAGGCAAGCTCAACCTTCTACTCAAACCAACAACTTTCAAGAAATTCCCATCACCTCTATGCATCTAATGCATGATATATGGATGCAAGCGCTCATAATCTATCAACGGGGCTATATCTTTGGTGGCAACGAGAAAAAGAAAACCGACTTGGTTCTTCAGTTTCAAATGGTAGGCAAAAAACTTAGCCTATTGGTTTACCTAAGATACCTTCTTGCTCAAACTAAGAGGTCAACAATAAGACTATTTTCTTTCTCCCGTTGCCCTTGTCCCTTGAGCTTTCAAGAGCGATGAATTGTATAAACCTTTCACACAAGAAATCATATTGCAATCATAAGCCTATTTCGTAGTCCTTCTCTTTCCTGCGTATTTTATAATTTCAGTAAAAAATAAAAAAATCTATCACCTTACTTAGCAATCAAGATTTGAGATTTTGCTTAGCTAGGAATGATATCATCAATCACAATAAAATGCATGGACAAGGAGCAATGCATCAAACAGCGGTTAACTCCGTGGAAGTCAGAAATGCATCTGAATCTAGACATGGTCCCAGATGATAGTTAATGAGAATAATGTAAAAGCTTTACCGCAAGTTTAGCTTTATTTGATGAGAGAATGTTTCAAACAGCGGACCCTTTGAGAGGACCTCGCATGTGTATGACAGATGGAGACCCAAATTACGTTTCACAAAAAGAAAGACGAGGGCGGCCAAATAGGCATCGGAGAGCCATCTTGGGGAGAAAACTTTAAGAAAAGAGTACCTCGTAGATAGGGCGGCTGCTCACATCTATATTAGCTATAAAAGTATGAATATCGTAAATTATTTCTGGACGATTATATCTTCTGTTAATTATCTTAATAACATTTTTACCCTCCATTAATGGCTTCTTATTAAATTTGGTTGAAATTAAATGAACATTAGATAATGAATCTAATTATAAACATTGAGAAATGAAAAGTCAAATGGAAAAGAAAAACAAAACAAAAAAAAATTCCTTTATTACTCCCTTTTTAATTTGGTTGATATATAAAAAATATTGGATAATGAATTGGAAAATGAGAGCTGTGATTATTTTTTCTTACATTTTTAGGTTAGCAGACAATTAATCAATTGACAAATCGAAAAATAAAAACAAAGCAAAAAAATTGAAATACGTGAAATATCAGTTAAGAAACAAAAGTTAAATATGCATCAAAAATGAAAAAAAAAAAGGTTTAAATATGGCGCAAATTTGAACTGAAAATTTATTCAGTTACGTACATGGTCTTGAAAATTACAAGTCTTAAGTGTATAACATAAACCAATTTAATTGATTACAAAAAATAAAGACGTAAATTCATTCTTTTAATTTCTCTATTTACTTTTCTTTTCAGCAGGATGGTCAAACGTTTTTTCAATCCAGAAGCCTACGAAGAAGATTTTCAAATATTGAATGGATTATAATTGCGAATATCAAATATACATTTATTTTCTAAAACAAGTCACATAAGAAATATGAATATAATTTAATTATATTATTTTGGTCAAAAAAAATAGTGACATCAATTCAAAAATTACTCCAGACAACGTCCACATGCAACGCACGTGCTAAATACTAGTAGAAGAAAAAAATCCAAAAAAAAGAATTTATGTTATGAATGTAGTTATCAATACTGTACCTAATGATGCATTTTTCGCGCTACTGATTTGCATAAAAAGTTATGTCACTAGCTTCTATTGTATGTATATAACGACGTTTATTATTTTGTATAGTAGATTCATATTCTCGATTGGTTAAAAAGTCAATTCTTAATTACGTTCACGATAACCTCTGATTAAAGAAACACAAGATACAAATAACAAATCAAGATATATGAAAATTTTCATTTCTACATAAATCTTAATACATCACATAGACTTAAAATTTACATGAAGTAACATAAAAATGAAAAATGAAAAGAATTGGACTGATTATTCACCTTGACCCCATCTTTTTTGGATTAATTTCTTCCCATTCCTTCTTTCCTTTCTCTCTCTTTTTTATTTCTGCAGAAGAGGCAGCCTCTCTCTTTGTTTTTGTTTTTGGTTTTTTTTTTCTTCCCCCTCTTTTCTCCTTTGTTTACGTCGAGAAGCCTCCTCTTCTCCTTCCGAATGGATAACTATCACGTGCTAACATTGTGATAATTCTTAAACTTCATGACATCTCAAGAATATTTATGATTTATCCCTTTGATTTTTTTATTTTTTATTAGAATATCTCCACCAAAGTCTTTCATTTCACCTCAAATATTCTAATCCAATTATAATATAAGTGGACTTCTAAACACATGGGTCCACTTAAAAAGCCTGAATATTTAGGCTTCCTTTAGTAAAAGCTCCCAACGAAAATTTTGGACTTCCTTGTCAACTCAATATAATTTTTTTTATCAAAATTTTGCCGCCAACAAATGCCCCTCGTGATTCAGGCTTTTTGTATCTACTAAAAGACCGGATCGTGACTAATTTGGCAGCTAAGCTTTTCCAGTTTTCTTTTTCAGTCTAGACGCTCCGAGAGGCAAACCATCTTGAAAAGCTTTGTGCTTCCATGCAACAAATATTCCCTTTTTTCATGGTGCTCATGACCAACTCGTATACCCATTTGGCCTTTCTCCTGTAAGATGCTTGAGCCGTTGCAAAACTTTAGAGAAAGTCACTGAGGTCATCTTTTATTATCTTCAAAGTATGTACTTGGATATTTGATACAAGATTTCTAGTTACTCGAAGGATGAAATCATGTAGATTAACTTGAAAACTTCTTTCATGAAGATTCTTTTTTTTAAAGAGTTCTTTTTTCCTAGAGTTGCACTTGGTCATATGCCCCAAGTTGTCTACATAGCCGACGGAGTAAGACATCACACAATTCAATTTTTATTTTTGTTCCACGAAGAAATACTCTCTTTTCTTTTGTTTCATACAAAAAAAAAATCTATTGCTGTTACTGAACCTGCAGAATATGCCCCAAGCTGCCTCTGTACGCGAAGGATCAAGTCATGATCTACTTTTGATTATTGTGACTGAACCTAAGGAATTTGCTCCAAGCTACCTACGTACCCGATGGATTAAGTCATCACTTGGTTCAACAAAAAACAATTCACGCCTTAACTGGCCTAACATTTGCCTAGACCGCCCTTTTTGGTTTTCATATATATATATATATATATATATATATATATATATATATATATATATATATATATATGAGAGATGATCCGTTGCTAGCGCAGTTGCCAGCTATTTGCTTAATTTTATTTTCAGTCTCTCAACTTGTAAGCAATTCATTTAAAAAATTTCATACTTCTCAAAGACTAAAATTGACCCCTCTCAAGATTAGAACATGTCTTTTCCTGATCAAAGGAGAATTTGACCATAATTGGTATCAGAGCCTAATCAAAGGCGAGATTGAACCGAAAAACTCATGAAAATTCCTTGTTTATTAAATCATATGACATGAATTATACACTTAGACCATGGAGTTAGAAAAACTGAGATTACCGAATTATCAAATCAAATAATAGATGTATCTTATGAAACTTTAATAATCTGTAGAACTCTAAACAAGATAACATCTCAGATATTAACTGAATTACACAATTCAGATAAAGAGTTAAGAAGTCAAAACCACGTTTAAAACTCTGATAACATCTTATCAAAAATTGAAAATTATGACACTACCAATAAATACAATTATAACAAAATTTCATATGTATTTAAAGTGGTTATAGCATATAGTGGTAGCGAAGACGAAAGAAAACCCTCTTCCAGTGACTCAAATGACACCAAAGATTCCGTAAAAGGAATGAGTATAGAAGAAATAGAAAAAAATAATAATAAATGATTAATTAGATAAGTAGAAAAAGAAAAATTCTTGAAAAAATTAATGATTGATGAAATAGATTCATCTGTTCCAAAAAACAATAATATAGACAAGAAGAAAAAGAGTCATATCAGACATAAATAAGGCCTTTGCTGATATGAATTTATGGAGCGGAGAAATTGATCCAAATTATGCAGGAGCGTGGAATCCAGAATTAAGTTTAAAAAGAAATTGTAAATTTAATAACGCCCCTATAAGGAAAAATTTAAAACAAGAATTTGTCTCAAAAGTGGAAGACATGAGCCCGTAAATCAATACGACATATATCTTGATATTGATTATATTTCAAATACTGAAGAAACGAACGATAATTGGGTATAAGCCTTAACAATTATCATAATAGGTGGTAATTTAACAAAAAAAATGCTATGAAACATTTTATTCGAGGAACTATGTGGGAAAACGCTACTAGGTTCTGGAATAGCATAACAGATAACGAAATGATAATTGAAACTCAGGGCAAGCTTAATATTTTTGAACAATGGACAACGTTTTATGCAGATAACCTCAAACGAGAGTTCTGCGAAATAATTATAAAAAGTATTCAAGAAAAAAGTTTTTTCACAAATTTGACAAAACTACAAATATGTAATATGTGCTATTTTAAAAAGGGTCAAATACACGTTAGTACCCTGAAACTACCACAAAGTCTCACTTGAGGGTCTTAAAGTTTAATTTTTACATAAAAGGACCTGTAACTTCAAATTTGCAACAAGTAAGGGCATCCGTCTAAATTCCTAACAGTTCAGCCCTTTCCGTCAGGGGCATTTTTGGGAACTCATATTTGATTTTTTATTGTAAAATCCTTTGATTTTTAGAACCTAATTTAGAACCCTAAAATTGACATTGTTTCACTCATACCAAATATGGAGACAACAGATTTCAATTCAACCCCAAAACCCCAATCCTCAAAGCTCGAATGTGATTTTTAGTCCAAAGCCATTCTTGTGATTTGTACCGTGATCGCACCATAGCCATACTTGTGGTAGCAGAAAGAATTTTCCAGTGTGCTGAGGGTAGTTTGGGAGGGCGGCGCGGGGCTGCCGGCGGGGAGGGCTGGGGATAATGAAAGAGGGAAGAGAGGGAGAACGGCGACGGGGCTTGGGACCGGCGATGGGCAGGTGGGGCTGCCGGTAGGGAGGGCGAGGGATGATGGAGGAGGGAAGAGAGGGAGAACGGTGACGGGGCTTGGGACCAGCGATGGGCAGCGTGGGGCTACCGGCAGGGAGGGCGAGGGAAGATGGAGGAGGGAAGAGAGGGAGAACATCAACGGGGATTGGGACTGGCGATGGGGCGGTGTGGGGATGCCGGCAGGCAGGGCGATGGATGATGAAGGAAGGAAGAGAGGGAGGAGCAGCAGTGAGGCTGCAGGGGCGGTGGCGACGCCAAGTAGTGCGGCAGGGAAAAGAGATATTAGGGTTTTTTGGGATTAGAGTTGAGACAGGAAGAGTAAGAGAGAGAGGCAGTGGATGGGTCGGGTAACGGGTTATGGGTCTAGGATGGATACTGGCTTGTTAAAGGAAGAAATGTGCAGGCGGGTCACGCGCGGGTCGGGCAGGGCGGGCGGGTTCAGCCTTATTTCTCTTGAATTTTTTTATTATTATTTTTTCAGCCCCAAGAGATTTTTCAAATATGAGTTCCCAAAATGCCCCTGACGGAAAGGGCTGAACCGTTAGAAATTTAGACAGATGCCCTTACTTGTTGCAAATTTGGAGTTACAGGCCCTTATGTATAAAAATTAAACTTTAAAACCCTCAAGTGAGACTTTGTGGTAGTTTCAGGGTATTAACATGTATTTGACCCTTTTAAAAACTATACTTGTGAATTTAAAAAATATTTTTACAAGTTAGAACTCAGAGACAACCTCTATTGGCAAAAGCAATCTATTTTCAAACTCACTAAACCACATGATGAGTTAGTAGAAAAGATTTTGTTAAACTCCAAAATGATATAATGCTTTGCGATTCTTTAGGAGGAAGGATAACTGTTGTAGAAAAAGTTCTAAAGAAATATTATACTAAATGACAAAAATAAAAGATATAAAAAAGTTCTTATGAGATACAACTATTGTTCTAAAGTCGATAACATAGTGAATAGCTATGGATGTAAAAAGAAGCC